>BMAV01027969.1:0-268658 GCA_019973955.1 Trichonephila inaurata madagascariensis | reverse complement strand
TTATTAAGAAACTTATATTACTTAGATTCTAATTTTGACAATTATTAATTAAAATGAGAGTCAAGCCCGAATTAAATCACGTATTTAAGTCAGATCACGCAATTTAGATCCTCTATCTCAATTATCCTAAATAATCCTGTTATCTTATTACTTATATCTAATATTACCTTTTCCAGTTCTGGTCCCTTGACCTAGAGAATATAATCTATAACTTTTATATATGAAGATTCTTGATCCGCAATGCAGCTAATTCTTGATCCTCAAGATTCCACACTAAGCTTTGTCACGCTATTGATCAGAATGATTCCACACTACAATCTCTGAGCCTGCTACGCTATGCTATGCTATATCTAGGTTTGCCACGCTATCCTTTTATAGTATATCTCATTTACATGTTACATTCGTTTATCTTCTTGGTATTGGGTTGGAAAGGTTTTGCCATTAATCGTGGCCGTCAAAGAACATAGGAGTCATGTTAATCAGAAAGGCGAGACGTCACAATGTTTTGGGATGTTTTTGGGAGACGTATTGCCACACCTTACATCACCCGGGAGAACAACCAACAACTCAAGCGATGTTGATTGAGGAATGGGCACTCCTACCTCAAGAAATGTTGCACCAGCTAGATCTGGTATGCGGAGACGGTGCAAAGCAACCTTTGTAGAAAGGGAAAGGGGGCATATACCATATAGGGAATATCTGCTTGTTGTTCTTCCTGTTGGATAACAATCATGAGTCACGATACTATGCGTTCAATAAAGCTTGTTTTGTTTGATTCCATACCGTATGCGTTGTATTCCTTTTCAACGCCGATGTTTTCGTCATCCTTTACGTACATAATACTCCCCCTCTTTTTCAGAATTTCATTCTCAGATGATTTTTCGTGAAGTTATGTCAATAAACCCACCTGTTGTTTAAGTTTTGCACACCAGTTTTTTTTTTTTCAAATATGTGCTATTATTTTCTTCAAATTTCAATTCTAATTTTGAGATATTTTTTTCAAGATTTTCTATTTTCTCTGTTTGAATGTTGTATGTTTTGGTCGAGTATGATGTTTTTCTTGTCTTTTGGGGAATTTTTCAATTGCTTCGTTTCTCGAGATTTGTTGCTGTACTTTAATTTTTAAGATTTCAACTTTGTCTTGATATTTTTTGCAAATTTTAGAGTTGGCTTCATGCGCTTCTACACAAGAGCTATATATTTTGATTTCAGTTTCTTTACACTCATTTTCAGGGTGGTTTAATGAGCATATTCGGCATTTTATTGAGCTTCGGCAGAATTCTTGAAAGTGCCCGAGTTTCCAACAATTTGTGCATTGCTTAGGTTTTTTAAAGTAAAAAGTTAGTTTTAAACATTTCACAAATCCCATTGGAACCTTTTTTTCAGGAATACTGCATCAATTTGGGTAACTTTAATTGTTTTGATTGGTTTTTAATCAGATTTTGTTTTTATAAAAAATTGAATATCAAATATTTGATAATTGCTATTTTCTAATTCCGATTTTATGTCTTCCATTGTATATTCTGTGTCTATTCCTTGTAATATGTAACTACTGGTTATGCCAATAAGGGACAATCTTGTACTTATTTTTACTCCATTAATTTCTTTAATTTTTAATGCTTCTTTGGCGGTCTCGCAATTATTTGTTTTAATTATAATCTCTCCGTTTCTTGTTTTGTTTATACTTAGAATATTTTTTTAAATTGTGAACTTTTTCATTATTATTTCTTTTAATTTAATTGGATTTCCACTCTCGAAATTATTTTCTGATTTTAAGAAAATTGCAATATTCGGATTCGTATTTAAGTGTTTTGACCATCCTCAAACTTAGCTAATAATTCCAAATCTGTTAGATTACTTCTATACTTATTTAATGAAAAATTACACTGGTGTGCAAAACTTAAGCAACAGGTGGGTTTATTGCCATAACTTCACGAAAAATCATCTGAGAGACATGAAATTCTGAAATGAGGGAGAGTATTATGTACGTAAAGGATGACGAAAGCATCGGCGTTGAAAAAGGAATACAACGCATACGGTATGGAATCAAACAAAACAAGCTTTATTGAACGCATAGTATCGTGACTCATGATTGTCTATCCAACAGGAAGAACAACAAGCAGATATTCCTTAATATGGTATATGCCCTTCCCTTACTACAATGGTTGCTTTGCAACGTCTCCGCATACCAGAACCAGCTGGGGCAACATTTCTTGAGGTAGGGTGCCCATTCCTCAATCAACATCTGTTTGAGTTGTTGGTTGTACTCCGGATGATGTGAGCGTGTGGCAATACGTCTCCCCAAAGCATCCCACACATGTTCGATGGGATTTAAATCTGGGGAGCACGCTGGCCAATCCATTCGAGTGTTATCTTCACTTTCCAGCAGCTCCTCAACAGCAAGAGTGCGATGTGGCAGTGCATTGTCATCCATAAAGATGAAGTCTGGGCCAATGGCACCTCGGAAAAGATGCAGATGGGAAAGAAGTACCTTCTCACAATAGCGATCCCCGGTTACAGACCCTCTGTCGAAAATGGGAAGCTCAGTTCCGCCGTTCAGCATAATGCCAACCCAGACAAGAACTCCAGGACCACCGTAACGATGTCTTTCCTTGATGTTACTGGGATAAAACCGGTCCCGATCTCTCTCCAAATCAAAACGCGTTGAGAATCGCTTCTGGTACTGAACCGACTCTCATCCGTAAAGAGAACACGACTCCATTGATCAGTTGTCTAGTTTTTGTGCTCTCTGTCCCACTGTAAACGGTGGCTTCGGTGGCCATCTTTCAACGGGAGGCAGCACTCAGGACGGCGGGTGAACAGGCCCCCTTTGTGAAGGCGTCTGGCCACAGTAAACCGCTACACTTGTAGACCTGTTGCTTTACAGAGTTTCTGAGCAATGGCGCTTGCTGACTGCTGTCGAACTTTTTCACCTGCAGGATGATATATCGGTCATCCCCTGCAGTTGTCGTCCTCAGGCGGCCACACCAACCTTCTAACAGCTGTACCTGTGGTTTGAACGCTTTCCAAGCGCGCGAAACGACACTTTTGTTGATTCCGAACTCTGCAGCTACACTGGTGACAGTACGCCCCTCCTCCAGCTTCCGATCATTCTTCCACTGTGAAGTCATCCAGATGATTTCTTCTAGCCATATTTCACGAACTGACCCCACTGGCCCTTGCAGAGAATATGGTGAATTGCGTCTCCGTCCTTCATTTCATTCTACTGTTGAGCCGCGCGCGCCGACATCACGCGTTTTGCGTACGCTCACATCGCTTCTGACGTTTTGTTCCTGATATTTGCATACGCATGACGTTTCTACTGACTTACGTGTTCCCTCTACTGATCTCCAGACCTCCTTTTCTGCAATTTCATGGCTATCTGCTAAATTTTTACATTGTTGCTTAAGTTTTGCACACCAGTGTAATATTTGTATTTTCTACCTCCATTTTATTGTTTGGGTGAATGTAATCATCCATTTTTTCTTCCCCACTCCAATACTCAATTTTGTATCTGTACACTATCTTGTGTAAGTACTAAAAAAAATCTTATCCGAAGATAGAAGAAAAAATATACTAAATAAATTTCAAGAGAAAAAAAAAATAATCAAAACGGTCTCACCGCTTCGAATCCGCTTGAAATGATTCCTACCGGTAACCTTTCAGCCGAATCAGAAGTTCGATCTTAATAAAATTAAACAAAACTTTTTACAATCAGCAGTCAGTAATTTGTTTACAATACTGTTTACAGTTACGGACGTAAGTACTGTAGGGACCGAGGAAACCACTCGGACAACGTAAAGAGACAGCCGTCTTTTCTGTGACGTCATCCCTCGTGATGTTACGGACACGAAAGAACGACGACGCTGCTCTAGGAAACCATAACTTAACAAGCCCTCTACTAATCAAAAGTTGCGAGACCAGTTCTCACAGATTGTCGCATTAACCGAGCTATCCTCAGGGTTCTCAAGGTATCTATATATATGACCTAATTCTGGGTCCCTTCTCTTTCACCATTCCACCAAGGTAGGAATGATCTGTTGGAAACTTGAATTTCTCTAGTATATTTTTCTTTATGATTGAAATAATTTTATCTGTTAGACCTATGTGTTCTTCTGCATTACTTATTATAAAAGACGTTTCTTTCGTTACCATCTGCCCATCTTTTTTTTTTTTAAATTCCTTTATGAGGATTTAGCTGGGAGAATTATGGGAAATGATCTCTTTTTTTTAAAGGAGCTATCTGAAACGTAACTGTTAGTATTACCTAAAAGAGAGGAAGAGCAGAGAGTGAGATCTATTAGCAAAGCTTCATTTACTGAAGTTCTATATGTGGAAGAGGTTGTATATATTAAGAATAGCAAAATTAGAATCAGTCAGCCAATCTACAAAATCCATGCTGTATGTTGAAATGCGCTCGGATCCCCACATCGGATGATGAAGGTTGAAATCTCCAAATATAAAAACCGGGTCTGTCAGAGATTTTTGTGTTTTAACCCTCTAAGCGTTTACTTAGAGTCTTGCCATTCTGGAAGCTTAAAAAATGCACCGCACATATTTTTTTGTTTGGGGGTTCTCAAAAGCGGTTGAGCCGTACTTTAAAGAATGCGACTCGGCCGCTTTTGGAAATCTTGCTTGAAGGCAGAAAAAGCATCTCTGGAATGGCGGAATTTTACGTGCAGACCGCTTGGAGGGTTAATTAATAAAATGTTGAAAACCTGGGGAGTATAAACATTAATTAAATAGCATGAAAAGGAATCGATATATTAATTTTTATAATCAAGATTTCTACGTCTTTGGCTTGGTCCAAATTTAATGGGATTTGTCGAGCTGAAAAGTAAGTTGGAACTGCAATAATTAAACCACCTCTTGGTCTCTATCTTGTCTGTCCATTCAGAAAATATTCTTTCCAGGGAAGTTAAGTATATCATCAGTTTTTTTGTAAAAATGTTTCCTAAGAAATCCATACATCAGCAAGAGAAAAGTGAGAGATTTTTAACCAAATTGATTTATTTTTAATGCCTATGCAATTCCATTGCAGAAAAACAACCATTAAAAAAGGAAAAATAATACTTATATCCTTGTCCTCTCCTTGAGGATATAAAAAGGAAAAGATAGTTTTTTAAGAAATATATGGTTTTTTTCTACAATATTTTCATAAAGGTTTATTTGTCCTATTTTCATCCCATTTCTATGTTCATGGGAAGATCTATTTTACTAGATTTCCCAAATATCGACTCTATATTTTTTTAATGAGGCGGTTGATTTCTTTTTCCTACTCGGAAATTTGCTGGTTCTTTCACTTTCAAGTAGAGACTACAAAATTGGGCAAACATCCCTTCCATTGTTTTTTGAAAGTTAGAGCAATGAATACATTTTTCTTCTCTAAAGTTTCTTGGAAGGATTTTAGCATGTCTTCCAGTCTCTTTTCTAATACTTCCCGCATCTTTGGTCCAGGTGGTGAACCCTTCACTATGTTAGAGTGTTATCTCGAAATCTTCTTGCCTCCCCCAAAGTAATATGCTGATTAGCTTTAAACTCCAATATTTTCTTTTCTTTAATGTATGCAGAGCAGCTTTGTGAATGAGCTGGGTGGAGTGCTTTACAGTTTGTACAATATACAGGATTCCTTCAATTAATCCTCAGGTATCGGATCGTGGCATGCCTTGTCACAAGTTCGAGCCCAATACCACTAAAGACCCGCCGTGTAGGGCAGCGATGCACGTTAAATCTGTTGAGAGCTGAAACATCCTCCCGTTGGTGTGGTGTGGTAGTTAGGAGAGGGTGCCAGCTCAGGTGTCATCCACGTCACTTGACCATGGTTCAAAAGTACCGGTCCGTCATGAAAGCCCTCGTGTAGCTGAACAGTGCGACGTTAATATTCAATCAATTCTCAGGAGAATCTTTGGGCTATCAATTCTGAATTCCTTCATAACAACCCCTGCTGAAGAAGAGAATCGTGATATTTAAATAAACTTACTATATATAGTAGAGGTTTTCTAGTTTGAAGAGAGAGTATAGGAGAGGAGATTTACTCGAATCAGAAGAGATTGCTATTGAAGTATCATATTTGAATTATTGTGATAAATAACTCATTTGGAGGAAGTTTTAAAGTGACGATTGTTCACTGTGATTGAATTGGTAGTAGATTAAATCGGATGATAAGTTAGATCCTTTATTAAGGTAAGGATCAAGTTTGATAGTCTCGTTGTTCCACTTTCGCGGTTAGCATATCAAGAACATTCCCTTAGTATTATTAGTTGAAATTGTGTCTTTTCATTGTGTGTGTGTGATAAATATAGATTGATTGAATGATGTCGAGTGTTTCTTCCCTACCTCCCACACATCTAGGTGCCCGAGAGAGAGATGCAAACCTCTCGCAATGACGTCCTACATGGGATATTCCACAATTTATGCATACTGCTGTTTTTTGGCAGAATTTTGATGGATGCTGAAAACTAAAGCAATTATTACACTGTCTAGGTTTGTCAATGAAGATTTTAATAAGGTGGTTAATAAACCAGTTTTATGTTTTCATGTAAATTAGTGCCTAAAATAGATATTAAAACTGGAAAAAATTCCCAATTAATTCCTTTCTTAAGGAAACGTTTAATTTCTTTTATCTTGATATCATTAGTTTCTTGTAGCTCTTTGGCCAAGTCCGCCAGATGTATGTTAATTGGGATATCATATAAAGAAATTTGGAAATGAATCCTTCCCTTAATATTTTCGCCCTGACAGCAATGTTTAAAATGGTGTCTACACCTAAAATTTGTACGGCACACACAGGGTTCTTGGTGGTGAATTTTATTTTCCCGCTTCGGGTAAACGATAAATTAGTTATTTTTTCGTGTTTTGAAATTTCCCTCTTTATTTCAGCGTAAAGACCCCTTGAGTGCCTGCTTGGCTTCGGTGCTCTCAGCAAAATTGAAATTTTAAGTAAGGTTTCGCATCGTCAGAGTTCAGGTGCCTCCCTATGGGATGGAAACCGGGCGTCAAAATTATCTGCGGCGATTGGTATCCACCTATATGGTGCCGCACTAAAAAGAGATACCAGCTTCCGAGGGATGTACTAAGTCTGCAATGGTATAACACCAATACGCAGCCTATTAGAAATTATATTTGCCACTGAAGGTAGGCAGAGGTAAATCTGTTAATTTTACACTACTTTTAGAGATTGCATTTTCAATCACACTAGCTACTTTTCTAAAAAAAATTTCGATAGCAAAAACTTTTGAATACTTTCATCAATTTTCTTACCCTCTTCTTCGAAATCAGTCGTTATTGCATGTACATTCTGGCAGGGGTGGCTCTAGGGCCGGACAAACCGGAACCCTGCCCTTGGCGGCAAATTCTAAGGGAGGCATTTGAATGGAATTTGAAAATATATACTTTTTTTTGTTGCAAAAAAATTGGTATATGTTTTCTGAAATACTCCTGGGTGTGAATTTGGTATTTCATTTATCGTATCTTACTTCCTTATTTTATACTCTGTATGTTTAACGTCAGTTTTCTTTTAAGTTGAAATTTTAGAGTTCGATGCGGGATTATAAATTCAAACATGAAATTTGATAAGTTCACACATATTTCACTAGTAACTTTCTCTCCATCCCAGAGTAGGGTCACAAAAGACATTCCTTTCATCCATACGACGTCCGGTGTTAGCTATCCAAAAGGGGACAGGGGCAGTAAAAAAATTTTTGTAGACAGAGTCACAGGAGATGTTTTATTTTAGTCTTGATTGTGGTTACTATAAGGTAAAATAAACGCTTGTGATCCCAACCATCAGTAGATTCCTTTTAGAAGATATATTGACATGCTGAAATTGGCGATTCCTCTTCTCTTACATTTTACTCGTTTGGATTAATAACAGGTAATTATGTCCTTAATTTCGAATTATTTTGTATTTGACTTAAAATGATATGTATAATATTGTTATGCTGTCTTTTTTTTCGGCATGAATTATTCAAGTTTTTTGGTGTGTATCTATGTGAACAATTTATCTTTTTTAACTATAATTTTTTTCTTTGGAGAGAAAGGTGGCATTTTCCATTTTTGTCCGGGGTAGCAAAACTGCTAGAGGTGGCCCTGAGTGAACAACAGCTTTTTAACAAACATAATTTTTAATTCTACATAAAAGCAGAATTTTGAAGAAATGAAATTTGCCGAACGCTGCTCTAAAATAAGTATTCTTTTGTTCACATTTATCACCCTAAACGTAGTAATACCATATACAAAAGATAATCGTTTGTACCTGGATCTCGAGGGCCCATATACTTGTTACAACAAATCGCCACGCAGTGTAATTTTTATTTTTTTAAAAAAGATATAGTCGTTACAAATTTTACTAGCAGTAGTCGGCATTTCAATTCAGTCTAAAATAAAATTCCAGGTATTTAAATTAGGTGCCAGGTTTCCAAAGTATAAATAATAATATTTCAAAAAATATTTTACACCAATTTTTTCGTACCAAAAAAAAAAGTATTTTTCAAATTTGGCCCAAATGCCGCCTCTAAAATTTGCCACCTAGGACATGGGTCCAGTTTCTCCTTCCTAAGAGCTTCCGCTGCTAACATAGAGACAATAGTAAACACGGTAAGGGGTTGAGTGGATTAGATCATATGAAAATACTCTCCAAATAGGAGTATACATATAAGCGGGCAGACATACAGAGATCAGGATTAGCTTTTAATACATGTTTTCTTTTATTTCTGTTTTTTAGTGTTATGTTGTGAATCGCTTGATTCACCTATTTGATTATATATGGCATCTGGTTACAATTAAGGCTTTGAATAAAAACGCATAAAACTAGCATTTTTTTTAAAGTACCATTAAGTTCCTACAACATAAAATTCAATTTAGAACTTCGCTAACATTAATAATACTTGTGAATATTGAAGTGTTTTTCAAACCGGCTTTGTAATGAAAATCATTTACTCAAAAGTTAAAAGAAGCTGCAAGATTTTTTCTCTTATAACTTAGTACCAAATAATACTTCAAGAAACTACCTTTTGATAGAGGTATAACTCACACTAAAAAGGAAAACAAGCATTATATTTATAAGGGTTGTAAGACCATGGGCAAAAAGCATTTCTTCCCCTATTTTGTTTTTCTAAATTCTAAGGTTATTATTAAATTGAAAACTTTTAATTTCCTCAAATTCATATTGAACTTAAACATTATTAGATTAACTGAATTAGATATTTTCGTAAAGCAACTTTCACAAAAATTCTTTTTGACACGCCTTTATTAAGCCTCGATCCACAATGCGGTGCCAGTGCCACTGCTAAACAAACAAAACAAAAAAAACCCTATTTTTTTTAATGCGTTATGGTCAGCTCCACCACGAATTTTGCTATCAGATGAAGGATGTTCGTAAAGAGTAGACATTTATGAACACAATCAGTCAACACACTATGCACTAACATTCCATTTTTCTTAAACTATGCTGTTATCGGGAAATCAAAACTTGATTTTTTAATAATTAATCAAAATTCAGCATATTTATTCGATTTATTATAAGTTTTATCTTGAGAAATTCGTAAAAAATTTTGTTTGACTGATAGATCCAAATACGCCCCTTGGTCTGGCCGCCTGCTAGGATCAGCCCTGTCCACGGATCAAACTTATGAGGCAATCCCTCAACGAATATCACAAGCTCTGATTAGATCCTCACACATGCTCGCAAATTTATCCAACACTGATTCACCATCTCCTCGCTTTGAATAGTAATATTTATTTGCATATATCACGGTATCGACACACTAGACAAGGTTCTCAACTGAATAAATGCCATAATTAATTGAAGGGGAAACATGTGAGAATTGGCCACAACCTACTTATATTGAATGAATCAAAAGCAATCCATTTCTAGAATTTATTTCGTGATAGCTCTCCCACGGGTTATATAGTTATGACTTCTTAAGTATTCCACAAATTGATAAATTTGTTTAAATTAAAACTTTTTCGGACTTGAGTAAGCTTTTTCTTGACAAAACTGAGACTTTTCATTTAGCAAGACAAAATCGGTCTAATCAATTCACGGCACAAAAATGCATAGAAATAAATATAAATTTATCACCCTTATAAAGATTCTCTATAACTCGAGTGAGTGAGTGATTGTGGCGTTTTATGGCGCAATCTCTATAACTCGAATAAGGTCGTTAGATGGCAAATGGATACTGATATAAGCATCTAACGTTCCACTAGCATGGTGTGTTTTGTCAGTTTATAGGCTGCTAGGAGATATGATCTTATTGTTAGAGAGAATTGCGGAATCAAATTGTGACTCATATCTGATGTAAGAACTGCTTCTGTTTGCGTAGCTGAAACCTTAAAATGGAAAACTTTCTGAATGGTAAACGAGACAAAGATTAAGGAAGAAATGTTGTATTGTATCCAATAAATTCGATAAAAGATTCCACTCGAAATATTACGGCTGATTTCTTTATAGATTATGACCTTGTTAAGGAATCATGGAAAAAAATTCACTATAATTGAAACTCATAGAAAAAACAAAACATTTTAATTCCTTGTGAATTTTATCCTGGGATTGAAAAATATTTTCATCATTATTTGATTTTCACAACTAAATATGACACTTGTTTTTTTTTCAACAATGCACCTAGAAGTCTAAGTTTCAGAAGGGAAAGGAAAGAAAGTAAATTAAAAAAGTTCAGTGAATGGAAACAAATACAAACATGGAAACAATATATATAAATATACCTTTATTCACTCTCAGAGTAAACATCCGTTGGTCCCAATACACTTTTGACATCATTGATTACGATGCTCGAATAAATCTGCGAAGGTCTTTTGGGGGGATCAAACGAAGAACAGACATACCACGTCGTCGGATGTCTGCCCTTCAGGGGCCCCTTGAAGCTAGAGAAGTTTGTAGTCACCAGGATCAAGCGAGTATGGTGGTTTTGGATAACAGTTACACGGAGTTGAGTCAAAAAGTTACGAACACGGATCGCAGTATGCGGGCGGGCGTTATCATGCTACAGAGATTCTAGTTTTCCCTCCTGTAATCTGAGAGCGAACACGCTGTATGCGCAGCAGTAAACGCTTTAAAACAGCTTCACAGAATTTGGTATTGACCTTCCAGGAAGAATCTCTTAAGAGAATTATGCCGCTGCTATCAACTGTTGTTTTGGACATGTAGCGGCTCTTTTTGAGGCACGGAATAGCCACTGAGCACAAATCGGTTCTTTGCCAACTTGACTCCGGGTCGTATTGATAGCACCAGTTACTTTGCGTGACGATGGTTTGGATCTTGGTCACACATGTCTATGAAATCTCCAACAGCGTGCATATGTGTTTTCTGCTCGTCGGTCAACGAGTGAGGAACAGAACAGGAATACAGATCATATTCAATACTGGGTAAATGATTCAGACACTGTCCTGGGTAATTTCTCCGTTATCCTTTGTATAGATAGTGGCGATTTTGCACTAAGTACATTAGTAAAGGGCATAAATGTACGTTGTAAAACTGGAACTGGGTGCACTAAATGGAATTATTTTATGCTATTTAGTGTTTCATACCATCAAAACAAGCTTTACAAAAAGTGAACAGCAAAAATGGTAAGGATATAAAAGATGCAAAATTTGTCTCTATAAATAAACACAAAAATAAATGAAATAAAGCTATATAAAATATTTACGACTTGGAATAAATAAAAACCAAACTGGTTCAAAATAAGCCCCACAGGTAAAATGTAACTTTCTTATGGATAAAAAGCATAAATGAAAAGAGAATCACAGCGTGAATGAATTAATAGTAAGAGGAAAAAAAGATGAGAACATTTTGATTCGGGTGGATGTTTGTTCTCGTCCTCTTAAATGGACATGTTGAAAAGAACAGGTTGTTCTTTTGAATCTCATTTCCATCCATTTACTGTTATAATGTAATGGACGAAAACTAAAAGTTAAATTTATTGGCTGTGTGCCAATCGATAGAAGAAGCCTCCAGACATGTCTTTGCTAGTCATCGGGGTTCAATATAAGTAGGGATTCATCTATGAAAAAATTTAGTGAGTTTAAGGTCGAGCAATTATGACACAAGTTATTGGTGGACACAAGAGAAAGTGATAGGCGTAATAGACTCCTAGAGTTTAAATTCCATTCTTCGAGTCCTGATAATGGTATCCGTAATCACTGGGTTCAAATTATACGCTAAATCATTAAAAATGAGTGATTCAGGTGTTCCTACAGCTGTAACGATTTCTTGTTGTCACTTCTAAGTTGACTAATGTCTTCTTGATACTGTGTTTTATAATATTTCTATCATTCCTGCAAACATCACCAAATTGTGGTGTCATAGCTGTGTTCACAGGACCTTTTCAGCAAGACAGAAATAGGCAGGTGGTAAATATGCAATCAAACCAAAAACCTATAAATTCATTAACCTTCGGATAACCAAGCGGAGTTCTGAAACATGAAAAGCCATATGAGGTCATCCCGCTGTTAAAAAAACATGTATTTGCTATATCAAATAAATAATAAATTCCAAAACAGCTTTTAAAATATTTAATAATATATATACAGAAAGGAGTTGCAGATAAAAAATTGAAAATGCAATATAGCTACAACAAAATATCTCAAATACAAAATAATTAATTTACATTAAGATGGGATATTTGAATATAAAATGTACAATTCAATTTGACTAATCATTTTGATTATTGCATTCAGGACATGTTATGATATAGATATGACTTTTGAACAAATTATTTTCATAGTTCAAAATAAAACTTTATTAAATTATAAAAGCATTGTAATTGTTAAAAGAAATTTTTTTATGATTCATTTAATCTATGTATACAGCAGACCCCCTCATTACTGAGGACTAATTGGGGCTCTCTAGTTATCTGCATTAAACATATATATGGGCCAAAGTACACAACTAAGCACACAGTATAGCAAAAAAAAAACTATGCAAGAGAAAAATTCAAATGAACGCATTATTTATCTATATGTATTGGGTCAGGGGAAAAACTACTTCGAACATGATGGTACAGACATTCTTGACACATTCAATGTTTTGAAGAAATAACTGATGGGCTTATCTTTTTTCATATAGAGCTAATTTTTTGAATAATTGATTGACACAGATGCCTCGAATTTTCATAATATCCAGATATGGTTTCATTGCTGTTGTCTTTAACGTATCTTATCAAAACATTAAAGTGATATTTTATTTAACAAGTTTTGGCTTCAAGTTGTCTATACCATTGTAGTTGTCTTTATTCCTCTCAGAGCTTTCTGTTCAGTCACACTTTCAGTGATCCCCTCTGGTAAAATATGATACATAGCATATATCCTTTTCATCTACTTCTAGCCAAAACTCAACTTCTTGTGGTGTTATATCATTTTCATCACATTAGTGAAGAACTTTGTAAAAATCTTCATTCTTGAATCTAATTGTGTCTGGTTCAAATTGATCATTCATTAAAAGTTTTTTCCATGAATTGGCCAAAGTGGAAGGTTTTATTTCACAAACAGCTGCTAAATTGTAAATCATGGATCTGATATTGAAATCTTTGAGATTCTGTAATGCCTTCGGGCCTCTCCTATCTTCTCCTTTAGCTAGTTTCTCAATTTCTAAAATTTCATTCAAAAGCTTCTTTTTGTATGGACGTTTGGCTATTTTTACTATGCAAAGCTTGTTGATAAGAGAGAGAGTAGTGTTTACACTTTTTAATGACATTTACTTTTTTTTTAATTACATTACTATACACTTGTTTTACACACATGGAAAAAAATGTATAGTAGGTTTAGTATAAAAAATAAAAATCTCAATGCAATTTAACACAGTATTACATTCATGATGTCACCAGCGCTCTTGCCATCTATCACTGATTACCCAAACTGGAAGCAATCTTTTAAAAAAAAATGTGTTCTAAGCTAAATTGGATATATTCCAATAATTTTATAAAAAAGAAAGACAAAATATTAATATCTATTCATAATAGAAAGATGATATCATCCACACAAAATACGAATTCCATAAAATGAAAAATAAGAATTATGATGTCGCAGACACTAGAAATGGAACAAAACTGCTTAGATTATAGTTATGTGCTCCAAATTCTGCATTTTACTTTCATTTATTAAAATTTTTAATAGCTGTCTGAATAAAACAAAGTCCAATGCAATGATGGTTTACAGTACATTTTTTTCCCCCAAAAGTTTCACTTATAAAAGTAGTTGAAAATTATAGAAAATCATGTCATTGAATAACTACATTTTGATCTTTTAGTTGCCTAAACAAACAAATATATTTAGCAGCAACTCGTGCTTGAGGTGACACAAACTGTTGACAAAATATGGTTTTATCTCTAAGGTATGGACGGAGTTCTTGTAAATTTAATGACTTTAAAAATGTTAGAACAAAGGAATAACAGTTGTGCTTTTCAGAGTCATATCTGAAAAAAAAAAGAAGAAAGAAATTACTACAAAAAGAAACCAGTTTGTTGAAAGTATTCAGAACATTTTATATACAAAATGTAAGCTACCAAATACAATAAGGTACAAATAACACAGAAACTATCAAATATATTTTGTTAAATCACTGTTTTCTTTAATTTTATATTCCATTTTAACAATATGATAATTTTCAAGGATAATGCAATTGTCCTCTCAGACACAAGATACACTGGTAATTAAAGTACTTACAAATGAGAAAATAACTCAGATTCTATACTAATTTAGTTATTCATACAAATTAATGTGAGTATCATGCCATTTAACAGTTAAATATTTACAAGAACCAATGTTTTGAAATTAAGCAAACAAATATGAATAATTAAAAACTTTTATAGTTACCGATCTGCTGTCCATGAATTTTGAATAAAAACACTGTATAAGATTTTATCCCAATACTGTTTTAAAGATGAATTCATTCTATCTATCACCTTGATAGGAAGACACTGAAACCAGGTTTGATTTTTACTTTTTACTACACCATTAACATCATATTCATAGATAAATCCTAGAAAATATTAGAAATAATATCTAATGTCAATTAAAATTAAGGCTGCAATTAAATATGAAGGGAATCATTTAAATAAATGAAATTCAAAAATATAAAATCTCCAGTTATGCTAAGAACTTTATATTCAAAAACACACAGTATATAGTCTTTCCAAAATTTGAAAACTATTAATAATAAAAATTGGGCAAATTAATTAAGATATCTCTCACAAGCTTCAACAAGAAAATTGGAATAACTAAAAGCAAATAAAATATCTACATTATATACAACAAAAAGCTTTGCACTAACATTTTTTAGTAAAATAATAGTCCTTCAATAACAGCTTAAAAATATAAAATTATTTTCAAGAAAAAAGTTCATTTAAATGGATTAATCGAATTACAATGAGAAGAAAACAGAAATCTAAAAAATTATAAAAATGTATACTGAAGTCCAAAATTAAGGTCACAAACATGTTTCTCGTTATAATTTTAAAATACTTCCAGTAAAACTGATAGAATCTGTATTTTAAATATTTTGAAGAACGGGTAGTGTGATACCAACCTTCAGTTTAGGAAAAGATGTTGCTTAGTGTTAATTTTTGCAGAACTACTGGATTGAGACCATTCACGCATATGGGAATTTTGTCTTCAGTGTTGTTAGTCTGTTTGCAGTGAGAATGACTTATTATAATCGTTTAGATGATTCCTTGAGATAGAGAGCCTTTGGTAGGCTAGAAGCTGGCCAGTGTCAAGTGGAGGTGCTTGATGGTTACACAAGTGGTCTTTCGGTTAAGGAATCAATTCCAAACAAGTGGTACTGTAACCAGAAAGGTCATCACGCAGCATCGAAATCTGCACAGGATTGCTACTTGGCATTAAGCATACGACGACACAGGCGGACAACGGCTCCACATATTGTTCGTGACCTTGCTGTTGTGTCTGGAAGAAAAATTTCCTGATGATTCTCAACAGCCGTCTGGCCTTTACGCTTGGCATCCAATCTAGCGGGTCCCTTTGACTGCACCCGGCAGGAAAGACCGGGTATTGTGAAGCTGAAAACATCAGTTGTGTTCACCACAAGAATGTAGACGAGTTCTTTTCAGTGATGAGTCAAGATGTACCAGATAGTGATTTTCGTCGAGTCTTCCCTGTAGAGAAAATGGAGCTCGCTTTCATCCCTCTGTGACGTACCCTTTCTCTTTTCTCTAATTTCTGAGAAAGTACACCAACAAATGGTGAAAGGTCCGCTCCGTTTTCCTTAGTGCTAAGGGGAAAATAATAGCCCAAATGGGTGGTCAGAATTCCTGACCCCTGTTTCATAACTCCCCTTAGAATCCAGGGCTGGAATGGCCTCCGGCCTGAGTTGGTCTTCGTTTCCCACGAATCCATGACGAGAGTGAGTCTGAAGAGGATAGCCCCATTGTGAGCCGTAAAAGATCCCACGCTCTGAGGGGTCGGGTGACAAGAGATGAAAGAGAGCGCCGAGAGAGACCTGGGAGTTAAAAAGGAGAGCGAGGGCCCGCGGGAGAGAACCCTTTTTCACAGACAATGGATTGATTGAGAAGGTTTGACACCGAAGATGGCATGCACCAGGCGAGCTCCTACGATTGACAACTTCTGAACTTTTCTAGATCGTACTTATAGCTCTTTTTAGAGCTGGGGCAATTATCACGCTGAACCATCACGATGCGTTGACGACCATGGCCTTCCCCAGACTAAACACGGATATGGACTATCAGAATATTTCTCTCCTTCATCTGGAAGGACCACCCCCGAACCACTGACCGGACCAGCCTCTTGCGCTAGGCTTGGGAAGTCACTAAAGCGGACATCAGACGATACACCCTCGCATAGTTCAAGGACTACGACAACATGATCACCTCACTGAGACATTCAAACGCCCAGGATGAGCACGACCCTACCTTCGTGAAGTAATGGTCAAGCAAAAGGGAAAGCCTATTACGAGAATCGACTGGACAAAAGCGGTGAGTGAATTTGGCAATTTACCTTACTCAATGACACCTGAAAAGCTTGCCCTATCCCATGAAACCCCAACTGCCTCTCCAGTTAAACCTATATACCAACCAAAAGGAAGGACGAGGACGGTTTCACCTCTCCTCCCAAGTAAAACCTCTAAAATAATGTTTCTCCCAGGAAAATTTTAAGCTTGAATTTAGCAAAATAGATTTAGCAACTTAAAATCCCCGGGATTGCAAATAGCAGGGAGCTACTCGCAGCTTTTAATGTTTACACTAGAAACACTACACTACAACCCAAGGCAAATCCGCAACCAACAATCTTCCCCACCAGTCTTCCCCTAGTAATAACCGAAAATCACAGGACACAAATGAGAAAACTAAATGACATATACCCCGACTTACGCAGTAAGCTAACAGAGAATACATTAGATTATACACCGACACCGACATTCAACGCCGTGAACTCGCGCCACACAAATTAGACGAATTAAAATATCAATATTATTTTGCAATTAAGCCTAAAGCTGAAAGACCAATAAAAGTAGTTATCAAAAGGCCTCCTCGCGGCAAAACCGAAGATTTACATAACGACTTAACTCAGGTAGATACACTGTAGAAAAATCTCACAGCTCATGGACGTAAAACTAAACAACCTCTCCTATCTTTCTCATTTCCTTGCAAGAAACATACATAACGCTAAAATTTTTGAACTCACCAAGGTCAGCTATATGAACGTTACTGTGTGGACGGTTACGATGTAAAGGGGGTTGCAATGCTATTCCTGTAACCCGCTTCCACACGGCCGAAAAACTGCCATATTACCCCCAGATGCCTTAAATGCGGAGAAGCGCATCAAACAAGAGATGCCAAATTCAAAGAGTTGAAAATCGATATTGCATAAACTGCAGAAACTTACGGTCATATGGCCAATTGTCCAGGTTGCCTAAATTCCCCAAACCACGTAAAGGATCGAACATAGAAATACAAACACTTACACAAATACAGTAAATAGCATTATTAGGCCAGGAATATCATTTTGCACAAGCTGCTAGCACATCTAATGCAAAAACAACACAGCAGATGGCACCACGAGACATATAGAGAAATCCTGCTGTTTCAGTAAACAAACCAGGCCAGTCAACCAAAGTAATTACCCACTCCGATAAATATTAGTAATAATAATGGAGCAATTGATATTAACTTCATCACCCAGACCCTACAACAAACAATACTTGCCTAATACAGTACTCACGCAGCAACTAAGTAATATACCTTATATCCCCACCCAACCTAAAAAATCAAAGCTCTAAAGAAAAAGAATTAAGCGCCCTATTTGAGGCTTTAATGGAAGATTATGATGACTAGTCGCTCATTGATTGGCCTGAGTTTGTGTTCATGGAACATAAACGGCTTACTCAGTAAATTGTTGAATTTAAACTTTTTGTAGAAGTACGCCCTGACTTAATCTTAGTACAAAAGAAACAAAACTGAGAACCTACATAACATTAGAATCGCTAACTACACATGCTACACAGGAACGATCGAATTGCGGAAGGGACAGCTCACGGTGGAACTCTTATTTAATTAAAAATTCCATCAGTCATTATAATATCCCAACACCCCAACTTCAGTACTCAGAAGCCAATAGTGACTATAAATCACTCCTAATATTAATCCGCTGCTGTTAGCCATTATCTACATTCCCCTAGATCCATTGTAGATTATTTACTCTCGATCTTGAAAAATCTACTCCAGACTAGTAGTGTGTGATCTTTGGCGATTTTAACGCCACACACACAATGCACGTGGAACTATCCCAAACTCCTCTAGAGGCAATCAGCTTAAAGATTTCACTGATATCCTCGACATTGATATTGCATTTCCTAATACCCCGACTCGCTTCGGGCATAATTCCTCAAATACTTTAGACTTTGCACTAATAAACAACTTTCCATTTCCATATACTATCCTTTCAATTCCAGAACTCTCATCCGACCACAACCCTGTAATTCTTAACTTTCTTTTTTAGCTCTAATATTCACCAGGAAAACCTAGAGGCAGTTACCACCTGTTGGTCTAAGTTTTCTGAACTTACGTGATAATAACAATATTCATGTATTTGACTACGTTAATATTAAAAGCCCTGAGATCATGAAAAATAAAATCAACTTGTTCACCGAAGCTGTTCGCTCCGCCCACAACCACGCCTCCAAACCAATCACAAACAAGAGTAGCACATACACTCCACATCACATCCAAAACCTTATAAGACTTAAAAATAAAGCTAGAAAAACGTATCAAAACACACTCAACCCAATGCACAAAACCAATTATAATAGGATACAGAAGAAAATTAAAAAAGAACTTAAAAAATTCTCAGATCAAAGCTGGAAAACCAAACTAGAAGCCATGAACCCACAAGATAACACATTATGGCAATATCAAAAGTTTTTTCGTAAAAAACGCCCCGATATTCCAACTCTTAATGGCACAGCCATTACAGCCGAGCAAAAAGCAAATATACTCGCTGATACCTTCCAGAGTAACTTCACTGATAATCCTCGACCTGATAACTTTATTACTAATATTGATGCACTAGTGAATAACACCCTTGCTAATTTCTATACTGCTCCTCCTCCTTTTCATATTACTCCTACGGACCTGGAAGAAGTTATGAATTATACTAGGAATTTAAAAATATACTTGAGTTCGGATATGATTACCAATAAAATGATTAAAAATTTACCAATCAAAGCTTTCCTTATTCTTACCTATCTAATAAACAAGATTCTAAAATTAAGATTTTTTCCAAAAATCTGGAAAAAAGCAATAATTTTCCCAATCAAAAAACCAGGAAAAAATATTCATTCTTCAACTAGTTTTCGACCAATTTCCCTCTTATCTTCATTAAGCAAAATTGCAGAGCATATCATTCTCAATAGAATTAATACTTTTATTACTGATTCAAATTTTATTAACCCTAACCAATTTGGCTTTACTAAAAGGCTCTCCACTTGCCATCCGCTACTCAGACTGACTGAGAAAATTACTTCTGGGTTTCAGAAGAACAGATCCACTGGAGCTGTCTTCCTGGATATCCAGAAGGCATTTGATCGAGTCTGGATTAGTGGCCTAATTTATAAACTAATTATTTACAATTTTCCACCTACTTTAATTTATTTAATTAACTCCTATCTAACAAACAGGTCTTATCAAGTGATAGTTAAAAATACTCTATCAAACATCCATCATGTGAATATCGGGACCCCTGGTAGCTTACTCGGACCAATTATTTTCAACATCTATATAAATGACATTCCAACATACCACAGACCACCCTCAACATTTATGCAGATGATACCTGCATAGCCACGACACAACAAAACCACAAATACATCACTAAATCACTTAATAATCACCTAAAACTACTAGAAACATACTTTAATACATGGAAAATCAAACTTAATGTCGACAAAACTGTCGCAGTGCTCTTTACAAGGAAAAGGAAATCTGCAACACCACCAACACTATACTCGACACCAATTCAATGGTCTCAGAACACAGTTTACCTAGGACTATTTCTAGATAGCAAGCTCACATGGAGACAACACTTCACATATGCGCGCAATAAATTCCGGAATGCTCTAAGATCAATATACCCCTTAATTTGCCGGAATTCCACAATGACTATTGATAATAAAGTACTTCTCTACACAGCCGTTTTGCGACCCATATTAAGTTATGGATGTCTAATATTGGGGATATACCGCTAATACTAATCTAAAATGTTGGATATTTCTCAAAATAAAAACTATTCATTATGATTATTGCTTGCTAATATGTATATGAAAACTCTGATATTTACAAGACTCTTAAAATCAGCTTTTAAAATTTTTATTAAAAAACTAGCAACAAATTTTTCGATTCCTTACCGCATACTAATAATAATACATCCTAAACCTGAAAATTATGTGCCCATACGATAATACTAGAAGACCTAGGAGAATTCTCCTTGACTCGTATAATCCGCCTTAACTTTTAATTTGTTGTCATCTGTCGTTTGACAAATGACTCCTTACTCAATATATGTAATTAAATTTTTATATTTCTTGCTACCTTTTTTATTCGGTATACCCACACAGGCATTCTCTCCATTCAATTATTCTCTCTATAACTTCAGGGCAGCCAATCTATTGCCAGTTCACTCACCCCCCCTCAACCAATCACGCCAAGCTTCCACCACTCAAAGATGAACTTTTTCAACTCAAATTTTGCCTCACCCAGTACCCCCATAGCCACGCCCCTTATCACATCTCTACGTCCAAATCAGACTGCTCTCCTACCACCAAGACGCTACTTCCCCAGGCACCATTAATTGTTATGATATGGGTCGGAGGTTGCCGGAGCCATGTACCCAGTGACACCCAGCGTCGTCGTCGTGCGGGAGAGAACCGAGGTAGCGACAAGGCGGAGATAGAGCGAGCGACAAACGAAGGCCGGCGTGGAATTACCAGTGACGACGTTTTCTGAAAGCGAAAATAGATTAATAAACTGTGAACACTGTTCACGGATATATTGTAGTGGTCAATATTTTTCGAGAGCTTTACAATTATTAAATAAATATTCCTTAGTTTAGCTGTACGAAGTCTTTACACCTCCTATGTAACAAAAATACAGATTTGGTGGCAAAGGAATCCTTGTGTGCGATGGCATAATGTTGGGCAGACGTACATCACTGTACGTTTTCAATACGTGAACTGTCAACTCACAGTACTATAGGGATGAAATTCTGGAAACCAACGTGAGGTTTTTCTGGTCGCTTTGGGTCCGGATTACAATTTTATAGACGATAATGTGCGGTCACACAGAACTCACATTGCTGATGAATTTCATGAAGGAGCGAATATTCGTCGTATGGATTAATCCTTGAGGTCTCCGGATCACAATTCTATAGAACATGTTTGGAATGGTCAAGGAAAAGCCACTTCTTAGCATATCTCCCCTCCCAGAACCTCAGGAATTAAAAGTTCCACTTTTGGAAAAATGGGCTTTGTTGCCACAAACATTTATTGATACTCTCATAAACAGTATGTCAGCTTGTTGTGAGGCTTGTATAGCAGTTCACAGCGGTCGCACTCCATATTCGACAGTCTTTCCAAGGTAAAGGCTTTATCTGTGTTTCATGATTTCACACTTCTTGATATATATGACTTGTATTTTAATTCACAATTAAAATCTTTTCCATATTGTTATGTTGCTGTATTCTTTCTGGCATTGTTATATGTGTGTGTGTGCCAAATTTCGGGGCAACACAGTGAATAGTTCATAAGTTTCCACAGATTTTAAGTTTGTGACTTTAATTTTGGATATGAGTGTAATTGTGAAAGTTTAACAGCATAAAATTGCTGTAGCGTTGAATACATACATAGAAATCTTTATAATATAATAGCTTAGAAATTTATCTACACTGATTTCTATAATTTTCTGTGTAAGAGTTTCATAAAAGAAAAAAAAAAAGAATACTTACTCTCTATAAATTATAAGAATTCAAAAGGACAAGATTTTGAAGAAAGCCACACAAAAAAAATTTAAAATATGAAATTTTTATCTGCCAGCATAAAGCCATGTTTCTAATTTACATAGTGATATTACATATATAAAGTTTGATAGGGTGAGAAGATTACCTAGAAATATATTTTGAGCACTATTTAACAAATGCAAATCATTCCTAAGAAATATCAATGTCTGACTGAATATAAATTATTACACAATCAGATTTTATTTTTTTTTTTCAGATAGCCGTATCTTTTCTTTAAAAAAAAGCTGTTGAAACTTTGTTCTGGTTGATAACAATTATAATGTAAATAGAATTTTTTAATGATCTTCTAAAGGCATATATGTGTAATTTTTTTTTATGCCAACCCCCCCAACCCTTGTCTTTAAAGAACCAAAAACTAACATTAACTTTAATTTAATATACTTTTAAAAAACTGGAATATAATTATTCACATAGATTGTTGATTATAAAAGTAGTAAAAGACTTTTAGGAGAAGATTTTATTTACCAATTAAATTAATTTAAAGATGTGTCAAGAGGCAATTATCCCCTTTGGCAAATACACATTAAATCAGACTTTGATGAGAATTCCAAAGAACTTTGTATAATTGTCAACAAATAAAATATTCGCGATTGATTGATTGAATATTAACGTCGCACTGTTCAGTTACACGAGGGCGGCCGGACCAGAATTTTTTTAAACCCTGGTCAAGTGACGGGATGACACCGGATGGCGGCCCCTCCCCAACTACCACACCCCACCAACGGGAGGACGTTTCAGCCTCGACAGATTTAACGCACGCTGCCCCACCGGTTTTTGGGGATAAAATATTCGCAAAATCATTTTAAATAATATTTGGAAAAGTTACAATATGTTTTATGAATAACATTTAGTAAATAATTTTTTTAAAAATCAGCAGCTCATTAAATTTAATAAAATTAAAAAAACCCCGTTTTATCAAATTTAAAATATAACATGGTTATACTAATTCTGAGAAACGATATACACTGTTTCAAAATGTTATGTGATTTGGTTCCCTTCAAAAATTGCTGTTCATGTTTTTAAAAAACTAAACACTTCGAAGATCATAAATGAAACAAAAAGAAAAGAACTGTGTAGATTACGACATACAGTTGAATATTCAAAATAAATAACAGCAAAGAAAATGCATCAGTAATACATCTAGATTATACGAAACAATTATTCATGTAATTTGATTACTTTAAACATTTTCACTTAATCTTTCATTCTATTGGTAGTGTTAACCATCCATACAGAATATACCACATAAAATGGGAAAGCATAGCTTCTAAGAGGGCACAAAACCGAAACTTTTGGATTTAAAATTAAAGAGGAAAAAAAAGAGGGTGGACTTTTTTTTTTAAATTTAATTTCTGTAATGCTCCCCAAGTCTGATCAGCTAACTTGTGAGGTTGCAATTTGAACCCAAAATAAGAAAAAGTAGGAGGTCATACAATACACCAAACACAAATAATCTAACCAGCTTTTATTTATTAAACATCTAGTTCAAAATATGAAGAAAAGATCAACTTTAGAGACCAACTGAACACAATCAAAAGAAACTGTAATTCACTGAACAAGACAGTGTCCTAAACTGTTTTCCCTGTTATACTGATAATACTTCTAAATGTAAACACAAATTGGATCCCACTCACTCTGAAACCTTTTCTAGCGACCTCACTATACGGTTTGTTATGTTCTTTTACTCAATGATATTTTTTCTTCTAATATAGCCATTTATTAAATGGGATTTCTTGAAATTCAAGCTCAAAGTCCCATATTTAATGACCTTATTTGTTTTGAACTTTCACAAATTGGACTCAAGTTATTTAAGATACAGATAGAAGAAAATCATCTGAAGCTAAGACATCTTTTTTTTTTATCCTTCTGTGTCAAAAGCAAATTTAACATGTCATTTTCTTCTTTAATTACTTTGTAAATTTTGTTTGCACAAAAAAAAAAACCTTTTAGAAGCTGCCACATTTTCTTTTGCAACTTTGGCAAATGAAACACCATTTCTGTACAATATGACAATCCTTATTCTTTTGGGGGCATCCAGTTTTTTTGTCTGTTAGTTTTCACAGTTCAGTTATTATTTATAATATAAATTCAATTAAATTTATTTTATTAAAATTTAAATGCATCTCAAAAAATTGTCAAAATTAACTATTTAATTTGCACACAAAACATTTCTTTACATAACAACCTGAACAAAACACATAAAATTGTGTTCTAGAAAAAAAGTTTCAACATTATTAAAGCTTAAATTCACTGGCTCTCAGAATAGTATTATAACTGACTAATAAAGATATTTTCCACATCCCACAATACCCATTTGAACTCATTTAAACCTGAATCTATTTTTATAATAAATTTAATCTAACTCATAACATATTAAAATGTATTTAAATTTTGTTTCAATTTGACATTAAGTTTGCTTTGAAATTATACATAATTGTTTGCATTATATGAAACAGTTAAATTCTTATCAGCAGGCAAAGTCGAAAAACAAATTCTAAGTTTCTATAATTTTGACAATCGCTGGAAATAGTATTTTAGTCATGTTAATAAAATAACAATTTTAAGATTCATAAAAATTATTTGCAATGAAAAATGTTCAAACTATAAAAATAATCAGCAGTCCCTGTTGTAGGAAATGTATGTCATCTACAGATGAAATAATTTCAAAAATACAGGCTAGATTCAAATAAAAACCTCTATGTTAGGCAATTCTACATTTATTTCAAGTGCCTGAAAAACTTTTAATATTGAAAAATTTATACATAATTGTGTTTTATATTTAGTTAGGGTTAGATTATTTTAACCCATACACTGAAATGCTAGAAAATTCATCAGATATGTTAGGAAAAATATTTGATACTACAATTAGAAAATTGCTACAAAATATATACCAAATTAAAAGAGTCTGAAAAGAAATGAATGAGTTAAAATAAATTTTGTATCAAAAACTAACATGCATCATAAAACTAAATTTTTAACACTAACAATGTCTATACACATACAGATTATATATTTTAAAAAGTTTTAATGAGTTTCATCAATCTAATGCTCATGCAAAACACATTACCATAAAATGCAACAAACTAAAAAAAATTTCATATCTTACAATGATTAAAAAATTTATAATAAAAAAACAGTAAACCAACCAAAGTTTCTAGTTAAAAACTAACTTTACAAGGTAAAATTCAAATATCTATATTTATGATTAATGCAGTTTCATTAAAAATAAGTCTAAACAACTATTGAGTAATTAACATAAGAAACCATTTTTTCCCCTGCTTTTTCTTCAGTTATATAAATGTTCATCCTAGTTATTTATATAGTCAAAAATATATTTAAAAAATTACATAATCTTAAATTTTTATAATTGCTGATGATTTTTAGTTATATGTTTTTGTTTTTAACAAATAAATTTCTCCAATTGTCAGGAAAAAATATTTTTCTTTCTCAATATTTATTTTCTAAGGAATGGCAAAGAGGACAAGCATGTAATAATATATTGCACAGTAGCTATAAATAATGAAAGAGAAAATCAGTATATATATGTTTAAAAAAACATTGACTAATTTCTTAAATCTAAAAAACTTAACATTCATAAAATTTCAAGTTGTAATAATCTGTTAAAAGATAATTAGCTTGTGCAAGCAGATTTTTTCAAGCCCTTGCCAATCAAAATTAATTAAGAGTAGCTTCATTGCTTTAGTATGATGTTCAAAACCTTTTTCGCTTGTGAACCCCTAGAGTCCAGGAACAGATTAAGACCTTTAGAGGCCCCAATCACCCAAATTTTGGTGCCCTCATATATAACTCAAAATATTAATAATAAAACATACAATAATCTTATTAATTGAATTTAGTTTTCAAACAAAGCACCCTGAATTTTTGATTAAATGTACTTCAATCCTCTGTAGTATAGTGTGGATCAGGCATCATTAATCTATATAGTACATAATACAATTTTTAGTGATACTCTGCATCACTATAAAGTTATCAGATAAAGTTATATCACCCTGTCTCTCTCATTTGCGCCACATGCATTTTCTCTCCTTTAGTTTGGTTCATTAAATATTTCCTACAGTATGGCATCCTGAATCATATTAGTACAGTAGGTTTGGCACACCACAGCTCCAAGAATGTTGATCCCTGGCAATGACTGTAGTCAAGATACCATTCAATCACCTGCCTCTCAGTAGTGCACACAAGCAGGAGTCCCCAGGTCTAGACCCCCCCCCCAAAAGCCCTTGATTTTTTTGATCGATTATAATCTGATGTATAGTACATAAAATTTAATTAAGTATTTGTTAATAATTAATGCTAATTTATTAATTTTTTACTGTTTTTTGCTTCGGAAAATTAACAAAATCAAAAGAATATGTTGAGTGGCGTATTACAGCAAGATATTTGAATGGTGGACTTTCAACCCTGGACCCTTAAAAAATATCCTGTGTGCGCCATTGAGCTGCCTAATACATATAGAATTGATTTTATAATGTAATCATGTATTATAATCCATGCTATACACTGAGCTAAGAAACTGGTGCCAAAGAAAACTAGATAATGCTACTTGTAAATTGAAATTGGTTATTAGAGTATCAGTATTTACAAAAGTGCCAGCCTGCTGAGATTTAAAAAAAATAATAAAATTTTGTTGAAAGTTGCTTCAGAAATTTCTAATTTTCACAACATGTGTTGTCATACTATAAATTTTGATTCTAACTCAGTTTTGCTGCAAAGCAACACACTGTTTTCTGTAGTTTTTTTTATAAATAAAAAATTTAATCCTGAAATACGTGAATTTTATATTTTTTGGTATTAACTCAAATCCAAAATTCAAATAAATATGAGTTAATGAGTGACAGAAGTTAAAATGATAGAAATAGCTCAGTGTAAGTAGATTAAATTTATAAATTATTCATAATATATAGAATAACACTGCCCAATAAGGAAAACCTATCAGACCAGGCATTTTGTCATTTACATCAGGTGTCCCTTCTTCAGAAGGTTAAACACTGAAATATGTGATTTAATTAGAAATTAAGATATCAAGCTTTAAATAAATTATATTAAAAAAAGTAACACATTCACATGTATTAATTTGATTAATGAAAATTCTTAGTTAAAAAAAGTTTAATTATTTCTAAGTTGCATGAAGACAACAGAGTCTAGTACTAACTGAAATTTATTAAAAATAATTTTTGTTACGCTGATTTATATATAAATCTATACATAACAAGCATTTTATTCATGGAATCAAACTCTATTCATTTTAATCAAAAATTTTTCATTAAAGAGTACTCAAAAACTGGAATTTTAAAGCATGCCTTTTTAAATCGGAGTTTAACACTATGACAACACAAAAGGATTTAAAACTCTTTGTTCTCCATTGAATGGTTTTCAATACATTGATACATTTTGCAAGTTGATCGTTGATTCCATAAGCAATGATAAAAAACATTCTATAAAAATAAGTTTTCAGTAATCAACCTAGAAGCTTTTAACTATACCTTGATACAAAGGCTGTCATACTGATGTTGCAGTAGGTGGAAAAAACAAATTTTTCTATTTTAGATTTGGCAGGTAAGCTGCCGAATTATCAAGAAATTGCAGAATCTTCTTATTCCCCTAGACATTGCTCCATCGAGTGAGTGAGTGAATATTAACATCACACTCTTCAGCTACATGAGGGCTTTTGGACGATGGACCATGTAATTTTGAACCATGGTCAAGTGACGTGGATGACACCCGAGCTGGCACCCCCCTCTCTTAACTACCACACCAACGGGAAAATGTTTGAGCTCTTGATAGATTTAACGTGCATTGCTCCCCTACACAGCGGGTTTTTAGTGGTACTAGGCCCAAACTCATGACAAAAGCCAGTCACGATCCGATACCTTGACCACTCAGCTACTGGGGCCACATTGTTCCATCAAGAAAAATCAATCATTCTGACAATATGCTTTGCATCATCCATGTCAATATTATATTATGTCAATAGAACAATAAAGCTTTCAGTCTGATTGTTTGAAACACCCTGTTTGTTTTATTTTGGCCTTTACAGCTACCAGTAGTTGCTAAGATTTTCCTCCATATCACAATAAAGAAACAGTGAGAAATTTCTTTGAGCTTTTACCACCAGAGAACTTTTTTTCCTTTAAAACTGGGTTTTTTACTAGGCAAAATTCAATAAAATTATGTAGTTTCATCTGCACTCTGGATGTTTTTTTATAGCCTCATATCCTTTTCAAATTTCATTTAACTTTTTTTTATCCATTGTTATAGATTGTATATTTACAAACTTTTCTTCACCATAGGTAGTCTTAAAAGTAAAGACATATCATTTTCAATAACAACTTATTTTACAAACATGAAGAAACATTTGTAAAAAAGGTTATGGAAAGTTTTTGAGCCTCTTTCTCTTCCTTTGATATCCTAACTGCACACTTTGAGAAATGGCTAATCAAGCCCCACCCCAGTCCTAACTTTAAGCAGGTAAGACCTCAAAATATGCTTAGGTAATATTCCTAAATGGAATATTTGCAGGTAACTAAAAGGAAATACTAAAAAAAATTCCAAAACATAAAAAAACTTATTTTTAAAATTTTACCCAGGATCACTCGCATCTGTTTTTTGCTCCGTTGTTGGTCATTGGGTGTTGAGAACACCCCAAACTATTGATACATTTATTTATTAATAAAAAAGTTTTATGTCAATTATGATGCATATTTATAAAGTATAAGATGTACTTTTGAATTATACATATAAAGTTCTTAAATTTATTGCATACTAATGAGACTAACATTAATATAAACTAAATCTACAACATTTTCCTTTTAAAATACATAACTTTATACATATTTTTTTTAATAAATATATACTAGTAATAAACTTACTTTATAATTAGTGTTAAAGAAAGTTAAAAGTAGAAAAAAAATATTTGAATCATGTTCCAAACATTCAGAGCAGACTGTATTCATATGTTTTAAGCACATATTTTTCTTGTGCATTGAAGACAAAAAAAAAACAAAAAAGTCAGTTTTTACATCTTTTACCCACGGACAAACAGTGCAGCATGTCTTTTTAAGTAAATTCATGCTCTTTTTAGTAAATTAAATCAGTACGGCTTCTTTTAAGTTTTTTGTTAAGGTTCGGGAGTTCTGGTCTTGTATCACTGTTGCTGCACAAATTCCATTCCAATCTCCTCTAAAAATCCTGAAAGTCTCAGTTTTTTTATCAGCAAAAACAGAAAGATAGACAGTGGAAGCATTAATTCCAGCAGTGTTAAGTAGATAATAAAATATTAGCTGTGATTAACAGTTGCATATTCGCGATACATCATATTTACTACACATTTCATCAGTGAAATCAACATAGTCTTTGGTCAAATTATAAAATTTCACTATTTCAGGTTTCATCACTTCAGGTTTGTTTTCCTTAAAATATGGTTATTTTCATGCATAGTAAAGATAAGTAGAATGTTTTTTTTCTATAGTAAGAAACTAATGTTATCAGGAACAAGAATGGATGTACCAGGCTTTTGTTTACAGATGAAGGACAACGTTATGCTCTTATTTTTTCTGAGTGTGACAACTATTATTAATTTATTTTTTAACACTCTTCAAAAGTGGTATTCTAGTATACCAGTTGTCACAAAAAATTTTATGTTCAGAACCATATAATGGTTGACATAAACACAGTACAAAAATATAGCGCAATTGGTTGTGAGGTGTTCTCAGCACCCTAGATAAACTTTCAAAGGTCATTACATTCCAAACGTCCAAGCAAGAGTGATTACATCAGACCAGAAGGTTGAATAACCTAAAATGTGAAGCTGCAGAAAAATTCATGGTTCTGTGCATTCTTTTTGGAATACTGGGAGGCTTTTCTTGTTGCTGGGGTGTACAGAACACCCCACGGGCCTGATTCAAGGTTAACATCTGAGAGCAGTCATCAGAATTCTCTCACAGATTGAGCCAGAATGTAGAAATGACAAATTAAGGTTCAAGATTGAATTATTTATTAAAATATATGAATCCAATAACTTATTTTAACTACTGTTATAAGAATAACACAATTAGATTTTTAAAAATGGCTATTAAAATGTAAATGCAAGTTCGTATACATAAAAAATTATAAAACATAGTACATTATTCACTTAATATTTTTGGAAATTGATATTTAAAAAAAGGTTTTTTCTAACTATCGACAACGGTAGTCAAACCATTGCATTCAATTTTCAGTTTTCCCAAAATATGCAATTTTGCATAATGTGATGAAGAACAAATTTTTTAAATACAAACTTAGTACTTTTAATACATATTTTAATTTAAAAATTTGTTAATTAATTGTTTTTTTTAACAGAACTTAAGTAATAATTTAAATGAGTATACATTTGAACAGCAAAAAAATAATTTTACATACCAGTCGAATCTGTGACTCCAATATGTAAATCTGAAGAATTTCTATAATTGCTAAAAATTTAAAAAAGGTTATCCCATATTTAACAGAAAACATTAAGAAATAAACATGCAGATAATAAATAACAAGTCAATATTTAGAAAGTAAATGAGAGGCCTCAACTACACTTACTTCAAAAAATCTCCATAAGTTGGTCTTATGACAATGCTATTTGGTTCTTTAGTTGCATCTCTAAAAGGGTAAGGAATGCGGAATGGGGGAATTCTTAATTCGGAACTTGATAATTCAGCATTACAAAAATTGCAAATATCAGGAAGATTGAAAGAAAACACTTTTTCTTTTTCCGAAAAATGTTGATAAAAAAATTATACCCCCCACTTTTCCAAATTTCCGGCTTAAAAAAGGGACCCTAATTTTATCATTTAGTTTTTTAATTTCTGGGGGTCCGAAGTACTATTCCTAAATTTCTCTCTCTCTCTTGCCTTTTTTATAATAAGTTTAACTCAACTTACACATTCATATACTCGTGTTTTTTTAATATTTAACGCGAACTGTTTAATTACATTGTTATAAGTTAAATGCTGACAAAAATATTTGTACCTTTTACAAACAGAAGCGACCTAAAATTTTTTAAAAATTAAAATAAATTTGGGGAAAGGCGTATGCCCGCCTATAAAGAAATATTAAGACAGCTTTTTCTTGCTTTTAAAGAACGTCAAAATAAACAAAGATGACGTAATTCTAACTTGACGTTTCTGATCTGAATTTGTTGCCATTCATACTAAGTCTAATAGTTTATAAATTTACATTTATTTTTGTTCAGTTCAGTACAGTGTTACCACTAGAATTTTGGAAACCTGGCCATCTCCTTATGCTCCGAGAGAATTTGATGAATATTTTGATAGTGATAATATCGTTTGGATGAAATCATGTTTCCTAAATTATTAAAATACTTGCATGTTGAAAAATTGGTGCAAAAAGAGGAAATCTGATGTTGTTGGCGTGTCTATGATGTGCAAATTGATTAAAAAAAAGAAAAAGAAAAAAAGAAGCTTTCGATCGCAGGCTGTCGAAGATAGCTTCGGCAACCTTTCAACAGCTTTATTAGAGAACATCAAATCTTCTACTACGCTGGACATCATTGGAAACTGAAAAGGGAAGCGTTCCTCCGTCCCATACTGGTGTATTTGGGCTCTGATGTTGCTGAGCCTTTATAAAAACAGCGTTTCCTGTTTGGGGACGGGGGGGAGAAAGTGGGGGAGCTTTGGGGGCTGGTTTCGGCGGTAACTATAATGAAGTCCCCTTTTAAAACAGACGGGGACTCGCGGGTTTTTCCGTCAGGGGATCAGTGAGTAAACACTCTATTGGCTGTCCTGGTGTCATTTAGAGATTTTAAAAACTTAGGAAAAAATTAAAGTTACAAGATTTAGAATGCCTGTGTGTGGGTAGCGGGATTTAAAATTAGACAATATGAATATATAAGATAGAAAAATATAAAAATATAAAATAAAACAATTAATTTAGCAATTTAGAAGGTGTCATTCTCCACCGGAGAATGACTAAGAATTAATGTTAGGGGGGGGATTATATGAGATCAAATCTCTTCTGGGTTTTCTCTTGTTTTTAACTCCGCGTTTCCCTTAGATTCATGATCTAAGGGGAAAATAAAAATGCAAGACAAGGTATCGGGTTACATGTCCAAAAAATGAAGCAGATTAAAATTAATTTTTTTTCTTTCTGAAAATAAATGAAAATTATATACATCTATATATATTTTTCTTTTGTTCCATTAAATTTTCCAAAACATTTCCTTTCTGTTCTGATAATTTTTTAAGCCTTTTCATTTAGTTTCCTATTTATAGGCTTGGTGTCATCTTTTGATATTGTTAAAGTGGATGCAGCATTTTTTAAAGTGGACTCCATTGTATTCCTTAAGTAAATGATACTCGAATTTATTTGTGCTACCACCGTATTAAGTTCTGTTGTAAAACGCTGCACTATTTGTTCTAGTTTCTTTTCAAAGATATTGTTTTCTTCAAATTCCTTGACCTGTCTTTCTATTTTCTCTGTTTGATTATTAAAGTATGAGGCGGAGTATGAGGGTTCTTTTTTTTTTCATTTTGAAACTTTTTCTACTGCTTCATTTCTCGAGACTTGTTGTTCTACTTCAATTTTTAAAATTTCTACTTCTTGATATATTTGCATATTTTAGAGTTGGCTTTATGTTCCTCTCCACAAGAACTAAACTTTTTTTGCTTTTAACCGTTTTCAGGGTGGTTTAAATGGAATACCCCGGCTTTTAAATTGAGATTCGACAAAATTTCGAATCCCCCAATTTCTTTTGTCCTTTTTTCTGTTTAAGATGACTTTTTTCATTTCGAACCGTTGAACCCCTTTCGGAAGATAATTTGGGTAACTTTGATCGTTTTTCATTTGAATCCACATTCTATTTTTGGAAACGTTTTTTTTAAAATTGCATAGGGTTTTTTCAAATTTCCAAAATGTCGTCAGTAATATTCCGTGTCATTCCCTTTTTAAAATAAACTTTGGGCCCCAATAAAAGATAATCGCCCTTTTTTTGTCCATTTATTTCTTTAATATTTAATCCTCCCCTTTTTCCCCCAGTTTTAAATTTTAATCTAATTTTTTTTATCTTGCTTATATATATATATAATATAAACTTTTTTCAAGAAAATATACATTTTTTTTTTTAATTCTTTCGGATTACCACCTTAAATTATTATATGACTAAGAAAATCGTAATATTAGAACCTGATTAAAAACCTGGTTAATCCTGCAAGATGCAACTTGTTCTAAATTATTTTCTGTTGAAGGCCGTCTTTTCTAATTCCCTTTTATTTTTCTGGGGGAGAAAACACCCTTCCTTTTACCCAAAGCTTTTTTTTATAAACATACAAACTTGTGCATAAACTAAAATTGAAATATCTTATTCAAAAACGGAAGAAAAGCTATATAATATAAATTTCAAAAAAAAAAAAAAAAACTCTCTAAATCAAAGCAATCTTACCGCACCGTCCTCAGTATAAAAACACAAGTCCACATTTATTTTTGAACATTGAATTTGGTAATTCAGTTATGTTCGGGATTTTAGATTAGGATATGTATCGTTTGTGCCAAAAAAAAAAGTGTGTGTGTAATTATTTTACCACGTAAGAAGTTTAAATTTTGGCGTAACAAGATTAAAAAACTTTCAAAAAACTTTGCGCGTTGGGGGCGAAAAACGAGCGGTTTAACGTTTAAAACCCTTCAGTCAATCGGACCAGCCAAACACAAGGGTGCTGATTTAAATAAATTTAAACACCCCCCTCACACCGGGGCAATAGGACCAATAATATGGGAAGGGGTCGAAGGTGGGATTGATCTGTCCCATACTGCATATTTCTAGACAAAGCATTTTCGTATCCGTTCCTAAGGAACGCAATGCAAAGGCTCTCTGACCATGGGTGTATAGCTCAGTGGTAGGGCATTCGACTGCAGATCAGGAGATCCTCGGTTCAAGCAGGTGCCCCCATTTTCAGGGAAGAGAAATAATTTTTTTGAGAATTTCGAAGGCAGCAATGTGATTTGTCTGTTCTGTATATTTCTAGACAAAGCATTTTCGCATGCGTTCCTACGGAACACAAAGCAGGGTTTAAAACGCAGTGTATAGCTCAGCGGTGAAACATTCGGCTGCAGATTGAGAGGTCTCCAGTTCAAACCCAGGTGTCCCCTTCTTCAGGAAGTGAAGAGAAATATTTTTCTGAAATTTCGAAGGCGGGAATGATTTGTCCCGTTCTGTATATTTCTAGACAAAGAATTTTCGCATCCGTGACGGTTTTGCGTCACATCCGTGACGGTTGCGCGCGCATTGTAAAAATTTACCCTCATCCTATTTCTCTAACGCCCCAAAAGGAAGTATAACTTCAAAAATGCTACGATAAATAAATTAAAAGGGAGAATATTTAGCGTTATTCATTTTTAAAACGTGCATATCAATGTCTTTCTATTTGTTACGGGTGGCCGCAGTATCCGAGTGGTCAAATTGGAGGAATCAAGGTTGGCGTTGCCAAGTCATGGGTTTTAGTTCTGATGCCACTGAAAACCCGTCACGTAGACGATTTGATAAAAGTTAAATCTGTTTGGGTTCAAAGCCTTCATGTTGGCTCTGTCGGAAATTTTGCGAGGGAAGTGTCAGCTCAGGTGTTGTCCCCGTCACTTGACCGAAAGTCGAAAATACGCGGTTAGTCGCCAACAACCCTTGTGTTGCATTAGAGTATGACGTCAATAAACACTCTCTCACATTACGAATTGGGGACATTATTACCTTAAACAGGAAATGCTACGCAGAGGCAGAGGCGGATTAAGGTAGATGAAGCCCCATGGAATCAAAAGTTGACTAACTAAAATAGTGAAAAGATTTGCTAACCCCCTTAAATTCTCAAAAAAAAAATAAATAAATAAATTATAATGTATAGCTAATAATAAAACTCAACGGCTCTAGATAATTTTAACTGTATTTTAAAAAATTAAAAACCTTGCTAACTAGCTTGCAATTTTTCTATACAACTTTAAAGCTTGATTTCTCTTTGGCAAATTCATTAATTACATTTGCATATCTATACTATTGGCCATTAAAATTGCAACACCAGGAAAGAATGATCTGACGAACATCAAAAACACATGAAAGGAAGAAGAGGTTAGGATTTGCATAGGATTAGTATTTCAGTGCATTTAGATGACGCAGGAAGGAGAAACGACATCCGAAGTACTTCATAAAAGGAAAGTTGTGTAGTGGATTTCTCATTCGGAAAGCGTCTTATAAGTTCGAAGTTTGCTCAGAATATCATGTAATACCTGGAATAAGAAGAGATGTTTACCAGCAAGTATCAGAATTTGATAAAGGCAATATCGTTGCCTATCAAGTGTGTAGATATGGAAGCCCCACTTCGGTACTAGTAGAAATCCAAATACTTTCATGCGAATATGGAACCAGTAGGTGTTATAATAAACAGCATACTGGATCTCAAGTCCTCCCATGACTAACGCTTGAGAGAACAGAACTAGTGTGAGGTCGGTCCTGTAAAACCGTACAACCACATCACGAACCATTAGTCAGAAAAGGGCATGTTTGCAGCACACCAAGTATCCGCTCGTACGGTGCAATTACGTTTGCAGCAGCGTGGACTGTCAGAACGGCGACCATTACTCCGGCTACTCTTGACAATGCAACATAGAGAGAGATGGCGAATCTATGCATAGAACGACAAAGTTGGATACAGAAGTGACACAATGTCGTATTTTCAAACGAGCCCCAGTTCTGAGTGCAGTATTCTGATGGCCGTGTACGTGTCTGGGAGGCTCCGAGGAGCCTACTCTTCGCCTGCTTGCATTCAATATCGGCATAGGAACCCTACACCATGTGTTACGGCTCGGACAGTCATTGGGTAGACGACAGGCACATCTCTTGTTTGGGTAGATGGTAATCTGAACGCAGATTGATACATCACTGTCGTCTTACGTCCAGCGGTCGTGCCCTATCATCGAGATCTGCCAAACACCCTCTTCCAACAAGATAATGAGAGACCTCGTGTTGCACGCCGTGTACTGACCTTCGATACATAGGACATTGGATTGTTTTTCTGGACCGCATGGTCTCCAGATCTGTCGCCCGTTGAAAACATCTGGTTATGGGTTACTGAGAGACTGACTCGCCACTTCTTTCCAGCTAATATGGTTGATGATGTATTGCATAGACTTGAAGCAGCAGGGAATGAAATGTTCGTTTCTGTTATCCAAGCCCAGTTCGACTCCATGGTAAAATCGGTAAGGGCTGTTTTAGCTGCCGAGAGTGCAGCTGTATCTACTTTATTTCGCATCCCTGCAAACCCACAAACTACTCTACTGGCCATTAAATTTGCTACACTGGGAAGATATGCAAATAACATGTGACGGGGCTTTATCGAAATTACTTCTATTAATCCTCTTGGGATTTCTTTGGGGCCAGAATGGCAATTCTTTCCAACCAACCCAAGAAGAGAGCGTGGTTATGCAGATTAGGAATCATATATATTGGAACGTTAGTATTCGAGAGAAGCGCTAGGTAAGTGAAGCGCAGAGCGCTAAGTAAGCTAAGTGAAGTGAGTTAAAGTTCTAGGGAAGAGAGTTAGTGCATGCTAGGAGTTCTGTGAGTCGATCTAATAGTGTCAGAGCCAATAAGCAAAAGTGAGTCCAAGACCAGAAGAGTATTGCCTTAGCAAGAGCAAGTCAGATGGAAGGATAAAATTGATGATTTAAGGACCGTAGCTGTTCGCCAAAGGAAATAGAATAGAGGGGATATTATTAAGATAGGAAATAATCTATAAAGATAGATTCAGTGGTTAATTGCGCAATTTATCAGTATTACGGTTTGCGTCGTTTCACTCCTGATCATAAGCCTCCTATTCTAGTGTTGTTGTATTGTATATAAATTAAGATCATAATAAACTGATTTTATTATGGCAGAGTTTAGTGGTTCATCTTTCATTCCCTCAGACATAGGTCGGGGGGATGGTGGAGAGAGGATATCCCTAAAGGTGGGGATATCACAAACAAAATGATATCTATAGGACAAGTATATTATAACAGAAATAACGAGTGATTAAATTTTCAAGAAATTTAGGTGCGTAGATCCTGAGAAATCTGAACCAAAAACAGCCACTTCTGGCAGTAATAACAGCACTTATACACCTGGGCATTGAGTCAAACAGAGATTAGATGGCATGTACAGGTACAGATGACCATGCAGCTTCAAAATGATACCACAGCTCATCAACTGTAGTGACTGGCGTTGGGTGACGAGCCAGTCACTCGGCAACCATAGACCAAACTTTTTCTATTGGTGAAAGATCAGCTGAACGTGCAGGCCAGGGCAACAGCTGAACATTTTTCGTATCAAGGAAGGTCAATGCAATACCGGCAACATGAGGTCGTGCCTTATCCTGCTGAAATGTAGGGCTTCACAGTTCCCTGATAAAGGGTTGAGCCACGGGTCGTAATACACCAGAAATGTAACGTGCACTGTTCAAAGTGCCGTCAATGCAAGCAAGAGGTGACCGAGACGTGTATCAAATAGCACCCCATATCATCATGCTAGGTGATGGGTCAGTATAACGATGACAAATGCATGCTGCCAATGTACGTTCACCACGGGCCACCGAACACGGATACGTCCATTCTGATGCTGTAAACAGAACCTGGATTAATCTGAAAAAATGACGTATCATCGTTCGTGTACCAGGTTCGTCGTTGATCCCACCATTGAAGACTCTCCCAGTCTGTGATGCAGCATCAAGGGTACCCGCAGGCATGGTCTCCGAGTTGAGAGTTTATGCTGCAACAAACGCCATCAAACTGTTCGTGCAGACACTTATTGTCTTACAAACGACCCCAATTCTTGACTCGGGGCTCGTTATGTAGCTGCACGATCCGTTCAGGCCATGCGGGTAATATGCCTGTCTTCTCGGCTGCTAGTGATCAGGGGCCGTTGAGATCCAGCACGACGTTCCGTATTACCCTGCTGAACCCATCGATTCCATACTCTGCTAACAGTCATTGGATCTCGACCGACGTGAGCAGCAATACTGTGATACGATAAACCGCAATCCTGGTAGGCTACAATTCGACCTTACTCAAAGTCAGAAACGTGCTGGTACGCATTTCTGCTTCTTACACGAGGATTCACAACTGTTCACCTGATAAACTCATTCAAATGCAATTCGTGTATGAGAAACCAACTGAACAAGTTTCTCATTTAAACACATTGTAGGTGTCGCTACCTGAGGCTGCTTTGTCTGAATGCACTGAAAAGCTAATCATTTGCATATCACAGCACCTTCTTCCTGTCGTTTAAATTTCAAGTCTAGCCCGTCGCCTTCTTGGTATAGCAATTTTAATGGCAAATTTAATCTTTTGCCTTCATGCCAACTGTTTAGATAAATAAATATTTTTTTTTATTTACTTTCCTTCATGGTGCTTTGATTTTAATGATAAGCAGTTTATTTTGTCCAAACCATCTTGTTCTATGTATAATCCGGCCGTGTTGTTCAATCTGTCTTCTCTCCCAAAGTACCTCTTAAATAATTTTTAATGAGTTTTAAAACTAAGATCTCCCACCTGCTGCAATTAATATCAGTATTGTAAAAAATATTTTCAAAACTATCTCTGCATTAGGGAAAATCGAGGCCATTACAATTGCAACTGGAAAAATTTCTAATGGGGTTTTCATACATCTTTGTTTCCTTTTTAAAATAAAAACTGACCCAGTTAATCGTCAAAACTAAAAGATTCAATAATGACTTTGTAAATACCCTTTATTGGTTTTGTATAGCGTTCTCCTTAATTTTAGGTAATAATCTCTCGTCAAAAAATAATCAGTGCCGGTTTATCCATTGAGCGCTTGGGGCGGGAGGGTGTCCAGAAGGGTGCGAAGGGGCCCGGATAAGCTGGACTTACAAGGCTTTCTAGTAATAAATTGCGATCCGCCAGTGCGAAGGGGGCCCGAGATCTTCTGCGCTCAGGGCCCAAAATGAGCTTAAATCGGCACTGAAAATAATAATAAAGTGCTCTATAGTAGTTTCATATATCCCAGCTCTTGGGAATAGTTTTGCTGTTGTTGTATCGCATATGTGGCATAATAAGAATTCACTATAAAATTTTCCCTTCTTTCAAATTCATGATCCACTTCTTTACTTTCACCGAAAATAATTTTTCCTTTTGACTGCCAGCGAGCTTGTCCAGCTTCCTCTTCAAATGTAAACCCTGATAAATCAGTTACTCCTTGTTCCATTTTTCAAAATTCATTTCACAAGCTTTGGATATAATTCTCTAGAGATTTTATTTTAGAGAGACCCTTTTAATAATTGCAATCTCAACTGATTGCAAAGATTTTCTAAAATAATAATCTTCAGGTGTTTTTCCCCCTCTTTTTTTAAACTCTTATGAAATTATACTTAAACATTCTTAAATTTTTGACTGAATTATTGTTTATATATCGTAATATTTAAGGAAATCACTGCTTCATTTTGTGATATGGTCGTTCTATGGTGACCATATCTTTGATTATCATCGTGAATTAGAGGTGTGGGATTCTCGAAATTAATCGACATTTTAAAATTCTTAATGTGACTTTATTAAGAATATAAAACTTAAATTTCCAATAAATTAGATAAACTTATATTAAGTGAGAATAAACCAAACACACAGCAATAGTTAAACCTGAGTGCGTAACTTAGATCACTTATCTAAATAATTATATTATCCGCCTACTTTCAATTCTGATTATATTACAAGTCCTAATATCAAATAATCAGTCCTACCTTAATTGAAGATAAGGTTTTATCACGGTACGAAGCACCAGGGCGCGCGTGCAATGGTATGCACCTTGTATCAATGTGTGCTGATTATCTCGGTAACTTTATGAAGGCTGTCAATTCACACTCGTATCTCTTCCTAACATAACTTTCAATTAAATTGCCATTCTGCTTACTGAAACTTCTGTTCTTTTAAAAGCTATCTTATTTGCATTTCACAATTGCATTTCACTTCTTGGATTTGGGTTGGAAAAGATTTGCCATTAATCTTGGCCGTCAAAGAACCCAGAGGTAATGTTACAGAAAAGAAGCGTGAGCCCGTCACAATTTCTAATACTAAATGTAGTTTAGCTCCCGGATTATTTACAGCCAAAATTCTTGAAATATTTCAACTAATTTAACTTGCCAAATTCTAAGGTTTAAGAGTACTTTTAAAAACTAGAAACAATCACAAAACCTTTAATGTTATATTATGGTTTCCTTTTAAATTTTCTTATATAAGTTAATAAACACACACACACATATATGTAGCTTAAATTAACTACAAATGAGAAATGAACATTTATCAATCAAAACTCGAAAATACTGATATTATAATAAGACCTTACAATGATGGGGATATATGAGAAAATAAAATTTAAAAAATGGATACTGCAGTATTATAAACATTGTTGATTTAGGACACAGCTTATATATAAAATAATTTATATAAAAGTGAGGTTGAACATGTTTTGTGGTTAACCAACCTTCTCACTTTATGTTAATAATACTGAGCAAAAAAATATTGAATATATATATATATATATTGAAAAATTTCAAGTTTATTAATTTTTTTATTTTTCAAGAATCTTAATACACTCACTCTTCCAAAAGTTAAGCACGAAGATGTAAAATGCAAAAAAATCAACAAATACTGTTTTGATTGACACAAAATTTGGCAGTAAAGTAGCATATATATTTATACATAAAACAAAATCAATAATTATATACAGAAATGAAAACAATATTAAATTTTTGTAAGTTATCAGATAATGTCATACTGGAGACTTAAACAGAATTATGTATAAAGTGAAGATAAACAGCATAAAATGAAAAAAAGGACATTAATAGGGTATGTGATCCCCCCCTCATCTGTATGCAAAGTTTACACCTTCTGACTATGCTTTCAATTAGGTGGTCAACCACCGCAGAATTAAGCAATCGCCATTCTTCTTGTAGAGCAATTTCCAGCTCAATAAGAGTGGCTGGAGGTGGGAAACGTGAATATACAGCACAGCCGAGAGCATCCCAAAGATTTTCAATGGAATTAAGGTCGGGTGAATATGCTGGCCACGCCATACGCGCAATCCCTTCATTCTTCAGGTAGTCATCGACGATGTCAGCTCTATGGGGACGTGCGTTATCGTCCATTAAAACAAAAGTAGGGCCAACTGCTGCAGCGTACAGTCTCTCAATGGGTTCTAGGACTTCATCTCGATACCGGACAGCCGTCACAGAGCTCCATGTAAAGATGTGTAGGTCGGTGCGGTATCCTAACGAAATCCCTGCCCACACCATAATGCTTCCACCTCGGAATGCGTGATGTTCGGTGATGTTTTGGGGCTGATTGCGCGTTCCTTGTTTACGCCATATCCTTATACGCTTGTCATCTAGCTCCAGAGCAAATCTTGACTCTTCAGTAAACATGGCATTGCCCCAGTCAGACACAGTCCAATTGCCATGTTCCCGGCACCACTTTAATCGTGCCCCTCTTGATTGGACGGATCGTGGAACACAAAATCGGGGTACCCGGGCATACTGTCCATTCATATGTAATCTTCGGCGTACAGTAGCTGCAGATATAGCCTTACCAATTGACGCTGTAACCATAGTTGTCACACATGTGGAGGTCACTCTGCGATTCCGCTTGGCTACAATAGCAATATATCGATCTTCCGCAGGGGTTGTAACCCTTGGCCGACTGCTTACGGGCCTTCGGACAACTGTCTGTGTGGTTTGGAATTGTTTCCATAAACGTGAAATTACAGAATGATGAATGCCGAAGAAAAGAGCAACATCTATGATCGACTGTCCGGCTTTAATACGCCCACAGCACGCCAGCACTCAGAATCTTCCATTCGTTTTCTGGAAGTCATAGAAACACGTATGTCTTGAAAACAAATTGTACAAAAGTTTTAAACACCTTCTATCAGCACTTACAATCAACTTCTGTAACCCCTCATAAAGCTGGCTTCTTATAAGACTGCTCTTTTTGCATATTTCTTGACATGAAAGCCCGATTGGCTGTTACCTAACATATTTGCATACTTCCATCTACCTCTGCAGCGAATTGCATCCTCTTCAATTCTGATTGGCTTCCGGAAATTAGCATTTTCCTCTCCGTGCTTAACTTTTGGAATTGATTGTACTTTGAAACTGAAAGAAACAGTAAAACATTTCCAAAGTAATTTGAAATCTGCAAGATATAGCCCAAACCTTTTGACAAATGCCAAAACATCAAAAAAGAACAGCAAAAATGAAATCTATAAGTTTTTCAACTAAATTTATATCTTAATTATATTAATAGTTCCCTTCCTCTAAATTAGAAAAACACTTAAAATGTAGACATACTGAAAGAAAAACATTATCAAACTGGAAACACAGTATTTGTTTTTCTTAAAAGTCAAACATGTGGAAGCAAATAATGAAAAGGTGATTCTCTGAAATCAAAACAATAAAAAAATTATACAAGAAAACAAAGCATATTATCTGAAGTTTTAACTTTTTATATGAACTGGCATACCATGTAAAACAAGTTAATTAGAACTAAGATGAATAATGTTGAAAATTGCCAGCAAAATTCAGACTTCATATAGATTTATTTAATTATAAACCTTTCTATTAAGGCTTAAACTCAACCAGTTTGAAATATTTTGCTTTGAACTTGACACATCTTTTATCCCATAACTTTATTATTTTTTTAAAATATTTATCTTCATTAGTAAAATAATATGTATCCGAGATAACTAAGCAGAGCTTTGAACTGAAAACAAACTTGTTTGATTTGAGTAGTATTCGTTCATTCAAAACAAAATTCGAGCACAAAAAGTCATGCAAAATTTTTATACTAATTTCAACAATACAGGTATACAGAAGAAAGATGGCTAGGGCTGTTCCATAACTCAAATCCATGGTAATCATCGGGGTTGCAAAAATCGGTACAAGATCTTTTTTGTTACACGTTGTACTTATAGCTGGAGTCCATCCAGCTCGGGGCCCCTGACAGCCGCTTAATCTACCTCTGCGCAGAAGTCATCTAAAAGTTTTCCGAAGCTCTTGAAAATACATTTTTGTCCACATCAAGCTTTTGTGCAACACTAGTCAAACTTGCATATCATTCTACTACGTGTGAAGGAATTCTGACCGTTTCTTGTAGTCATTATAAACGTACAATTTCACGATCTCACTAGTAGTTAATTTCTGGAAATGGGTCCTTACTCTTTTTCCTTTTCTAACTGAGCGTGCACATTCCACGCCTCTTCTTGACCTGACATCCACTCTGGTACGATAGTGCTGATATTTGCCCATGCATCACTTTTCTAATTAATTGCTTTTTCACCGTACTGGTTGCAAAAATAACTTTTTTTAAGTATTTCATAATTGTATGTTGAAAATTGCATTTTTTGCACATTGGTTTGCTTGCAACTGTGTAAACCAGGGCTGTCAAACTTGTGGCCCGACCAGTATATCGGCCCATAATCATTTATAATAAAATATCACAATTTCTCCCGAAATAGGAATGAAGTGTCAGGACATAAATAAAAGAACAAGATAAATTTAATGTTTATGTTTATTATATATATAAAGTGTTATTTGAAATAAGCTTACGCGTTTCTGTGAATATTGATTTTTTTTGGCAACCCACCTAAAGTTAAACCTCGTTTGTCCCAAATTAGCCTTCGAGTTTGACACCCTTTGTGTAACCGATTTGGTATTATGTCCTGTTAAGTAGCAGAAGATACTTATGTCATCTAAATAATCTAACATAGAGAGAATAGGGAAAATTTATTTCGTCGAGATTTGTGTAGTAGTACTTTAGTTTCAACTCAATATTCCCACGAATGGCCAGTCTAAGAAAAAGCCTTCGAAATTATCCTAGCTTTACACCAAATTTTAATTCCGGGACCTTCGATGGTTGGGAGAACGTCGGGACCAGGAGTCTGTTCAATCACGCGATAAACTTTTTTTTTATCACTTAATTTAATTATTTTTTCAAATTAAATAAATTTATTTATGAAAGGTTTATTAAATATTAAATGATATTTTATGTAATTATATTTTGTATTTTATAAAGTAAAAAAATACTGTAATTATATATATATATTTATATTAAATTTTATAAGTATATATTTATATTAATAAATAATGTTTATAATAAAATATGAAATAAATATTAAATGATATTTTACATAAAAATTAGTTACAAATATAGTTTTGTAATATGAAATACAATATACTATAAATAAAATATTATATAAAATATAAAATAATTTATAAAATATATTATTGTTATTAAAGTATTTTATAATTATGATAATAAAATGATATATTATTAATTTTTCATTTTAAAATTTTAAAAAAAAAAAAGTCCTTTTAAATAAATTTATTTAAGTTTAATAAATTTATTTGTGTAATTCTAACAATAAATAAACAATAAGTCTAATAATTAATAATAATTTTAATAATAAATTAAAAATAATTTTAAGAATAAATTAATAATAATCTTAATAACAAATCAATAAAAATCTTAATAATAAATCAATAATAATCTTAATAATAAATCAATAATAATTTTAATAAAATTATTAATAATTTTAATAATAATTAATAATAATAAATTAATAATAGTTCTTATTAATAATAATTATTCTTATTAAAAATAATTTTTATTAATAATAATTTTAAATAATTTTAATTGATAATAATTTTAAAAATAAATAATTTAAATAATAAATTAATTTAATTTTTTTACTTTATAAAATACAAAATATAATTACATAAAATATCACTTAATATTTGATAAACCTTTCGTAAATAAATTTATATAATTTGAAAGAATAATTAAATAAATTTGGGAAAAAATTACCGTAATAAACCCCTATTTCCGCATAGTAATCAGACGTTCTCCCAACCATGCTACGGAGACGTCGGAAGAAACTAAAATTTAATTGTATAAAAGCTAAGCATGAATTTCGAATGCTATTTTCTCCGAATTGACTGGCCATTCGCGGAATTACATAGAGGGTTGAACACCATAAAGGAGTACTACTATTACACCAAGTTTCGATCCAAAATGAATTTCGGTAGTCGTGCTTTCCCGTTGTAAGACATTTTTTAAAAATTTATGTATGTTATTAACATTAATAACAACATTTAGAGGTATTTTAAGCCAGCAACTACTAAAAATTTATATTTAGAGCTATCTTCACGGAAAATGTGAAGTTTTCAAGAGGGATAATGGCCTGTGTGTTACTTTATATACATCCCTTATAGGTAATCAATCATATTAATGTTTCGCCTGGAGCTGTAGAGATAAAAGCCTTTGTTTTGCTTTATATCCCATAAAACCATAACTTGAGAATATATGATTATGCAGGATGAATAAAATGATTTGACATTGTTATTGTAATTTTTTACTTATATTTAAAATAAATATTCTTAAAGTAATAAGTCAATGTGCAACCTAACAGAGACACTTCACAAACTGCGTAAACCTTCCTTCATTTCAGGTTAAATGCTTTTGTTTCAAAAAAATTTTCAAGGTTCTTATGCTTGTAAATATTTTGAAAGATAATAAAATTTATTCCTTTTTTTTGCATAAACTAAATTTTAAAAAATTTAAATCTTACAGCCTTATTCAAGCGAAGCACTAATTTAAAGTGGTTAATTCTTTTACCAATTTCATTTCATTTCAATTGACTGCACTGTGAAATTCCCAGAAGTCATTTTGGACAGTAACAAAATGTCATGGCATAAATGTTTCTAATATATGAAATTGGAGAGAGACCATGCAGAATCTTTTATTTTCAGTTAACAACTTGTTGTTTATTGTGATTGTAGCCACAATACTTATAGAAAGTGTCGAGTTTTAGCTTCTAAAGAGAACAAATCCTGATACCTATAAGGTATGCCTCATGATAGTACTTTTTGTTACTGGGTTGGAACTTTTATTATTAATATGAAATGTTGAAAATATAGCGCAAATTTTGTTTTTGAAGATGTTCATTACACTTAAAGGAAAAACTTGAAATATTCAGTTTTCCATTTTAGTGAAGGTTGGAGAAATAAAACTAGTTCAAATGATCTAAACCTGGAAAATCGGTATTAATTGATATAATCTATTGCAAGTTGGTTATGAAAATAAAACTAAAATTGTTCCAAATTAGTCAAAAACTATCTTTAATGTTTGTCAATAAATAAGTGCTTTTGGGACAAAAAGATATTTCATGGTGAAATAAATGAATTCTGTGGATTGTGTTTAAGAATGACAGTCAAATTTAAATAAATCCTGAATTTGGTAATGATTTGGATACAATGGGTAATCTATAATAGTATTTTTTCTAACACTCAAGGCAATTCCTATTATCAGTGCTTATTGATAAAAAATTTAACACCAAGTTTGTCATTTGAGAGAACCATATTGCATAGTCAAAGTTAATGCTATAATTCATACAAAGTTTCTATTACGAAACAAGTTTTATTCATGTAACATTGTGGGTTATTGATTGGCCATCTTAAAGCACAGATGTGATTTTAGCTGTTAGATATTTATCATGACATACATAAACTTTTTCAATTTTATCATCTATTATGTTCAACATAATGTTTTGCTAATTTTCTGTTACAGGGTGGGTGTTTGCGCATGTTGCTTAAAGTTGAGGTATTGAGTTTATTTTTAAACTGAATGAATAAAATAGTATTACTTATTAGCTATCTAATGAAGGTGGATTAACTTTATTACACTATCTTTTTTTAAAAATAATCTACCCAAATAAGGTAAACATTTATCATATTCCTCATATTGTTAAATAAGCCATTATACAGAGTGTAATTAATAATTTTTCCAATAAATTAATATTAAAAATAAAGCACTTATTTTCAAAGTTTAACAAATATTCTTCTAGTTTCTACTTTTTAACTTCTTTTCAACAAAATCCATTTTGATCACAAGGGAAAATCGGAATACTGAATCCGAAAAATTATTCATTTTAATACTAATGTGTTTTGTGCTTGTAACATGGTAGATATGAAATATTTATAAGAGAACAAAATTTGTTGTTGAACCCCATTTCTTAAAATACATAGCCAGTAAGAACTTTTTTAGTCCATAATACACATAACTTGTTTTTGTGTTAATTTACCATGTTTTAAATTTTAAATACATGCAATGGTTTGCGTTTCATAAATACATGCATTCAAATCCGAGACAAACATACTCATTTCAAAATAAGTACATCTATACACACATTTTCGAGTATTTCTTTATCCTCCATGCAAGAGCGATTAGTATAGGAATTCTTTAACTATTCATTCTTTCTAAATAAAACATACGATACTTCATACATTTTTAGGACACAGAATGTTAGAACGTGAAAAAAATTAAAATTTGTTTCTAAAAATTTTTTTCTTATTGACATAATGTTAATATAAAAACGGAGCAGAGTTAAGATCTTTCTCTCTGAAAAAACGTTAAAAAAATTATCTGTTTAAATTCATGATTCATAACTAAGTTAAAATGCTTTTATAAATTGATTATTATTCTGAAAATTTTCACGACATCCATTTGTGAAGACCTATATTGACTAATATATATATATATATATATATATATATATATCCTGGACAGATCATATATGAAAAAATTATAAGCTAGAAAGGAAGTTAACAACATGTGATTAAAATATTCAATAACCAAGATATAATTATTCCACCAAATAAACGGTTAGAAATTTGCATTTTTTAAAATTTAACAGTTACAAACCAAATAATAAATGGAATGTTTTTCAGCATATAACTATAATTTAATTAAACTAATACTTAAATTAAGCCTGAAAAATTTATTAGTATTAAATGCGAAAATGATGTAGACAAAATATACAAATTTTGCCTCCAAGATGCATACACAATACTGGTAGAGACAGAGAGAGGCCTTATATCGTAACTTTCCGTATTAAATAAGTACTAAAAATACATAATTCAATCTTGTATTTCTTTTAACTAAATAGTCTCGAACAAGGAAAATTTTAGGCATTTCCATTCTTTAATATTATAATTACTTAATGTTTAATATAAAAATAACACCTTTTTTTCAATTAAGGAATGTATAGTTTCACTGAAAACGGGATGACTATTGAAGGACTGAAGAGAAACAAAAATCCAGAATAATGAAATAAATATGTTTCTTTGATCAGTAAAGGGGGGAAAAAATAGACAATATGCAATGATAAAAGAATAAGAACTTTTTTTTCAACAAAATACCTGTTTGAAAGAAACATTTATTAATTAATGTGATATAGATGCTGGTAGAGACGTTCTCTTTCTTAATTGTTCTTTTTTCCACTTATTATTTTCACCTCTTGAAATTATTTAAATAATTAAGAAATACCTCATTGTAGTATTTAGGTATTAAACACAAATGGAATATATTCATTGAATTATAATTTCACGTTGTATCGCAAAGGATGGGGTGAAATAATTTAGAGCTCACATCAATAGCCCGCTGAGAATGTTATGATTATCAATTAAATGAATGAGAAAAAAATTGAAGTGGATTTATCATTTTCAAGATACATTAAATGCATTTTTTAAAAAATATTCATGTTTTTTATGATCAGGGAATTTTGTTCATTAAAAATTTTTCAATATGATTGATTGCATAATATAAAACACCTGAATTTTTTTGCAATAGTCTGTATAATAATGGTTTGTATTGATAACTCAAATCAAAGGAGCAACAGCCCATGAGGGCCAAGGCCTACTGTGCCCGTCTCAGTTTTCCTGACCTTGGGCACTGAGGTGCATGAGTAGATGTTCCGATCAGGGTGTTAGTCTGACGCGAAACCTCCAGTGTTAAGTTCCCAAGCAAGCTTGGTACTAATTTATCAACCCACTAAAGGGATGGAAGACTGAGTCTACTTTGCCTAGCCAGGGTTTGAACCCCGAACCTATAGGGGGGATGCACGATGCGCTACCAGTCAGCCACTACCCAAGCACGCGGACACTACTCAAGCAACGCCACCATTCGCAAATGGTGCCGTTGCTTGAGTTCGAATAACAGCCAGAGATGGAGATAGTACATATGTGTTTATATTACAGAAAATAAATATTTACAGTGAAAATTTACACTTAAAAGTAGTAATGCGGGTAAATGAAAATTACACATTTGAAGGTGCTGTGGATTGATGCGGACGAAGACCTTGCGTCTGTCCGTTGCGCTTCCTGTTTACAGAAAGTCTAGGTACGGGGTTCTAAAGTTTCAGTTGGGGTAGGAAGGCGGGAAAGCATGGCGCGCTCAGTCACACTTAAGTGTCAGGAGTGTAGGAAACAATAGGTGTTAAGAGAAATTACAAAGTGGAATTTTGCAATAAATAAAAAAAATCTTTATAAAGTTATCAGTAATGCATTTAAATTAAGTTGTTAGGTGATCGATTCCCATTTTAAATTCTGCTTTGAAAGGTAGTCAGCCATTGACCATTATGTTACATAAATAAAACTATTGTTTTGCAGTAAAAAGTGCTTGTATGAATTGTAGCATTAACATATTTCAGTATGCAATATGGTTTTACCAATTGACTGAACATGGTATTAAGTTATTATCAATTAGCACTGTTAGCAGAAGGTGCACTGAATGTAGTTTCTTGAAAATTTTAAGGTACTTTTAGCTTACTAATTAAGATATGGAAAATGTCTTAAAAGTTCCCATACAGAAATTATTTAAGAATTTCAACACACTTACTTTACGATTCCTTTTACTCTCATTTTCGAATATTGAAAGAATCAGAATTAACTGTACAGAATGAGTAAAATTAGTTTGTAAAATTGAACATAATATATTTCAAGAAGGATTTTTCCTTTTTGGTATTAGACATTAAGTATAAAAATTAAATCTACTTAAGTATGTTTTATTGCAGATGTTTACAATGTGAATTGCATGGCTACGATAGTATATCTATCGGAAATAATTCTTTTTCACCGGCAGCAAATTGTAATTTTACTTCAACTTTATTTTTAATTAATGCATTTTAAATGTTTCTTGGTCAGTAAAATTCACAAATAAAACTTTATATGTAAAGTTCTTCCGAAGTGGCCCGCGAGGTTATTTGGGTTGGCCACCCCTGAAATATTCCATGAAAGTTTTTTTGTTCGATTTATAGGTAAAGTATTCTTTGCTAATGTATATATTTTCTAACGTATAATCTAGAATTTATTTTTCTATATTTGTAAATATTTTTGCATGAATTTTGCATTTGTATATACTTTTGCATACATTTAACCTTTATTATGATTCACTTGATTACAGAAAAATGTTTCTAAATTCACATATTTTTTTATTAATATGCCTCTAATGCTTTACTTTTCATATTTTCTTTGCAAGTAAATGTTTTTTTATTTTATCTGATTGAAAATATTTTATATTGAGTCAGTTTTTACTTATATGTTTCTTATATTGTTATGAGCCTTTCACGAGTGGAAAATATTAGACATCCTTCTAACGTATTAATACATAACTTTCATCTGAAAATATTCTAAATGAGAATTATAAAAAATAATCAATATAACTGTGGAAATATTAGTCTACGACCTGAAAGAAATAAATGTCGTAAGCTTTATATTTTGAAGCCATTGCGAGTAGCAAAGCATTCCTTCCTTTCGTGACGTCATCAAAACGCTGTCGTGGCCTGGTCCTTCAAGGTGGCTTTGTTTGAACCCCATTCTTCTATACTCCTCTCATAATGCGATTTCTGATTAAAAGTATGACCAGGTTGTCTGATTATTCAAATATAAAAAAGGGTGTAAAAATCTGTTACTCTCTCTTCCGTGTTTTTATTTTCTTCCATTATACAAAATCGAACTATTTCATTTATTAATCGAATAATAATCATTTGTCATTTGTTCCAGTATATGTTTTTTATACAACTGCCAGGAATTACTTTATTTCTAGTATTTTACTAAAGATAGAAGATAAAAATTTAAGCATGAGGCTTCATTTATATAGTTAAGTTTATAATAGCTAACAATTTTGTAGTAAATTTAATTCTAAAAATAAAAATGAAATAGATTATTGTGTGTGTGGACGAATTAGTTAAAAATGTGAATAAATAAATCTTTCACACATAAAAAAACAAATACCATAATTACATAACAGAAATTAAGATGATATTTTCACATTTTAAAATATTACTTGCATGTACAAATTCAATCTGAAATAAGTACGAATTCATTCACCTTTAAAATATGCATTAATATTACCAATAAATATATATTATAAGAAAAACACCAATTTTCTTTATTTAAAATTGACTTCTTTTATTTTACATTAGGTTTTAAATCAAAACAACGAATTCATCTTCAAAGTATGATTAATATCAGTAAATGGATTACTAAAAGCTTATATAATAAATTTTTATTTGTATTTTAGTTCCTCATTTAATTAGTTCAAATATAAGTTTCTTCTACAAAATTAAATCGATGAAAAATATTCAGATTTTGGGGGAATGAAAAAAAATTAGATTATATTATTATATTTATAAACAAAATTTGATGTGCGAGAGAATTAAACAATTTCACTCAAGATATGGGGGAAAAAAAAAATTGTCGGAAAATGAATCCGAAATAATCCCAAATAATCCCAAATCGAGACAATTTTTAGATTTTTCTGAATCATTTGGGAATCGAAAAATGCTATAACGCCAAACCAAGTAACGCAGAATAATGACATCATTCAACATCTACCACAATGGCAAGCATCCTTTATTCCTTTGAGCGTGCCGAAGAGAAATGCACTAGCAACTCAAAAAGTGCTCTCTATTTAATGTTATGCAAAACTCATCATTTGCGCTTTCGCTACCTGTTGACGCCATTAAACTTTTCAAAATGATAAAAATGTCTACAAATTTCACTAATTGTAATTGTATCATAATTGTACCAAAAAAAAACTTACCACAACTTTCTTAATGATACATAATTTTCGATACAGGTTGGAGCGACTCTAAATATGAGGGAAAGCTACCTTTACGGGGAAAATCAACAAGCGCTGAAGAAATGGCGACGCTAGAATAACGGAGCGGATGAAGACAGAAAGGCTGCTATAACGTCACATGTGTTGTTGATGGCGCACGAGAAAGGGTGAAATTATCTGGATGAAGTAGGAAATAAATTAAAACGCTTTGAAGAGCTGCCGAAATATCGATTAGGCATCTTGAATATAAATTTATATGAAATATGTCTTCAGGAGAAAAGCTTCGATTTGAAGAAAAAACTTTATCGATTTTTTTTTTTTTTACTTAATGTTTTTTATTTATTGTTTAAAAAAACAAGCAAAAGCATTCGTTTTTATGTGCTAGTACGAATGTAATGTCAAAAAATCATTCTCAATATTTTGAATACGAGGAATAATCTCAATTAGAATTCTTTAAACTTCCAGACAACGTTTTGCAAAGAAAAAAAATTTGGGTCGACTCTGAGAGAGAGAGAGAAATCTCGACAATCTCATTTGCCGAATATCCAAAATATCGACATGTTAAAATCCAGATGTTACTTTAATATTTTATTTTAGCTACTTTAATAAATGCAAAAAATAAAAACAATTGCCGTACTTCAAATCGTTAATCTGTTCTCCCCTTACTTAGTGCTTGCGGATGGCGCTACGGTCGTCCGTGATGTGCGTCTGCGCTATAATGCTAATGATTTGCATATTTCATCGCTCCAACGCATTATGTAAATTTCACATGGTTTGCATGCTTCCTTCAGGGTGCTGCATTTTGTGTGGCTGGTAGTGTGTTTATAAAAAAAATGATAGTTTAGGTATTTAATAAAAATGTATTTTTATGAATATCGGACACGCTATCCCCAATCCCACACCAACTTTTGTTATGCATAGTTTGAGGTATTTGTAAATCAAATTCCCTTTTCTTATATCAGTTTTTATATGGAGAGAATCATTTTAAAATCACTTCATGGATTTTTGAAATTTTATTAAAAAAAAAAATAAATGGTTTTATTTTGTGGTATTTTGAGCACAAAAACCGTATTTTACGAAATACATACACGTAGGGAGAACCAATTTGTGAAAACCATTAAATCATTGAGATCTATTATAAATCGCGTATCATGTTCCCTATTCCTTGCAACTAAAGTCAATGAACCAATACGGAAAAAAAAAGAATCGATCGTATTTTTTCAAAACCTTCTGGTACGCAAGTGATTAGTATAAGGTGAATCATTTAGAAGAGCCGATGGAGAAAAGATGGCTTAATAACATTCTGATATAGCAGTGGTCTTCAAACTTTATCTAACAAATATTTCTTCATTGTTATTTGTATGGACAAATGTATAGTAATTAATAAAAAAAGAACTCTAAAAACGGGCCATTTACATGGCTTAGAATAAAGACAGACATGTTTTAATGCAAAAATTATGTAAAGATATTTTCAGAAAGTAACATTTAAAGGCTTGTTGATATTTAAAAAAAAAAAAATAGGAATCTGTTTTCTTATTACGCTTTTCCTGAAAGTAAAATTGCGTAAGGAGTGAAAATTAATGTGAAATAAAATATCGAACAACGAACAACATCTGTGCAAATTAATCGTTTTACAAAAATAAAAAAGTTGTTGTCCACATATTAATAATGAGTTTCTTTTGAAGAGTAATTGTGTTTGAATATTTTAAACTTCAGAATTACAGGCTATACAAAATTAAGGAGTTTTTAGTTTTTGAAAATTTATTTTCAAAAAATATTTCTCAAATCAGAAATAATAAATGCAAAAAATGTTATTCACTTCGGCCGTCAGCGCTTAATCAACTGCAAACAAAACCGCGTTGCCTAAATTGAAGAAAATTTAGGAAGAACAATTTTTAAGATGATTTTCTCGAAAAACAATTCTAATTCCACCTCAGAAACATAAAAAAAACAAAAAAAAAACGAATAAATGGAGCCTGGTTTTTCATATAAAATATATTAGAATATTCGCTGTTTAAGTATCTATCAAGGTGTGATTCGCGTGGCACCAACTTTGCTGCGGTGACGCTAATACATAAGTACCACATAATCTAAGCTTCTGTTTACAAAAAGTTTCACAAATAATTTTTTAGCTTATTGGCACCTCACGAGTAGCGTCATTTTCCGCCAAATTCTGACCGATTTTATGTAAAATATGTAAGAATCTTTGTGTTGTTTTGGTATCAAGGTGTGATTCGCGTGACACCAATTTTGCTGTGGTGATGCTAAAACATAAGTACCTCATTATCTAAGGCTTCTGTTTACAAAAAGCTTCACAAATCATTTTTTGACTTAAAAACTGACTTTTGAGTCATGGTATCACAAAATTATAAGCAAGAAAATTACAGTTCAGAAAATAAACAAACATAAAACTGTGTTACACTAAAATAGAAATTTTAGTATTAATTGAAACGAAAAGGTTATCTAAAAAAGAAAAATTAAGCCCTAATTTTGAAGGAAAATCTTAAACATAAAAAAAATTTAAATATGAATAAAATAAACAAATAAATATGAAGTAACCTAGCATATAGTAAAAATTATAACATTAATTCAAGCCGAAAAGCAACCTTAAATAGATAAAGGTCTGATTTTGATGAAACTACCATAAATGGCTCAGAAAATCTTCAACGTAAATAAAAATTCGTATTCTTACGTATTAGCGTCACTGCAGTCAAATTGGCACCGCACGAATCATGATATTTCCCACCAAAATCTTACAAAAAAAAAAAAATCTTTGTTTTGATATCAAGGAATGATTCGCATGCCGCCAATTTGGTTATGGTGACACTAATAAGTAAATACCTAAAATTCTCTCTCTCGAACAATCTGATAATCCCAATTAGTCTGAATTGAGTGCGATTTTCTTTTGTTATAGGCTATATATTTTTGTACTATTTTGCTACGCCAATGATAAAGGCTGCGGTAGCCCAGTGGTCAAGGTATTGGATCATGGCAGACATGTCATGAGTTCGAGCCCAGTACCACTAAAGACCCACCGTGTAGGGCAGCAATGCACTTTAAATCTGTCGAGAGCTGAAACGTTATCCCGTGGTGTGGTAGTTTGGAGAGGAGGGTGCCAGCTCAGAAGTCGTCCACGTCACTTGACCATGGTTCAAAATTACGTGGTCCGTCGCCAAAAGCCCTCGTGTAGCTAGCTGAACAGCGCGACATTAATATTCACTCATTCACGCTACACCAGGAATGTCAAACACGCAGCCCGCCGATACATAAGTTGCGGCCCGCCATGACCTTTTAAAAAATATTTAAATATCGAGCTTTTAAAGTTTTCTTCATTTTAAAAATGATTTGAGAGGTGAACTTTTTTAAAATTTACAACATATTTACTTGTTAGTTATTATTATTTTAAAAGAAATAGAGAGCAACTTCTTAGTGGACTGAATAAACTACATTTCTCACACAATATAATGCGGTTGCACTAAAAGTTCATGAGGTTAACACCACGTTACGAGTCATGTTCCCTCTTCTAAGCCGTTTTCATAAACTCAGTCTCCTTTTGGTCAGATACCTCGCACTTCCTGTGAGCAGAGGGACTGTCCATTAAAGCCCCCTCTGGAATAGGAGAGTATTAAGACAGTGTTAATATCTTTGACTTAACAGATAGCATCATAATTTATCGTGTGGGCGACTTGTATTTATCTTTCTCCGTCTCTCTTTAGAGTATCCAATTGCGAGAAGCTAAGAACGTTGTTAGATGTAGTCATAAGACGAAACATAAGATAAAGGGAAGAGTTTGCTCAATCATTTGCAGATGAAAGTGGATTTTGGTAAAAGTGGATTAAATCTAAAAAAATTATTTAATAATAATAAAAAAACCAAACTTCTACTACAATGAGTACAAAAGATCAATTGAAGATGAATGTCGCATTTTTCAAGAAAAAGGGGAACTGCAATATTTTTGTGTCCAAAACTAGAATAAAATATTATGCCTGATTTACTAAAACTCTATTTCAGTTTCTAAGGAGTGTAATCTTAAAAGGCACTATGACATAAATCATAAAACAAATTATGACCAATATGTTTCAAAATTTCGTGAAGAAAAATTGGCGGATTTGAAATCAACTTTTCAAAATCAACAAAATGTATTCACTAAATTTTCTAAAGACAATGCAGCTGCTGTAAAAGTTAGTTATATGTTATCCCATTTAATATCAAACAGATCGAAACCATTTATTCAAGGTGATTTTATTAGTGAATGCTTAATCAAAGCGGCGGAAGTATTATGTCCAGCACAAATAAACAAAATTTAAAAGCGTTAGTTTAAGTCAAAATACTGCAGCTAGCAGAGTTGATGAAATAGCCGAAAATTTAAGAGATCAGCATCATTCAACAATATCAACATTTCAAGCCTACTCGATTGCAATTGATGAAAGTACAGATACTCGAAATATCACTCAGCTGGCCATTATTATTCACGGGTGCAATCCTAGTTTAAAAATAAATGAACTTTTGGAAGTCATTCCTATGCACAATACTACCACTGCAGATGATATTTTTGATGCACTTATGGAAGTTGGAAAAAAGTATAAGTTACTTGGATAAAATGGTTTGTCTTGCAAAACTGATGACGCACCTACCATGACCGGTATTACCAAAGGAGTTGTTGCAAGATTAAAAGAAACATGCAAACAGCACGGATACAATAATATTGAACATTTTCATTACATTATTCACCAACAAGTACTGTGCTCCAAAGTTTTAAATATCGGACATGTTTTAAAAATTGTCACAAAAATTGTAAATTATATATTCGAGTACATAGACTTAATCATCGTCAATTCACTGCATTTCTGGAAGACATAGAAAGTGAATTCACCAATCTACCATATCATACAGAAGTTCGATGGCTTTTGAGTCATAAATTATTAAACGGTTTTTCAAACTGCTGGAGGAAATTATAATTTTCTTAAAAACAAAAAAATACGAATGTGCAGAATTAAAAGATGGACAATGGCTAAAGGACCTGGCCTTCTCAGTTGATATTTCAAGTCACCTTCATCAACTTAAGCTTCAAGGCAGAAATAATCTTGCTACAACACTATTTGATCCCATTAACACTTTTAAACAAAACTTATTTCCTTTGGCGAAAACAAATAAAAAAAGATAACCTGTCTCACTTTAAAAAAAAAAAAAGCTGGGGCCAATATTTATTCATTAAATCTCCTAAATTAAAATTTACAGAATATGCTCACCAAATTAAATTGTTAGAAATAGAATTCGATTGAAGATTTTCTGATTTCAAAAGCTGTGAATTATAATTTCGTCTTTTTACTTCCCCTTTATCTATTGACATTGAACATGTTGATATAAATTTACAAATGGAATTGATTGAGATTCATTGCTGAAGCAAAAATGTCTGGAAGTTTCACACAATTCCAGATTTTTATATACACATATTTATCAATAGATCGATTTCCTAAGATGTTATCATTTGTTAAGCGTATAGTAGCTATGTTCGGAAGAACTTATTTATGCGAGCAACTATTTCCTTTAATGAAAAACAACAAAAATTCAGAAAGGTCAAGATTAACCGATACAAATTTATCATCAATTTTAAAGATCGCATCAGCTCAGCATATTCAACCAAACTTTGATGATTTGCTTTAAGAAAAACGGTACTAAACATCTTCTAAAAAGTAATATTGAGACCGTGACATTCTTGGTAGGTAAAAATAAACTTATTTTAAGCCGTAATATCTCTATACTTATGTGCCTGTATAAAAAATCACATTTATAAACATAAATATTTGTGTGAGCAATGAATAGCTATCATATTTTTCAGTCATGTACTTAACTTGAAGTACACAACTTGCACAAAGTTTACTGGAATATAACTTTTAAACTTTGTAGTGTGCTTGTTAATATATCTCATTCTATACAATAAATTTAAATAAAATAAAATTTTTAAAAAAGTTTAATTTTATGATTTAAATATTATTTAAAACTTTTATGAAGATAATATGCAATATCTAAAAGTTTTAAATGTTTACTTTTAAAAAAAAGTATTCATTGTATTGGAAATAATTAAATTTTGTAACCTGCAAGATATGAGTGTGTTATAGGTAAAGTAGATTTTCAGAAAATGTTTAGGAATCCATACACACATAAAAACTCATTTTAAGAAAATAAAAAATAGGGATATTTTTCATGATTTAAAAAAAAATATTTTAAAAATAAGTATTTAAAGTAAAGATTAGTATGCTTTATTTTATTACCTTTATTTTCTTTTAGTTTTAAATTATTGCTGTTTAGATTTCTTTGTAAGCTTCGCAAACACGTGTCATCAATGATTCACAGTATCTTCCATATACAAAATACTAATATTTTATACATTAATTTTTTACTACTTTTATACTTCACTTTGGGCACTATCCTTGCATGATATTATAGCATTATTTAGATTAATTTATTAGATAAATATGCAGCTGAAATGTCTTGTTAAAATTATAAAAATAAATCTTGTTTTTAAATTGTCTTGCATAGCTGTTTAAAATTAATTTTAAAAACAAAAAGAGAGTACAGTGTTCAAAATTTTGTCCCTTTTAAAAAAAAAAGGGGGTAGTATTTCGCTTATCATATTAAAATTCAATTTTCCAGCTTTCTTTTTTTAGAGCTATAAAAAAACAACACAGCAACAATATTAGTGAGGTATCCTGGAGTAATTTTTAAGAGCAAAATAAAAAAATAAAATGCAAAATTTGTAGCATTTTAAAGCTTTGGTAACCTTAAATAATAATTTTTATTTTAATTATAACTCTTATTTTCGTTTTTTATATTAAAAAACCCCCTTGACATTGAGTATAATAAATGCATAATATAATCCTTCTACAAATCGTACTTTATTAATTCTTTCAACATTGAGAACATGCGATTAAGACAATATAAAATAGGTCATGTGGCTCGGAATATCATATGAGTTTGACATGTCTGCGCTACACCAATGATACATGGAATTAGCCAATAAAGGAAGAAAAGCAATAACCTTTTCCAGACCAAATTGTCATGCTATTAGGATGGACGTAGGCAAGACATACCGCTTAAGATGATTTAGTTCCAAGCTTTACTTACTTTGGGGCCGACTACTTTCTACTGTGATATCAACATCAGATGAGAACATTGTAGCCGAAGCAGAACCGCTCATTGTAATACCACTAACGTTCAGTTTGGAAAGAATAAGAAAAAGCAAAACCATGCAAACCCTAGGTCCTTACAACTATTTAGTACCAAAATATGTACAAATTTTTTTTGATTGTTGACCCTTTAAAAATTACATAAAATTAATAAACAGCATGTGGGAAGCCAAAATTTTTCAGATGCAACAAAAGGTTCAAAGAGTGTAATCAGGCTTTCTTGATGCTCATAGTACAGCTAAGATTAATCAAGAGCATAAAATGAAATAGAACATTTTAAGGAAAATAAATATCTTTAAAAGTGGCCAGCACAACAAAAATAGTAGCTTTAAAAACATTAGGCCTTGCAAGATGGGTAGTTGTTCCACACACACATTCAACATGTATTATTACAAACTACAATACAAAAGAAATAATCATAAACAAAAATTACACAGATACATAAATTTAATGCAGTGGCTAGGTTTTAGTATCACCCACTCACGTTTGTGGGCTGTTGATATTCACGACACAGAAGGTTGTCGGTGCCAATGTTAAGTTAAGCTTAGAACTAAATCATCGCCACTTTAACGCTACATCATCTTGCCCACTTTTCCATCAGTGTAGAATGACCATTTAGTCTGAAATTTTTTCTAAAATTACATCCTTTTTTTTTGAAATTACGTAACAGAATTAAATGTGTTGAATGTAAAAATGGTTTGGAATAATCAAATAAAATATAAGCAAGACAAATTTGACTGTTGCCAACCCACTAAACTAAAATCCAGTTTAAAAAAAAATGGGAAAAATCACTTAAAAATTTTGTAGTGCACATCATTAGGACTGAGAGTAATTATGTGCCAAGTTTTATACTTCTGCGTTGCTTAGTTTGACCGGCAGAGGTGAAACACACACAGAAATCTCTTGTTTTATTAGTATAGATAACAATGTGATTCATAATAAGCTAGTTTCCCTGTGCTCAATATTTCACAATCTACTTATATCTGCAATAGACTGATGTAATTTCTGCCCCCTCCCTGCTCATTTTAAGGTTTTTTAATAAATAATTTATAATAGTATAGAGTATTATATTTTCTCATGTGTGTGTGTTCCTGCATATTTTTTGTATCGTTTCCTGTCTATCATGGTGAATCATTTTGCAGTTTTAAATACATTGGTGGAGTTGGATCCTCCTGAATAAATAAATAAATAGTCAGGGGTTCTCCAACGGTGTGTTTTGTAGCGTAGCATCACGTTTTTCCTTTTCAACTCTAACCCTTTTAACAAAGATGGGATACACAGAGCTAAGAATTTGAACAAAACAGTGAAATAAAAAATACTAGCTCCAAAAAATATGTTTATTTAAATGCACTCATATAGGAAAAAATAATATCATGAGAACAATAAAATTCACATCAATCAAACAGGACCTGAACATGCGATTTATAGTCATGTTTACTCAAAAAACAATACTCAGCGCCACAACATGTAAATTTGTAATACTAGCTCCAAAAAATGTGTTTATTTAAATGCATTCATATAGGAAAAAATAATACCATGAGAATAAAATTCACATCAATCAAACAGTGCCTGAACATGCGATTTATAGTCATGTTTGCTCATAAAACAATAATCAGCGCCACAACATGTAAATTTCAAATAATTAAATATGTAACTTTCGTGAAGTTTCTCACTTGGAAAAATCTCATTGGCACGGAGGTTTATTATAAGCATGAGGGGTTCATATACTTTTTCAGTCTTTACAGATTCTTTTAGCTTTGATGGGCTGAGGGACCAGAATCCTTTCAAGAGATCAATGTAGTTGAAATCTTTAAGGCGCAACATGATTTGTTCATATATGATTTTATTTAACATTGCAATAAAACAGTCTTCAGTGAAATACGGTAACAAATGTTCTGCTGCATTTAAAAACTCACATTGTAAGGGCCACTCTAAAAAAATCAGTAAAATGGAAAAAAAACAAGATTTAAGAACTGTGTTTATTTCATCGTCCCGCATATGTGACATATAGAATTGAAATTCTTCATACGGTAAGATGTTATCCTCCAATAAAGAGATTATATATGCACACTTTTCATTTGAGCTCAGAGTAATAAAATAGTTTTGCCTCGATAAGTAGCTATATTCGCCGTTAGCCATCGGCTGTCCTACCTCCTCTGTTCTCAGCTAAATTTGAATACTTCTGAACAATGTCGTGAGGCACCTTTTCTCCGATTGGCATCTTATCCATCAAACCGTAAAGTGTGGCTAAAAGGTAACGATCCTCAATTTCTAACCTCTTATCCGTTATTAACGTTTTACCAGTTCTCACTCGATCTATTTTCCCATGCGAATTCCACTGAAAATCGTATTGGAAACTGTATGCAATTTCTGGAGATTTTTGCCAATCTTCTGCATGGTCCTTGATCCATCTGTCTATCTCAATACTGACTGAGCGAACCACGCCAAGAAGTTCATGCTGTAAAACCTTTGGCAATGAGGATATCTTTTCTTTCACAAGTTCTTCCCATCTTACAAAAGGCAGAATACTACTCTTTCGCTTTCGCTTCTGAGGTAAATTAAACTTATGTATCACCTCTTTCAAGTATCTCGTCTTTCTAGTTTCATTCATGGGATTTTTCACACCCAGACATTTGTAGGCTTCTGAAGGAAAAACGAATGAGGTGGATCCATTATCTTTCACGAAGTCCAAAATTTCGGGATCAAGGTACACAGTTATGGCTACCTTTCTCATTGCCAATTGACGAAGGGATAGCAAATAAGGATGCTTGAAATAATCCATTGAGACACAAGGCTCTTGTTTGCAGGGGGGGCTCCTATATTAAAATAAAAATATTTATTTGAATGAATACTTAATTGATATAGTACATAAGTATAATATGAATAACAAGAAAACATTGTAATATATAATTTAAAACGTAGATTGATCAAAATAAATTTTACATTACAAATTTTTATGCAAAAATTGTTAATATTTACGATGATACTAATCTAAATTTTTAATAAAAAATACACTTGTTTGTAAAAAAATTGCACCACCATGAAGGAATCATCAGAATTAAATGAACTTTGCAGCAAATATCAATTATAGCATGCAACGTAAAATAGTAAGAGCCACCGTGCACGCATGGCATGTGCAGTGCCCTCTGAACTGATGCTGAAAGCGCAGAAAGAGAGGGCTGCAGAGGGACGTTGAAAACAAATGATTATTTGTTAAAGGCGAATGTTTAGTGAGATCTAAGTATGCCTCCACGACGAAATAAGAAGAAACCCCAACAACCTACGGAGTTTGAACCGGGGAGGATTATCGGCTTCGAGAAGAAGGATTTTTTTTATCGCGTAAAAGGAGCTCGTGTGCAGCGGAACAGTTCCACAGTGATGCGAGTTCGAAAGCGGTAGACAGACGAGCATCGAACAACTCGAAAAACTGGCAGTGGATGATGGAAGGTGACGTCGGCGCGCGACGATCGACACCTGCTGCGCATGACGGTGAATGACCGTACAGCTTCCTCCAGGAAGTTGGCAGCACGTTGGTCTACTGCTACAGGTATACTGACATAGGCTTCGTCAATTCATGGACGTCTGCTGCACTGTGGATTGCGTACAAGGGTGCCTTTATACAGGATCCCCTCACGGCAAACTAACGATGGCTGCGTCTTGCAATGGGCTCATGAGCACACAGACTGGCAAGCTGATTGGCACCAAGTTGTCTTTTCAGATGAATCACGCTTCAATATGTGGGACCATGATGGCCGCATTCGTGTTAGACGCTATTCCAGTGAACGCTGCCTTCCGGAGTGTGTTATCGAACAACATAGTAGCCTAACCTGGAGTTATGGTTTGAGGTGCGATTTCGTATCATGGACGATCCAATTTGCTACGAATTGAGGGTAATCTCAATAACAACAGGTCCGTCCGTTAAGTGTTATAGCCCGAAGTCGTTCTCTTCCTTCAAAGCATCCCTGGAGCTATCTTTCAGCAGGATAATGCATGCCCACACGTTACAAAGACTGTTCGAGACTTCTGTTCAGCCCCACACATGCAACTTCTTCCTTGGCCTGCTTTTTCGCTGGATATATAGCCTATTGAGCAAGTGTGGGATTTGGTTGGTCGGCGTCTCACTCGTGATCTGCGTCCTGCAGCTTCAAAAGACGAACTTTTGCTGCGCATACAAGCAATAGTGAATTCTCTTCCACAAGCATACATTCAAAATCTGCTTGACTCCATGCCACGTCGTATAGCAGCACATTGCATTGAATGGAGGCTACACCAAATACTGATTTTGGACACTTAATATTGTTTTTTTTTGCTTTGAAAATCTCGTTATTTATTAACTTAACAATCAATAGTGAGTTAATTAGGTGAGTATGTGGTTCTTGTCATACGTCTTTTATGTGTGTACATGTTAAACTTTTAAAAATATAGCTTTTTCAAAAGGAAGGAATTATTTATGCAAACGCTGTGTAACTTTCGTATAAGTAACAAGATGCCGAGAAGGTCCTTTAGTTTCGCAATTAAAAAAGGAAGATTTTTAATTAGTGCACTACACAAATATGATGATCCTAAGAAATTTCATTTGTCAAAGGTGTTTATAACCGGAAACGTCTAAGGCATGGGACAACTGAGCCCTCGCTCAGGACCTTACCCTCGGTGGGAACCTCAATTCATTCTCAACTCTTGTCTCAATAAGATCTTGATCCGGATAATTTTAATGGTCAAATATTATTCCCGCACATATTCTCCAAAAAGCAGATTTTCGCATTGCATGTCAACTGGGAAAATTGGCAAGACAGTATAATTATGTAATGATTGTTGTCAAAGTCTAGGCCTATGCCGAATATCAAGCAATCATTCAACTCATTCTGTAGAGATGCGGCCATCCATCGAGCCTATGTTTGTGAGTCGTGCACATTTATTTGCTTCAAATTACCATTTGTACGAGTATCTGATAATGCATGTTATATACTGCCCATTTTTAAAAACCCTAGACAGGTCTTACTTTTGCATAGGGACCCAGAAAAGATTTCTATGGTACCAGGGCCTCAAAAATTCTTAAGATGTGCCTGGGAAGACCCATTGGCATGGTGCAGGGCGCAATTACGTACGAGTCTAAATCGCCTTTGGTGTTAGTTACGAGACCCTTGGAAGGTCACCGCACCACTTTAAGAGGTCCTACAGACAGTTGTGGCTCCCTTCACGAACCAGTTGCAACAATTTTTCCAGCTCTACAATTCTCATCCACTTATTTCCGTCGTCTCTGGGGCTTGTCTACAACATGTCGATATCCTACCATGGTTAGTATTTTCAGGAGATTGTTTCCGATTGAGAATGTACGGGATGCCAGGGGATGGGAAGGCACTATTCCACCAGTGCCGATTTATTCATTGGAGGCCCGGGGAGCGGAAGAGCATGGATAAGCTGAACTTAACAAGATATATTTCGGTTTGCAAGTGCCAAGGGGTGCTGTACATATTCTGCGTCCAGAGCCAGAAATGATCTTAAATCAGCACTGCAGGAACTACGTGCCAGAGTTTAACCCTTTCACGGGCAGTGGCTAATACAGCGATACTCAACCTGCGGCCCACCGAGCCTTTTTAAGTGGCCCTGTTATAACTCATTGCTCAGAGAAATTCGGTTATTTAAGACAATGTATAAAAATTTGGTGGGAAATTCTTTGACAAGAAATCAAATGTATCAATTTTGCGTTTTTGTTGTCGATGTCATTCCGATACGAATTTATCTTCTTTTTCTATTTGTAACGGTGACGGTTAGTGATAACAGACAACCGTGGATTAGCGACAATTTTATGGGTGGAACTAATTTTGGGTTAACAATTTTTCATACTTTGCAAGCGAAAAATATTCGAATGATTTAGAGGTCGACTGTTTTGTAGTGAAAAACAAACATGGGGATCAGAACGTTTGATTCGGCACAAAAGTGCTGTATTTAAAAAAAACCAATAAACAGGAATTATTTAATGACACTTTTCCTCTTTCAAGAGGTAATAAATAGGCTTCATTGAACATTTTTTGTAACAGCAACAGTGTTTTGCTAGTGGTAAAGACATCCTAAGAAGTTTTTTTATACTATTGGTTTTCATATGAACCTTTTACTGATGCAAAAATTGTGTGAAGAAGTGTTTCTTAAATTCTTTTAATTTAGTGTATGTGACAAAAATAAAAAATAATAATTAAAAAATGCAAAACAGGAGTTATAATATTTTGATCAATTTTCCACATTTTAAATTTCCAATGTTATCTTGGTCTCAAGCATTTCTTGCCCCCTTTAATCTCCTGTAGCGGCCTGCGTGTAATAGCTAACATATGTATATGCGGCCCAGCAGAAAAAAAGGTTGAGTACTCCTGAGCTAATAGGTCTAGCCACATAACAAAAAATTTTTCTCCAAGCGGTCGGTGGATATTTAGTCTATTTGCATGCGTTAATTGCTAAAATGCATAAAAATCAATACAGATGGTAGCACGATACCTTTTTTTTTGCATTTTATGTCCTTTGATGGGTAGTTAGAAACACAGTTTTTCTCGGTGTAAATCTACAAATTGTATTTTTATTACTATAAATAAAATTTCTGATTCGCGAAAAAAATTTCGTTAAGTCTTAAGTATACTTTTCTCTCATCTGAATGAATTAAGCAAAATGTGCAATTATAAAAAAAGTTTTATTTAGGTTTTCGGAAAGCTTTTATATGTGGATAGAGGCTTTATCCACTGCCCACATAGAACAGAAAAATGACCAGGAAATTTTCCCTTTTCCTCCACTTGAGAATGATGGTGGTGGGAAATATTAATAAACTTTGTTTACAATAAGTGGTACGAGATTCTTGGGTTCGAAAATCTTTAATTATAGCTTTTCTATGCGTACCACTGTGCCTTTAAGCAAATGGTTCTACTTGCCTTGAAAAATTTCTAAGTAAATAGCTCATCAAGTTTGTGAAATAACTAATTTAAATCCTCAAAAATATTACTTTATTTCTCTGACTTTTTATACTAAAATTAAATAAAATATAAAATGTGGATATATACAAATTTCAATGTATATGTTAGCAAGTATTTTATATTGTACAATTATTCTATTATTTTATTACACTTGTACTTTGTATTTAATTGTTATTGAAATAGTAATTAGCATAAATGCTAATTTTTCATAAAAAGTTTATTGTAATATGATTCATTATTTCTGTCCTGAAAAGTAAAGTTAAATTTCTTAAGAGCACAGTGGCTATAACTTCAACCCAGGAACAAAACCCCTGATCAGATATTTTTTTTTGAGACAAAATAATATTTATAGAGGATGACAACATTACATTTATCAAGTACTTTATCACATAAAGTGTATTTTAGCTTTGTTCCCGTTAAAGGGTTAAGTAGCATGAGATGGACTATTGCAGGTCTTCATCCACAGACAGCACGACTCCGTTGCAAGACATGTTATATGAGGAATAAGGATGGTTATACACAAATATTGATTGTTGAATGCTTAGCCACAGTTTAAAAGGAGCATTGTTTTCGCTGTCTCAAATGTAGCAAAGTGAAATGATGAGAGAGTTTATAATAAAAGTGTGAGAAATTATATAACAAACAATTTTATTTTTGAGTGATGAGTATTCATAATTCATTTCAGATAACTTCAAAGTTGATGGGCCAAACTACTTAACTGGGCTAATATTCTGCATTAGGCCGAATAAATTCTTCACATTTCAGTGTTAAATTTTAGTCTCATTAGTTTTTTGCCCCTTGAAAATTGCCCATCAGTGCTTTAGAAGTTATCTCAAAATAAAATTGAGGATTTAAATTTAGGAGAAACTGGCTAAAAATAGATTTGAAAGAATTGCACAAAATTTTCTTTTAAACATTATATAAAATTTCCAAAATTCTTTAGCTTGATAGTGGTGTGAAAGGAAATTAAAATAAACAAATTAGATATAATAAAGATTAGATAAATTTTGAGTGATTGTTTTATGTAATGCGCCATAGAAGTTAACACATATAAAACCAAAACAAAATTTTAAAAAAATCAAGAAAAAAAAAATCATCAGGCTACATCAAAAGGCGAGTCATTTTTTATGAATGGAATTTAAGAAAATTATTTTTGCCGTACTTAGAACAGGAAATTCTTATATTCTTCAGTAAGTTTCCAATATTATTAATAAGTGTAAAACTGAAAAATAAAAATAAGCGAAATTTTTTTTTTATAATTTTCTTATTGTGGTTTACAAAAAACAATCTAATTCTGAAGAAGTTCACAAAAGGGTTATAAACATGTATTAAGAAAATTCTGGTGTTTCCTCTGCCTCTTTTTAAATTGAAAAACAACCATTTATAAATTGGAAAAAACCCCATTAAATTGCAAATTGACAATTTAAAAAAAAAAAAAAAGAACTGAAATCTTTAAAAATGGTTTAAAAATCAAAATTTAAATTCTTGATTGGCAGAAAGATTTGTCTCAAAGGAAATCAAGTTAAAAAAAATTATTAAATAATTTGTGATTGACAAGATAGAATAATACATTAATATAAGAATTCCTTAATATATTAATAAGGAATGCATCAATATCATAGTTCCCTATCACAAACAAATTGATACTTTTCACATTTTAAATTTGCAATATACTCCTTGTTTAAATTTAATTTTTAAAAAATAATAAAAGCAGTTTAACTTAAAATAATGAAATTTATGTAATCAAATATTTAAAAAATACAATTTATTTTGATTCGAATATCCTGTTAACTCTTTTGGGTCAAACAGAAATATATTTGCTGTATACGGCGGGACGTTTCTATAGTCCCATTTGACTGGAAAGTGCATCTTTGGTCTTTGTGTTGAAGAAAAATCTAGAGAAAGAGGGAAGCTGATTCTCAATTGAAATATTTTTTTATTGTGAAAACCATGGACAGAAAACTGTGTTGGGAGATTTCTTAATTGTATAGTTTGTAATAATCAATATAATAATTATAATAATTGATATCGTAATTGTTTGTAATTTAATTTTAACAACTTTTAAAAATCTACTCGTCAGTGCATGAATAGATTATTCAACATTACTAATTGACAAAATATCATTGTGTTTATTATATTAATATTAAATTCGATGAATTATCATTAATATCAACATATTTTAAATTCATATATTAAAAAAAGCTTGTGTGCAGTGGAACAGTTCCACAATGAGGCGAATTTGGAAGCAGTGGACCAACAAGCAAAGAACAACTCGAAAAGCTGGCAGTGGACAACGGAAGGGGACGTCAGCATGCAACAATCGACACCTGCTTTACATGGCGGTGAATGACCGTACAGCTTCCTCCAGGCAGTTGGCACCACATTGGTGTAGTGCTACAGGTGTACTAATTTCGGCTTCATCAATTCGTCAATGTCTGCAATAGAGTGGATTGCATGCAAGGGTGCATTTATATAGGATGCCTCTCACGGCAAGTCATTGACGGCTGCATCTGCAATGGGCTTATGAGCACAGAGCCTGGTAAGCTGATTGGCACCAAGTTGTCTTTTTAGATGAATCACACATCAATTTGTGGGACCATGATGCCCACATTCATGTTAGACACTATACTGATGAACGCTGCCTTCCAGAGTGCCTTATTGAATGACATAGTGGTCTTATGGTTTGGGGTGTGATTTCGTATCATGGACGATCCAATTTGCTACGAATTGAGGGTAATTTCAATAGCAACAGGTACATTGGTGAAGTGCTACAGCGCGAAGTCATTCCCTTCCTTCAAAGCATCCCTGGAGCTATCTTTCAGCAGGATAATGCCCACCCACATGTTTCAAAGACTGTTTGAGAGACTTCTGTTCAGCCCAATGCATGCAACTTCTTCCTTGGACTGCTTATTCGCCGGATATGTCGCCTATTGAGCATGTGTGGGATTTGGTTGGTCGGCGCCTTGTTCGTGATCTGCGTTCTGCAGCTTCAAAAAACAAACTTTTTCCGCGCATACAAGCAATATGGAATTCTCTTCCACAAGCAGACATTCAAAATCTGTTTGACTGCATGCCACGTCGTATAGCAGCACTTATTGTATCGTGTGGTGGCTACACACCAAATACTGATTTGAACACTTAATATTGATTTTTTGCTTTGAAAATTTCATCATTTATTTGCACTAATACAAGTTGTTTGTGCATTAAATTTCATTTAATTCTGATGATTCCTTCATGGTGTTGCATTTTTTACAAACAGCAGTTTATATATAAGAGAGAAATATATTTATATTCAGAAATATTGTTATTAATTATATACAACACAATAAATTTCTAGTTTCAAAAAAATCAGAAAAAAATAAAACTATAAACATTTCTCTAAATATTGCTTAATTCAAAAATACCCAATTAGTTTTATTAATAGTTATTTGAATAAAGAAATTCTAAATAGTAAGGATTAAAATTCCTTAGAATAATAGTTTATTATAAATTTATCATTTTTCCTATATATTGTTACATCCATATCCTAATATTAGATAAATCTATTTACTGTTATTTTTTTTAATTTCATATATAAACCTAGTGTCCCTAAAGTAATGGTAGTATGTAAACTCCTTTTTAATTTATTTCTATTCTTTTCATACTTTTGCTAAGTGCTACAATTCAGCCATTCCCATGCTTTGAATTTGCATTTGTGTCCAGAATTTGGCAATAACTTGTTTATTGTACTTAGATTCAGCGCTGGTTTTGCATTTTTGAATGAAATTTTTAGGTATCTTTATCTTGCAATGGATTTAGATATTCTATCCATTTTTTTAATAGGTTTTTGCTAAGTATTATTAACCTAAAGGGGGAAGATTGGCTGGCCAAAAAAACATGTTCAGCCCCATTTTTGTATAAATTATTTCATATATAAGCTGTCCTAAGTCAATAATGTTTATACTACTGTAGCATCCATTTTTATATTTTAAACTGTATTATATTTCTATATTATCCTTCTATGTCTGGTTATCTTGAAATTTCGATTTTTTTCAGTTTTGCTTGTTGTGAATATTTATCTTTCTTTAGTAAGAATTTAGATTATATAGATAGTATAATAAAATAAAATAAGATAAGATACCAAGTGAAAAAGTTGTATAACCTACAATGCCAAAGAAAGAAATTGGAGTTTAAGAGACATATAACAAATGTAAGTACAAAAAGAGTCTTTGGACTAACATGGAGACCTATTATGATTTCTTGAGCTGTCACTGAATTAGGCCAGCGATTTAAGGTTATGCAATGCTTTATGAATCCACCTTCCTTGTACAGCAGAAATTTTCAACATAATAGAAAAACAGAGCCATGTTGAAAAGTTAAGCCTATTCCTAACACACATGGATGATAAACCAGACAGTAAAGTAAAATGAAATTATTAAAAGAGAACAATGTTTCTCTCATAGAGAGGAATAATAAGAAAGAATTCTATGGAAAAAATTAGGATATAAAATCTTACATGTAATAATGAAACCTAATATAAATGCAGACATACATTTTATGCCAAAGTCCCGTGCAAACTGATGGAAAAATGGACGTGTTAACACAAGAAGAAAAAAACAGTGACACCATCTAGATAGTTATTTTGCAATTAAACTAATCATAAGATATTTTAAATAAATTAATAATCTAACTTAAAAATAGGGGTAATATAACATAGAAGTATATTTAAAAATAAATTTACTTGGATAATTGTATTCCAGATAAATATTGAAAAATTTAATATTATTTTGCTTTGATATATTATCAATAACTAAATCATTATTTCTTTTTTTAAAATTTAAGATAATATTTCTAAATATTGATAGGTGTGGGTTACTACATCAGAAAGGCATTTTCATGTTAAAATCAAAAGGGTCTCTTATCAAAAATCTTACTTATTAGCAAATTATTCTTAACGTTTACTAGTAGGTCCAAAAAGTTAGCTGACTCATTATTGTAATTAGTTTTTAATAACTTTAAATAGTGGGGATAATAATTAAAGCTAGAAGCAAAATCTACTATATTACTAAAAATAATTAGGCCATCTATGTATCTAAAAAAGTAACAAGATTCGTAACTAATACTATCATTTTCATATATCCGTATTTTCCTGTATATAATCAGCAGCGGCGCATTATCCGCAAAGCCTTTTTTTTCCCGAGTAAAAAAATAAAATAAAAAAATTGTATAATCCGCAGCGGCGTATAATCCACGGCATTTTTTACGGTGAATAATCCAAAATACAAACTGCCGATAATGAGTGTCATATAAGATAAAAATTACACAATATAATTAAAAATAGAAGTAAGAAATTGTACAGAAAAAAAAAAATTTATAAAACGTCTTTTTAAATATGTTTGATAACATTTTTTACGATAGTCTCAATAAAACAAAAAACCTTTTGCTACTGCCATCTATGTTTTGAGTTGTTAAACAAAACATTCCACGCGGAAAAAATCTTTTTTTTTTTAATTTAGCAAGTTAACAGCAAAAAAATTAAGATAGAGACTGCTTTCCCATTGTCTCTTTCTTTTAAAATCCATTTATTTCTTCCTCTAATTCTGGCCAGTGAGGTTTTCCCACGACGATCGGCTCTTTAAGGTCGATCACAATTTTCGAAGTTGGTCTTGTTTTTTTCTGCACAAACGAATATTCAATTCGTCAACGTTGAAAAACCTTGCACAGCTTCCTGATTTCCGACTTCGGTAGCCTTCTCTATAAATTTAACTTGAAGTTTGCAGTGTAACTTAATGCTTTCGCTTCAACATGATGAAAACTTTCAAAGGACGCAATAGCTCTAGTCAAGAGAAAATTGGAAATGGCGCCAGCGACTAGAAACTGTTTTTTCCTTCCGAGGAATCGAATTCCTTTTTGAATGTAATTGGACAAAAAGTAGCTATGGCTGAAATACGTCATCCGAGTCATGAAAGCGCCATCCATTATTTATTTTATAAAACATAAACGGCATTTCTTTCAAAACTTTATTGTTAGCTTTCCTGATGGAGAATGTTTTTTCTCGGATAATCCGCGGCGGCGTATAATACGCACAACTAAATTTGAAAGTTTTTTAACATATAATCTGCGGATTATATATGTTACCGGCAAAGTATGAAATCCGGCATTGTATAGAATGCCTAAAACTACCCGGCAATGTATGAAACGATTCTTATTCCACACATTGCCTAGACATTCTATAGAATGCCTAATGAGAAACCGGCAAAGTATGAAATACATCTCCGATTCGTTTCGAATATTGTGTAGCAAGGCGCGAGACTTTTAACGCGTGCCTCAGGCTCAGAATTTGTCAGTTGTACATTGCAGTTTGTTCGGGAGTGTCAAAATACTCAATTTACTCAAACTTGTTCAGAAAAAATTGTTTTTTTCTTTTCTTTTTTCTCCTGTGCTGCAAGAAAGTGGAGAAACAAGTTATAGTGTTGGAGAAGGAGTTATGGTCTTTAGCTGGGGTAGGCAACCTATGGCACACGGTACAATTATCATTGGCACTCAACAAATTTGTCTATTTTTGAATGAACATAAATTTGTAATAGACCTTATTTGACACACATCTCCAGAATTCGGACAATTAAGGAATTATGAAAAAATTTGAAAGATAACTTCAAAGGTAAATTTACAGATTTTTTGTAAATTATTGAATACCACAACTGGAGATATTTAATTGTTTGAAGAGAGAAAATTGCATATGTATTCTGCTTTTCCGCTTTCAGTTCTACATATCTAACAAGGAGAGGGCACGACTAAGGAAATTCATTTGGGGTCGAGACTTGGTGTAATAGTAGTACTCCTTTAGGTTGATCAACCCTCAATGTAGTTCCGCCGAATGGCCAGTAATTTCGGAGAAAAAAGCCTTCGAAATTCATGCTTAGCTTTTATACAATTAAATTTCAATTTCCTCCAACGATTTCGTAGCTTAGTTGATATATCGTTTGCATACTATGCGCGAGGTCTGGGTTCGATTCATCGGTCAATTTTTTTCATTTCATTTAATTATTTTTAAAATTAAACTTATTTATGAAAGGTTTATTGAATATTAAATGATATTTTAGGTAATTATATTTTGTATTTTATAAAGTAAAACAATTAAATAAATTTATTATTTAAATTATCTATTAAAATTATTTAAAATAATTATTGATTAAAATTATTTAAAATAATTTTAATTAAAATAATTAATAATTAATTAATAAGAATTATTAATTTATTATTGAAAGTATTAATTATTTTTAAAATTATTAATTTATTTTTGAAATGATTATTAATTTTTATTATTGAAATAATTATTAATTTATTATTAAAATGATTATTAATTTCTTATTAAAAGTATTAATTTATTATTAAAATTATTATTAATTTATTATTAAATTTATTTATTATTGAAATAATTATTAATTTTTTTAAAGTTATTTAAAAGTAAATAACCTTTTTAACATTATTTAAATTTATTTAAAAAGGACTTATTAAATGTTTTTTAAAATTATAAAATAATTAAATGAATGATATATAAAAAAGACATTTTTATTATATTAATTATAAAATAATACTTTTAATAATAATATACTTTATAAATTATTTTATATTATATATAATATTTTATTTATAGTATATTTTATTTTGACATTATAAAACTATTTGTAGCTAATTTTTATGTATAATATCATTTAATATTTATTATATATTTTATTATAAATATTATTTATTTATTTAAAATATATTTATAAAATTTAATACAAATATTTATATAGTTACAGTATTTTTTTACTTAATAAAATGCAAAATAATTACATAAAATATCATTTAATATTTAATAAACCTTTCATAAATAAGTTTATTTAATTTTAAAAGCAATAAAATGAAATAAAAAAAATGACCGATGAATCGAACCCAGACCTCGCGCATAGCACGCTGACGATATATCAACCAAGCTACGAAATCGTTGGAGGAAATTGAAATTTAATTGTATAAAAGCTAAGCATGAATTTCGAAGGCTTTTTTCTCCGAATTGACTGGCCATTCGGCGGAATTACACATTGAGGGTTTAACACCCTAAAGGAGTACTGCTATTACACCAAGTCTCGACCCCAAATGAATTTCCTTAGTCGTGCCCTCTCCTTGTAAGTAAAATATCTTTTCTCATACGAAAAATATTCCGAGTCCGCAAAGATAATGGTTAACAACTGATTGCTTAGAATCATATCGAAGTAAAAGTCACAAACTACACCACATTTTTTGCGGTATGAAAGTAGAGCGAAGCAACACTAGGTTCACGCTAAAATTTTTATTTAACTGTAATCAGGGGAAATACTTATACTGTACGTTGTTTATTTCTTATTTTAATAAATATGCTTAAAAAACATAATATATGTACAATTTCGAGGGTTTTTTTTAAATTTTTGTTGAAGAAATAGTTATATTTTGTTTTTATTTTTATGTTAAGAAATATTTTTAATTGATGCAAAATTAATGTATGGTAAAGCTGTAAATCTATATAATTCAACTCTATTCTCTAACTCCGCATACATTATCACGGGAATAGAATTGTATCAAAAAACCTTTTCATGACCTTATTTCATACTTTGCCTAGAAACGTCCGGCATTCTATAGAATGCCGGCATTTCATACTTTGCCGGTAACATATACAGAAAATACGATATATATATATATATCGTGTTCAAATTTTCAATCATTAATAAAATACTTTCTGTTCATCCATTCAAGTTCAAATACTTTTTTTTTTAAACTTGTAGTGGATGGCACTTGTTTTTTCAAATATTAATTCATTAATCAAACTAAAAAATGAATAAGTAGTAACAAACAAAAATAATAGTCTAACAGCATATATAGAAAAGAAAATGGAAAATTGCAAGGAAAATCGCTTTCTATTTTGTCACTTAATAGTGTGATTCTGTCATATGCATATTCAAATTTATATTATTATAATTGCAACTATTTAATAAAAATAACTCAAATAAAAATTTTCTTTATTGACCTAAGTAGGAAATGACTTGATTTTTTTTTAATATTATTTGTTAGAATATAGTTTATGAAATTTCCTATGCTCTGCTCTCTTTTAGATATACCACAGTTATCTGCTATGAGCTTTTCTGACTGAAGTATTTTTCCTCGTCACGCAGCAAACAAGGGTCTACTTTTTCCCGGAATCTACGGGAATCGGAGAATTCAATCAATAATCTAGAATCATCACGTATCCGAGAAATAACTGTTTTAGGAAAATACAATTTTTGCCTATAACAACCAACACATTGGTCTTTTGATAACACCATATGGTATAATATCATATGCTAATTAATCCTACAGAAATTAATATCTCTATATTAATTGCACATTAATAAAACCTCTGATCAATAGTTTTTATTTTAAGAGATCCAAAATGAAAATCATTTAAATTATTTTGTAATATTTAAATATTATACATTTTAAACTTTAAAAAAATATGTATATAAAATAACTATGCATGAATGTGTATATTTTAAATACAGAATGACTAAAAATGAGAAAATGTGCTAAACGTACCTCATGAATTATGAAATATTAAAAATCGTTCTACATTTTCGCGCCTCCTCATAAACATTTGCAAGCGCCGCCAGCAAGCACCACAGAAGCTCAGATTTCTTGCGTGGGAAGAGAAAGCTGGTGACGTTGTCAAAACGAAGCCGTAAGAGGGCGTTGTTTGTCGTGGAGAGGGATCATTTATTAGAATAAAAGGAGAAGATTGATTTTAAGTTTCCCCTCAGATTCTTAGAAGGAAAAATTAAGCTAAATTTAATCATTAAAAAAATATGTGTGGATTCCGATTTTATTAACTAAAATATATCTGTATAATTTCATTTCATTGGACAATATTATCTTTTGTAAAAAATATCATTTTCTAGAAATTTTCAGATTCGATAATTGTATAATTTTTTTTCGTGGAACTTTTTTTCGTGGAACTCATTCATTAAAATTCCGTTGTTACTTTGTTATTACTTTTTACTCAGTGATCAATCCTTCCATTAATACTTCTGAAGCGATTTTTTTCTAAACAGCAATTTGGATTAATTAAAAATCCTGAATAATTACGAGTAAATATTCAGTATTAGAATGAAAAAGCTCAGATTGTGATGGGATATAAGGCGGATGTGTGGTGATGGGCACTCTTAGATTTATCGATCACTTGGTCGTTTCACTCGAGATGTAGTTCATTATTCGTTTTGAAATATATCGTTTGGTTTATTTTTAATGGATCACACGGAAGTAAAGTAAAAATAAACCAAGCGATATAAAGGGTGGCTAAAAAGTATGACTACACTTTCAAAAATTAATAAAAAACAAACATTTTTGCCTATGATTTTTAATGTTCCAAAAAGAAAAGATTAAAGTTTCTGTTTTATGAAATGCAAACTATAGATAGCACAACGTCTCCGTTTTTAAACATTTTCGTTTCAAAGTGGCTTCCCTGCAAAAACAAGCGCAAGTTGTAGCATGCTTATTGAATTTAAATCTGCAACACATGTACAGCATAATTACGACACCACCACACTGGAGTTGAGAAGTGAGAAAAAGTTCCCCGGGTGATGGATGGAAAGAGAAAGTCCAATACCATAGCCACAACACCTTTGGACTTCTTATATGGATATGTGAAAAACAATATTTTCCAATCTTTAACTAGTGACAATGTTGAAAAGAAAAGTCAAATTACAGAGGCCATTCAGATGGTTGATCTTGCAATGCTTCATAGAATGTGGCTAGAAATCTCTTATAGATTCAATGTGTTGATCGCATTGAAATCGTGGAAAAAAGCTTCGTTATTTTCTTTATGGAAAAACAACCCCGTAAGAGTGAATATCTACATTTGTTTTTTGTATTTAATATTTGAAATTGTAGTCATACTTTTCGGACACCTGGTATTTCAAAGTCATTGTTGAGGGTGACGGTAGCCCAAGGGTTATGGTCAGAAAGTCGTTGTCGGTTGTGTCATGAGTTCATAACCTAGTGCCACTGAAGAACCACCGTGTAGGGACACTGTCATGAATTAAAGTCCTTCCATAGGGATGATGTGGTGGCTTGGAGAATAGGGTGCCAGGTCAGGTGTCGCCTGGTCGCTCGACCAAGGTTGAAAGTTCCGAGGTCCATCGCCTGCAGCTCTCATGTTGATTTATAATGTGGCGCCAATAAATACTCATTCATGAAGTGCGGCCGCAATGAAACATCACCTGCCGAGAGTTCAATCACATGACGAGATGGTGCTTTCCATTTTGGAAGCTCCTGTATTGTTTCATAATAAACTCACAAAACTAATGAATTCAGATCCACAAGTAATATTAAATTAGTATGTCATAATTTGATTTTTAAATAAATTTCTGTTTAAAAATACTCTAAAACACAGCTAATAGAAGAAAAGGCCCTTCCCAATAATTAAAACTTTCACCCCATATTCCTTCTTATTAGTCTGTTTCTTCGAAAAGTTATCTATATAACACACTATGTCCTACTAACTATAGTTCTAACTAACTTTAGCTCTTATATCTGTGGTGGAACAAAATTTCCACACAATTTTAAAAAAAGCTATATCCACACTATACTCGAATTAATTTCAATTCAAAAATAATTCTGGTTTTTCCTAGGTCATGGTAGCTATTTTTCCAGGCTTGTTATTATCATGGTCAGTGATATTGAAGGCGAGTCCTAGAAAACGATTCTTGTAAAATCCTCACGAGAGAAATTAAGGCACCGGTGCCTGGAATGCGAATGGATGGGCTTAAAACTCTTTGTTCAATGGGGTGTACAATTTAAAAGTATGTGGTCAGATGTCATCCTCGACGGTGGCCTCAAGTTGTGTGATGTGTTCGGCAACATACTTCGAGTAATTCTGAAGAGAATGTTGATTCAAATCTAATTAACTTAACGCTAGGGTGCAATTTAAAAAGAATAACCTAAGATGAAAACCTAAAAGATGTCACAAAGTGACAAATACATGACTAAATTATATTCAAATCTGTATTTTCTTTCCTAAACCACAGAAAGATCTTCAGCCGAAAATGACATTAGTGAGAAAACGTAGTTTTTATTCGAATTATGTAATATTTTAATAGCATTAGAAAAAATGAGATATTAAAGCAAAGCTTTTCTTAAATATGTATTTTCAGATTCAATCTTGTGGAAATGGGAATCTCTGAAGATTGATTGAAAATTTTTTTAATACACCTCTTTCAAAACTGGGGAACTCAAATGCTTCTAAGTAACCCCCTTTTTTAAAAAATCCTTGCACTTCAATGCTTCAACAATGCGGCTATTTTTAAAAATGACTGAAACAATGACATTTTAACAAAGTAAACTACAAGCAACATTTATAAATGAATATATTTCAATATCCTTATAAAGACTTGATTACGGTAACATTGTTTGAAACAATGATCCCTTCAAAGAAAAGAGAACAACAGTAAATATCAAACTTTTGTTTACAAAGATTTAATTACAATGGTTGCAAAGATTATTTCCTCAACAGAAAATCTAATCATTTCACAGAAATTCAGAATGTTTTCTTCTTTTATAGAGCATTCTATTTTTTAATGTAATCTGAAAATTTGTGAGTAAACTAATTTTCTTTTAAATAGTAAAGTATTGCCGTAGAAACTCTTTAATATAAGTTCATTTTAGACCATACTTTTGTGTATCTAACATTCTTTATTTAGATGAATACATTGCAATTATATGGTATATGTTTGAAAAATGTATTACATTACATTCTAGTGTAAACAGTTTGAATGTGAATTATAAATTGAATTGAATTGTAAAGGAATTTCGTTTCTTTTTTTAAACGTCACATTCTGTCATTTTAGGTAAATATAATTCACACTTTGATTTTAAGTGCTGATTATTTCATGGATACATTTCATTCACTTATTTATGTAAATATCAGCGAATCCAATGGAATGTTAATCAGAGCATAAACTTAATGCATTTGATACTGTATTCATTTAAATGATTCACACTACTTACAATTATTTTTAATTTTAATTATTATTTGAATAAAAAGGTATGCGCAGTATTTTTGTAAAACCACAACTCTCACTCTTCTTGTTGGGGCAGCTTTTTGATTTGTCTTGACTTCAATTTTTTGTACTATTAATTTGTGTGAGATTCGTGTATTACTAGTTTGTGTTTGATCAATAATTTGTTTTTCTAGTCATGATAATACTTTTCAAAGATTTGTCCTAATTTAATGTGAGTTATATTTCACGAAAGTGCATTTTATCGCAAAACAGCTGTTTAAATTGGATCAGAGTCGGCTTAAATTAGATTAATTTAGAACTTATCTTCAAACATTTAGAAGGTGTATTGGCAGGACGTACTAAGAGAGTAAGTGGTCAAATATATAATAAAATTTTCAATTATCTTGTCTACCTCGCGCTTGCTCCCAAATGTATCTCCTGGTGCCTTTCATAACTTGGGTTATTGAAATTTGTTATGTTGTTGAGACTTGTTAATAAATTGTGTTTGTTTGGACTATGGCTAGTCTTCCTTCTATCTCTTGTACACTAATGGATGGGATAGACCATCCATTACACATGAATAGGGATAATTTTACCACAAGAAATTGAAAGTAAATTTGTGAAGTGCTTTTCTAGCCTAGTACACTATGAGAAAATTAATGTATAGATTGTGCTTGATTCTATATTAGAATAAATGAAACTATCGCGAAATGGGAGAAGGCAACTGTAACAATCGAATTTTTCTTCATGTAATACAGGTTTTGTAAGAAGTGACCCATGAAATACGACCAGGGGTGGCCAACCCACAACTCACATGTGACTCGCCGTGAATGATTTTGCAGCCCGCGAGATTCACACTACAACTTTACAAAATACGATTGTTTCGTCCAATATTTTTGTTTTTAAAGTAGTTTTTGTAATAAATTTTCCCCATAACTGTTTCTATTTTTTACGTTTCTTCTGTTTTTACACATACTTAGAAGTGGGCAGTGTTGCATTCAGTGCGATTTAAGTTAATTTTGGGCCCTGGGCACAGAAGATTTACAGGCTCCCTTGGCACTGGTGGATCGAAATTCATTACCAGAAAACCTGATTAAGTCCAGCTTATCTGGGCCCTTCTAGGTGCCCGCCCCAAGTACCCAATGCTTAAACCGGCACTGGTTGCATTGCAATGACCCCACCACAGCATCAAGCTTGATTCCTATAATCTTGAAAATTCAGATCATGTACTTAAACGAATACTTTTTTACCATGATTGGTAGAAATGTTGCATTGGAATCTAATTTTATGTAGATGATACATTTTTATTTAATTTTATTTGTCAAATTTAGGCAAAGTGTCTTCTTTTGGAAAGAAATTGACAAATATTTTTCTGTTGCAGTCGAAATTTTTGTTTTATGTAAACGTACAATGGGAAAAAAGTGCAACTGAGAAGAAAATGTTAGAAAAGAAATTTATGACTTTAAAACTGAACATAGAATCACAGGAAAAAATTTCTTTTGCCTATATTGCGCTGGCAAACTGTTGTGATATTTGGTGATTTATCGTCGAAGGTCAATTGATTTAACAATACCCTAGTAACTAATTTATATAAAAGAAAATGTAGTTTTGATTGTGCAATAGTTTCAGGAAAACTATTGTAATGAGAGTTTAAGGTTTTTTCCCCCGCCATATCCATTTTTTATCAGTTAAGGTTGATCGCCAAGGCCCTGAAAGAGACCTGTTGGTAGTAACAGTGTGCGAAATAATCCACTCAGAAGTAGCAATACTTTGCTTTCTTAATGTACAGCATTTCCAGCAGAAGTTTCCATGAATTAGCAAAACTGTATTTATTGGACGAATTGTGAATTTGAAGTTGTATATGTTAACATGTAAATTCTTCATTTAAAGATTGTACATACTGAACTGAACTCTGTGGCGCAACAGCCCATGAGGACCAAGGCCTACAGTGCCTATCTCAGTATAATGGACCTTAGGCAAGGGGATATGCAGAAGTTTAGGTCAAAAGTGGTCATTTCGACAAACCCCCCAGTGTTCAGTTACCCAAGCTTGGCACTTATTTATCGACCAACTGAAGGGATGAAAGGGTGAGCTTCCTTTGTTTCCCGGGATTTGAACCCCACGGGGGGGGGAAGCCAAACACTACCACTCAACCAATGGGATTCAAAGATTGTATAATCAAAGATAAAAGCATTTAAAAAATAGACTTTTTAGAACCTACAATAACTGGAAAAATTCGCAGAGGAGTACTGTTGCCAATGTAAAAATACGTAGTTAGGTAATTATTCAGGTCAGTTCTGCAAGAAAATAAGGATACCGAGGGAATAAATAATGTTTTAGAATTGTTAATTTTTATTTAGGGATTAATGAAGCTGTATGAACACCTTTACGATACAGTTGAGACCTCTCAACAGAGCAGAGAAGTGTGTGTCCACACAGAAATAGTTGTGAGACTAAGAAAATTGGATTGATTTTAACTGACGTCATACTCATAGCAATCCGAAGGCTATTGGTGACGGACTTTGTATTGACGAGGGTGACGCTTTACCTTAAAATACCTTTCTAAACTTCTCCACCAAGCCAACACAACAAGACTTTGAGCCTTGATAGATTTAACGTGCACTAGACCCTTTGTGTGGCGGATGTTCAGTGGCACTAAGACTGAAACAGGTTACTCGTCAGAGCAGGTCATGATTTTGCAAACAAGAGAACTCTGCTACTGCGGCCATGAGATTGCAGGTGAAATAATGTAGTATGAGGAAGCAGTGGTTGAAAAATAAAAGTTGCTTGATGGAAGTGTTTAAATGAATGCAATATATGTAAGGTGAGGGTTCACATCTCATCCGGAGTAAAAACGAAGATGAAGGCACAATTCATATTTAAACACATTTAACTTGCTAAAAAGGTAACGGTCTAAACATTCAAGGAAAATACAGAAAATGAATAAAGAAGAGGAGGGTTGCTGCCTTAATATGAGTTAAGGGTTGCAGTTTGACGTTCAATCTCCCAAGATGTCTGCCAGAGCCACAGTTACAATTAATGAGTTAGAGTGAGTCACTGCTGCACCATCAGGCGTAGATGGATATTGCAGCCATACCTAGCGTAGACGGATGATGCATATAGATATTGAAATCAGAACAATATTTCTTTGCTTACTGTTTGCACAGCTGCAGTGTTTAACAAATTAAATGAATTGTGTCATTTTAAGCACTACAATATAAATGGGAATTACTAAGACTGACATCTTCTGATTAGCTAAAAAAAAAGCTTTTTCTCAAAGTCTAAATGACATAAAGTCAATTGAGGAAATATCAAAAAAAAAAAAAAATTAATTACATAACATGAACAAATCTTAAAAAATAATCTTTTTCCTTCAAAATTACTGTTCAATAAGTAAAACAAGTAATATAAAAAAATTTGTTAAGTCAGTTCCTAATTTGAATGGATGAATAGAAAGTATTTTATTAATGATTGAAAATTTGTATAAGATATATATATATATATAGGAGAGAGTGAACTAACAGTAGTAATTGAAAAAAGAGCATGCGATTTCTCTGCATTGTTATAACAATGCTCACCCTATTTGGCTAGTTTGGCTGAAAAACAAGTTTTCAACACCAACTTTTGTCTTTGTTTTTGTTTTAACAGTTACATTGTTACAACAATAGAGATGAATCTAAGTTGGTGTCAAAAACCGGCAATTAATTTAATATTTGAAAAAACTATTATCAAGTGTCATCCACTACAAGTTTAAAAAAAAAAAATTTGAACTTGATTGGATGAATAGAAAGTATTTTATTAATGATTGAAAATTTGAACAAGATAAATATATAAATAAATAGAGAGAGAGTGAGCTAATAGTAGGAATTGAAAAAGGTTGTTGTCCTCATATTAGTAAGATATCTTCAGAAAGGGACATTTGAATACTTGATGATATTTTAAAAAACAAAAGAAATGTGCTTTCTTAGTACGCTTTTCCTAAAACTAAAATTGCATAAGGAGTGAAAATTAATTTAAAATAAAAAGTCGGAAAACAAATAACATCTGCACGTTTATCATCTTGCAAAAATAAAAGAGTTATTGTTGTCCTCATAATAATGAATTTGTTTTGAAGAATAATCATGTTTGAAAGTTTTGAATTTTAAGATTACAGGTTATACAAAATTAAAGAGTTTTCTCTTTTTGACAATTTATTTTCGAAAAACATTTCTCAAATAAGAAATAATAATTACTAAAATTCTATTAAATTTGGCTGGATAAATTAAATGCATATTTTTATTCATTTTCTCAGTCCTTAAGGGTTAAAATTTTTTGTAATTACTGGAATATTAACAAAAACCTCTCAAGTTCCCAGACCAGTAATCCTTTGTAATTTAATAAACATACATTCAAAATTAGGATAAATATTTTAGAACAAATAAAGTATAAAGTATCAGTCATGTTCCTTACCGGTTTTTTTATCTTCGGATAATTTTCAAGAGAAGAAAAAAGTCTGATGCAGGCACAAGAACTGTACAAATAATCCTGCATAACAAAAAAATTTAGCTGTAGTTTTTGACCCTGTCTAAAATTATTCAAACACTATTGAAAATAAAACTTATTTAGATTCTCCATAAAATTTATTTCTTGGTGTTAAATTCCATAAATCAAGCACTTTTCAAATTAAAAATAATAAAATAAATAGCTACGAATCCAAACAAAAAATATATATAAGGGTTTTGCAGTAAATGTGTGCTAAATATTCTTTAAATAAATTAATAATTACAACTATTCAACAAGTATCAAAAGAAACCTTTTTTATTTTATCACAAGGGCATGTTATCAACAAATTAAAAAGATACAACAAGGGGGTAAGCATCCAGCAGAGTTTTGGCTAATATTTATCTGCATTTCTATGAAAATGAAAATATAGATATTAATTGAAGTTATATGTTATGATAGAGACGATTTAATTATTTTAATAGTAACAACAATTATACTCCTAATTTTAATTTTTATCCAAAGACTGATTTTAATAAAATCAAAATCCAATTTTGTTGGTGACATAAAAAAGCATACTTGCTGGATCTACAAATAAAAAATGATAGTATTTTTTTAAAAAAGTAATATTAATAAACAAGGGGAGAGAAGCCTTTAAAAAAATTTAATTGTATATAAATACATTTTTTCCACAAGCAATCCCTTGTATCAATTTTTAGAGATAAAAAAAGTTACGTAAAAAGAATTCATGAAAATTAGAAAAATGATACTATGCCAGTTCTTTTATCTGAAATATTTTGTAGATATAACACAATTCAGTTACTAGTTACTTTCTCTTTAGTTATAAGCATTTTAATATAATATTAGTAAAGGAATCCAAAGTAGGTAAATAATTGATGTTAACATAATTAAGTTTCGAAAAGCTTACAACATAATACACGAATTTCTGTCTTGCAGCAATTAATATTAAATGAACGGTGATAGAAATAAAAAAATTGCACTACAAGAAAAAAAAAATGAAAGCTGAATGTCTAAATAAATAATGAATTTCTTTACAGTTTCATATGGAAGAAAACTGATTTAAACATAGAGATTTGTTCCAGTACTTTTTGATTTACAGTCTTAAAAAATACAAAGCAAAATTTTTAGTATATTTTTATAAATAATATTGTTCCTTTTTTTTCTTCGTAAATATTAATTGTGATTGCTGGTTATCTTTTCTACAGTGCAATAAATTTTCTTCATTAACAAAATTTACTTGCTGTCTAAAAGTTAAAAAAAAAATTAACCAAACACAGTGTTCGAGAATTTCCTCTTTTCGGTAACTCCACAAATATGTATAAAAAAAAAAAATTTAAATATAGAACATGTTAAAACGAAAAAAATTATATAATTTCAAAAACATATTAAAACTATATGAAATGTGAGCAATACTTGGTAAAACTGAGAGTACCATTAAAACACAAATAAATTACGGGAGACCTGTGTACCTAGGGCCACCCCATTTTATTTGAATAATATTTAGTTCTAAGTTTTATAACTCAGAGTTGGGTGAGTGATAACACCAATTCCTACTTTGGCATTAATTTTGAAATTTTGCAAAAGAAAGCTTTGGCAAGTTATAAATGAAAAATAGTTTTACATGGTCTAAAGTAAAATTTTGCAGTTCATCTCTTTTTATTGCTGTACAAAGATAAGTCAAATATTTTTCTTTGAATTCTAGTACATAATTTTGTTTGTAACTTTAAGTACTAAATTGGGTTTTAAATAAATCCCCTCTCCATCTGGGTTTTTCTGCAGAAGACATTTTGTATGAAATTACCTAGTCTTGTACCTAGGGCCACATGGTTGCCGTGGCCCTAGGTACAATTGCAATTAATATTCTTTGTTATTATTTTATTAAAACAAGTTTTTATAATATAAGGAGAAAAGTGGCCTTAATTATCTGAACCCTTTTGATTTAGTCAAGTTTTTTACTATAATTGGATGTTGTTTAAATGAGGGGAGTGTATATTTTCTGAAACTTTCAATATGCTTGATTTATAAAAAATATGTTTGCTACCATTATTGTTATTATTCAGGGGATTATCATTTTGTTTACACAAACATAAGAATTCATTTAATATAAAAAAATTCTTTATAATTATAAAAACAGAAGCATAATTCTAAATAATTTCTAATAAGCATAATTCTCGAAGTAAATCCAACAGAGGTGGCCGAAAACCAGGGAGGTAGAATCTTGAAAATCCAGAAAAGGAAGAAATCAAAAATATCATGCTATTAAAATTGCCAAAGAAAAGAAAAAGAAAACTTGTAAAAAAAACTGAGTTTGAAATTAAGGCAACTTCATACAAAGAATTATCAGATATTGAAGATTCTCATTCCACTGATGTTAATTCTACAGGAGCTGATGTATGAAATACTATTGAAAAAGGGGGGATTTTTGTTTAACAAAAATACAAGGCAAAAAAACTGAACATTTTTATGTGGCAGAAATAATAGATGTTAAAGAACACTATAACGTTAAATTTCTGAAAGCTCAAAAATATTGCTCAGTGCAAATAAGTTTCTTAAATGACAAAGAAACATTGTGACAACAACAATATTAGCTCAAATTGCCAAACCACAATCTGTTATGCTTCAGAGCAACAATGTATGTAGCTCAATTTTTGTAAATCAGTTTTTAAATTATAATGTTGAATGAAATACGTGTATTTGTTAATACAGCAAAATTGGAAATTAAATAGTTGCATGCATAAATCAATATGTTAGCCAATTTAATTGTTTTATTAAATTATGTGTGTATGTTTGTTTTCTATTGATTATGCAGCGAAACCTAAGTTTTAGGAAAGGCCCTAGGTCAGTGCTGCCACATTTAATAGATGCCATGGCCTAGTTTGGCATTTTTAAATTTTTAAAACCCTTATTTCACAGAATTTATTATTTTAAGTACATTTAGCTTTAACTCCTATTGCATGGTAGTTAGTATAATGTGAAAAGTATACAAATTCCACAGTTTTTAAAGATGCCAGTGGCTTCTGTTTTCAGGCATTGAAAAAGTGGCTAGGTACACAGGTCCCTTACATAGTTATCATGACTAGAAAAATCATTTAGCTTTCACTCACTCTTGTCGCTAAATAAAATTAGATTTTTAAGTGAAAAAATGTTTTACAAATTACAAGTTTCTTTTTAAAAAAAACTTATGATGAAACTTACCACCTTTTTTAGGAGCTCATTAATTTGGAATTAGTTGAGTGTCAATGGAATCGCGCGTCTTTTACCGAATGAGTTAAAGAATCAACAGACGCCAAAAAAAGCAACAGTGCTGGAAGCAATTGTGCTGTAGGTCGAATAAACAAAACCAGATGAAGGAAGGGAAAAATTACCAAGATGAATTTGAATTAGGGAGGAATATTAACGCGGAAGGACTACTGAAAAAAACAACATTTTGAATTAAATTTCGTAAGGAAAAAAATGAGAATTCGCGTAAGACACACATTGAATTTAGAAAACGATATTTGTTTTTCTGTGCTACCTTACGTTTTTTATTCACGGATTTAAATGCAAATTACCTAGAACAAAAGCAACATGCTCAATTTTTTTAGCTGTAAAATAGCTTGTAATTTTCTATGAGACAAAAATCGCGTTTTACTATATATAATTAATATCATAAGAGCATATTATCTCTTGAATTCAATGTATAATGGTATTAATAATAAATCACATATTGTTGTTACTAAAATCAATAACTGTATGAATCATAACTTGAATTTTAGTTTACATGTGCGTCATAGAATAAGTCTAATTGTCATACATCACTTTTATACTATTGATTGCAATTCATGGAAGCTGTTCTTGTGATACAAGGTAAAAAATTTTTAAGTAGTAATTATCTTTTATGGACATGTCTAAGAAAAAAAGGATTAAATTATTATTTATAAGAAGTTCCATTTTTAAAATTGGTTTTTCAAATAAAATTACGTAGTATATACATCATATACATTACATACGTTCAATAAAAAGTATATTAATTACTTGAATTAATGAAATTATAATACTGATGTATAAATAACACTTTGTTATAAGCAGATTTCAGCCTTATTAGTAGTTGTATTTTAGTGTTACTCAATAATTTTTGAATTGAATCGTTCATTGAAGATATATTAAATAGATAGTAACTCTCTTATAAACTCTAAATACAAATAATTGATTTCAAAAATAAATAAGCCAACAAGCTGATTCTTTGGGATGATCAAAAGAACTGGAAAAAATTTTTTGAGGAGTAAATTACTTTAAAACAGTTAAAGGAAACACATTAACAGCTAGAATGCAAGTTTTTTCTGCATAATGTATCGAAGAGCCCAATCTTTCGTCTTTGAACAGTGAAGAAAGGCAAACGGGGTCAAGCAGTCGTAAAAACCACAGTATGACTTCTTTTCCCTCCCTCCATTGTGGAGGACCAAGAGGGAGACACCAGATACTTTTTGTCTTCAGTTTATGTCGTTTAAAATGGAATTCTTAGTACACAGTTTTTCGTATTTTCATGAATACCAGAAATAATAACATTAATTTATAAAATAAGAAATGGAAATGTGGTTAAAAAAGTTATAACAATTTATGAAAAAGTGCTCTAATGACCATTTTCACAGAAAAATTACGTTTTCTCTTAAAAGACTCATATCGAAACTTAATATGTTCTTGATGAGTGTTTTAAAGGCAATTCAGAAATTCAAATTTAAGTGCAATTTGTTTCTACCATCTACATTTTCTTTAACAGGATACCACATAATATAGCTATTTTCTGGGTTACTACATTAAATGAAGCTGTTATTTGTTATAAACACGCACACACATCGTAAAATTTAGACTATGTTTGAAATGAATTAGAAAAGAGCTTGTAATTTCTTTGAGTCCGGGTTGAAAGTTCACCATTCTTGTATCAAAAGCTATTTTTGATTTGTCGATTTTCAGGAACAAACACAGTAAAACTAATATTGAATAAATATTTAGCATTAATTAATAAAATTAATCATTAATAACAAATATTTAATTAAATTTACGTATATATACTTAGAATTATAGCCATTCGGAAAAAATCATATTTTGGGGGTCCGACCCCAGGACTCCCCTTGTGGCGCCACTGTTCGTTGTACAATGTCTTGCAAACTAAATAGTTTTCCAATGGAAAGTGCACTTTTGACATTTGTGTGGAAAGCACCACAATAAGGGAGATGTAACGACTTATCGACCTTTCAACAGATTTGATGTCCAAATCCCTAAATTTAAGCAAGAAAAGCTCCTAAATCTTTTGTTGCAAATTCATACAAAATACTCAGTATTCCTCTAAACATTTTAATCTCATTCAGAACAATGTGTACAAGGTGAAAAATATTTCTTGGCATAAGTGGCTACAAAACAAAGTATAGGAATAAATTAAGCTCAGAATATGTAATGCGATTACAGTTAATTTCAATGGGCTTAGACATCGACGGTTTGTGTGAAAAATCAATTACATATTCTAGTTACTAAACATACTGAATGGGTGGTGAAACCTGGATCACAGATCAATATTATTAATTAGTAAATTATATTAAAAGTAGATTAAATTTTAATAATCGATGCAATACTTTTTAATTGCCTTTACAAAAAAAGTGTATGTGGAATAGGGTTCGACAAAATACTTTCTAGTTCTAGGGCTTCACAAAAGACCTTCTAGTTCTAAGGCAGTGGCCAACCGATCGATGTAGTTGTAACGGGGATACGCAAAGACATACTGAAAATTAAAAGAAATTGAATGCATAATAATAAATAATTTTCTACAATTTTAGTTTAAGTGGGTTGTTTCGACAAAAGTCTCAAAATTTGGATCAAAATATGTTTGTGTGAATAAACGTTTTCTGCTATGAACATAATATAAATTTTATTCATACAGCTAGCTGATGTGCTCCTATAATAACCTAATTTTGTTAGCATCTGCAAAAGTTAATCCTAATATAGATGACTTAGTAAAAAAAAATAATAAAAATAAAAAATGAAAAAAAGAGTAATTCAAAAGCCACATTAAGTAAATACTAACTGTTTAATAATTATTTAAAATTAAATGTTTCAAGTTACTCGTTTTTATTTTGTACCTAACTTAAGTGAATTGTAAAAAGTTTATTAACAATAAAACCTAAATTTGCACTTCATCTTATTTTAAAATTTCTTGCATTGAAAAAAAATATGCTATTTGCGTAAAAATTCCATAATAAGCCTATAAGTAATTTTTTTTACTTTTCTATATTTGTTTGGTGGAAAGGTTGGAAACGGCACTCGTAATTATTTTTTATCAAATTGTGATACTCTTCCCGAAAAAGTTGGCCACCCCTGTTCTTGAAGCTGTGTGAGTATATAGAAAAAGTTTGAAGACCATTGTTCCCCAGAGTCATCCCACTATCAGTGCTAAAAATAGAGACCCCTCTCCCCCCATAGCTGTCCTGTTCAAACGATTCCCTTTCTACCGGTCATTCTAAAATTTAAGCAAAGACTAACAGTCAGCTGATCTCAAGGTCACTTGACGTTGCCCTTTCCAAAGGATGTCATGGGGAGTGGTTTCTTGACGTAGTTCTAGGGTTACTTTATTTTTAACCCCACCCCTTTTCATGAAAAAGCAGAATTAGTGTCTCTGAAGTGATTAAAGTCATTATTCGTGTAGCAAAATATTCTTTTTCATAAAATATAGACAGTATTATTAATGTGCATTTAAGCAGTTTATGCGGTAATTTTATTCTAAAGTAACGTTTTAAAAATTTTGTACTTAGATTGCATACACATGGCACCATCTGCAGATTTTGTAATAAAGCTTGCCAAATATGGCGTCAGAAAATTCTGGAAGCAAGATATATATATATTTCGTAATTTTAAAATTTTCTAGACTATTTCTGACATTTCTACATTTCAAGGCGGATTTATATGAGTAATTTACGTTCTCAACAAAGTTTTACGCCTGAATAATGCGATTTCATTGTGTAAAAGTACCCTAACCATGTCAGTGCATTTGGCAGTCCCCCTTAACGAAAAGTAACTACACTCAAAACGAAAATAAAACGTCTCTTGTGGTTTTATCTACCAAAACCTCTAATTACCCTTGTCTCCTTTTGGATAGCTGACACCGGTCATCATAAGAGTAAGAGGAATGTCCGTTATGACCTCACTGCAGGTCGGGGAGAAAGTAGCAGGTGAAAGATGTGTGAACATACAAGTATTAAATTTATGATTTAACAACATATACTCCCGCCTCGAGCCCTTCAAGTTTCAACATACAAAGTACAAAATAAAGAAATAAGAAGCACACCCAATAATATTTCAAGAAATATGTGAATTTTTTTTGTTATAATATATATATACATTTCAAATTCAATCAAAATGCCACCCTTAAAATTTGCCGCCCCGGGCAGGGGTCCGGTTTGTTCGGCCCTAGAGCCACCCCTGGAAGGTAAATTACATTAATTTTACAAATACCAGACATAAATGTCAAATTATAAGTAGTTTGGATTTTTTGCCGGTTCTAAGGAAAGTAATTATTTATCTAAACCAAAATGTTTCATATATCTTTTATTATTTTAAATCTATTATTTATTTTATTTTTATCATTATCTTAATTTCTATAGGAGATAATCACTCATGTTTTTTCGAAATATTCAAATACTTTACTGAATTTTCCTCCATTATATTTATTCAAAGATGATTTATATACTCAACAAAGATTATTTCCTACTGAGGTTTTTTTTTCGATGTAATAGTCAAAAGATATAATTTAGAAGCGAATATGTACTTGCAGTAGTTTATTTTATATATATTTTACATTTTTCACATTACTTTCCTGTTTTTTCGTTAATAGTTTTTTGAAAAAATATTAATTTACAAAAAATTGTTGATATTACATGTTAGTGAATGGTATAAGAAAATTCATTTCTGCTCCAAATAAGAAGTAAATGTAAGTGAAGTGTAAGTAAGTGAATTTAAGTAAATGTGATGAAAATAAATCCTGAATTATCCACGTACAAAATCTAGAATTTTTAACAACCGAAACATCACGACTCTTAGAACATCGGATTTATTGAAAGGGGTGATTGTAAAATTATATTCTTATCTGCACCACTTGACTGAACAGGAAATATAAATATTTTTATCAAATTAACATTTCAAAATTTTAGCATTTTTTATAAAATAAATTAAACAAAAAAAACTAGAATTTGCTGATGTCTTTTTGTGTGTGAAATGTTGTTGTTCCTTATAATCCTACATGGTTTTTATTATTGTATCAACTTAAGAAAAACTTTCTTAAAGCTCTTGAATTATTTAATAAAACACTTTTATATACATCTGTGTACATAAAATTTTATGTGAACACAGTAAGATTTTATGTGCAAAATTTTTCTCTTCTAAATAAGTATAAAATGTAAGCGATCTTTTCAATAAAAATGAGTGATTTCCATTTAGAACAATTTATATTTCAGTATTTGTGTGTGTGTGTGTGAACCATGTATAACTACAATTATACTAAAAAATATAATTGACATAGTTTAAATATTTATGCAAACATTAAAATAGAATTTACATTCATATAGCAATGAGGTGAGGTCTGTGTTTTTTACGTATGCTTTGAAAATTTGATTTTTAAAAATTTAAATAATTTTGTTTCACTCTGAATAGTGGCTGCGGTAACCTAGGGATTATGGTCACGAACTCGATGCCGGAATGTCACGGGTTCGAGTCCTGGTGCCACAGAAGACCCACCGTGTAGAGAAGGCCGGTGCACACATTAAATCTGTAAAGGCTCAATGTCCTCCCAATGTTGTGGTGTGGTAGTTAGGAGAGAGGTTTGCTAGCTCCTGTGTCGTCCTCGTCACTTGACCGGGGCACAAAATTACAAAATCTTTCGCCAACAACCCTATTGATGATTTATAGTGCGACTTTAATGTACTCACTCTCTTGACTTTTTATACATTTTAATGAGTTTTTTAAAAAATATCATGAATGCAAATGAATAAGTATTGCTAAAATCAGAAAGGAAAATTTTTTGAAGTATTTCTTTCACAGGGTTATACTTGAAAATTTTATAATAAAAATTCAGTCTCAATGATGAAAACTCTTATAAAAAATAAAGATTTTGTAGGAAGCAAAATTAAGTAAAAATATTAACTCCTTGCACTATCTGGAAGTCAAGCTATGTTGCAACTGGAATACAAGCGCCAAACTTTCGGTGCCTGTTTACGTCACAAGTGTCTCGCCCACGCATGCGCTTCGCGCGCATGGCAAAAGGAGAAAAAAGATTTACAAGTACGTAAGATGGCGGAGTAAGTAACAGCAGAAATGTTATTCTGCATTTTCCTTTTTCAATGTATATATGTATAAAGTTGTGATGTGTGTCATTAAAACTAATTTAAAAGCCTATTCAACAGCTTCTCACCACATTTAATGGCGAGCCAGCCAATATTGATAGAATTCTTTTGAGTTCTGAAGCTGTATACGTGTTAGGCTTAGAGATATGGAGGAGCTAAAACAAAAGCGCGCTACGTTAAGAAGCGCTTTTACCCGGAGTGCAAATAGTTTGGATGCACTGCTTACGGCTGCCCAAGCAAAGGCAGCAGGCATTGAAGTAATATACGAAAAGTTGTTTGAACGATTTAAGAATTTAAAGGACTGTGACATTAGAATTTTGGATCTTCTACAAAAAGATAAGTGTACTCAAGAGGACTATGATAAGGAATACAACGCCTGTGAATTGTATGGACAAATTTATTACGTATAAAATCAAAGTTAAAAATATTCTAGCTGGAAAGGCACAAGGAGAGGATGTGCAACGTTTCACAGATCCAGGTACGAAATTCAAACTCCCGAATATTGAGCTACCGATATTCGATGGTAACCCAAGGGACTGGTTAAACTTCTGGACTCAGTTTGAAAAAACACCCGATGATGTCAATATCGACGATCGTGATAAGTTTCAGTATCTCATACAGAGTACTGCATCTAGGTCAAGTCCAAGAGAGATTGTCGTAAGCTTCCCTGCTACGGCAGCTAACTACAAAAAGGCAATAGAATATCTGAAAGAAAGATATGGAAACACCAGTGTTTTGATCAAAGTCTACATTCGGCACTTGTTAGAGCTGGCCATGGTAAAAAATAAATCGGATCTCTCCTCCCTCTATGATAAACTGCAAACCCGAATTCGTGCATTGGACTCTCTCAGCTTGACTAGGGACAAATACGCAGACATTCTTTTTCCTTTTGTAGAATCGGCATTACCGGTAGATGTTAAATTATGGGAAAGACCACGGCATTTACCAACTGATAAAAACCAAGGTAAGACTGATCTAGATTTATTAATGGAATTTATAAAGAATGAAGTTGATAGTGAATTTAGAGTTAAAATATTGCTAGTGAAATATTTCATCCTGATGAAGTAAATAATAAGAAAAATATAAATCAGTATTCTGAATCTAAAGCTGTTGTATCAACTGCATTTGAATTGTTAACTGCTAACGATAATAGTAAATCCATTGACAATAGTCGTAAATTTAAGAAATTTGATAATTGAATTTTTTGGGATAAATTGCATGCATCTGAGAGTTATAATGAAGTGTCTAACATGAATTTGGAATTCAAAAGAATATTCTTAAGAGAAAAAAATGCCTGTTTTGTGTGCCTTAAACGATTTCACAGGGCAAACCTGTGACGGGCTCACGCGTCTTTTCATTAACATATCCTTTGGGTTCTTTTGGGACCAGAATTAATTGCAACTCTTTTAAAGCCAAAACCCAAGAATTGAAGCGTGAATAAAAGATGCAAATTAGAAAGCTTTTAAATATCAGAAGTTGGAGTAAGCGAGGTGGCAATTTGGGGAATGTTATGATAGAGCGTGACACAATTTTGAAGTGACAGCCAATAGAAGTTATTCTGGAGATAGAGCCACATTAGGTCAAGGTGCATATACCATTGCACTCGAGTAAATACGTAACTTCCATTAAGATTAGATCGACGATCGAAGTTAAGGTAGGATTGACTATTTAATATTAGGATCTGAGATATTATTGGAATTGAGTTTAGGCGTGTTAGTTATTGTTAGTGGTCTGGGTTAAACTAATTCGGTATTATATATATTGTATGTTTTGTCACCGTAGATTCTCTCACATATATTATTATTATCTAATCTGTTAGAAAAGTTTAAGTTGTAAAATCTTAATAAAGCCAAATTAAGATTACGGAATCTTCTAGTTCTTTCATTAATCCTACACCTCTAGCTCACACTGATAATCAAAGAGAAGGGCTCACTAGAGGGACAACTTTACATTGGCGCCCAACGAAATTTAATTTATATGACCCCGGGGTAAGAAGCTCGCACGGGTTTAATGTTTTACCAGAAGTTTACTTTACCGGGTCCGAGAACGTACAGGAAATTTTGGAGAGTATCGACAATCAAATAAGATTACTTGAAATACCGAGTGATTTATCATGTGCTTATTTGAAAGGTCATCTCCTGGGGAGGGCCCAAGATTGGTATCAGATATTTGGATCAGTGTTAGTGCAGAATACCGTCACAGATTTTGCGCAGTTAAAAGCAGCGTTGTCAAAAGCATTCCCTGCGATCCGAAACAAGAAAGATTTAGAGATTAAGTTTTACGCGACCCAGCAGAGAAGGGACCAGGAACCAACGGATTTTGTTTACGATTTATTAAAATTGAATCAAAAACTTGAACTGGGGATGTCGCAGGCAGATTTGGTAGATCATATTTTCGTTAGACTCGAACCACAAGTCCAGGATTATGTGGAGGTGCGAAATCCACAAAACACGGTCCAACTTTTGGAGGTCTTATCAAAGTTTGAGGAAAGGTATTCTTGCAAAGCAATGCGAGGTTCAGGGAATAGTGATAATGTGGAAAGACGAGGTTGGAATGATCGTAGGATGTCTAATGCTGGTGATAGTCGAAGGAATTGGAGAAATTTGGAAGTCGTGCGTAGACCGAGTAATGGCAGAAATGATTATAGGGGTAACTACGAGAATTGCTGTCAAGGAAATCAGTGGTTAGATAGCAGGGGTAGATTTTAGAAGTATGATCGAAGATTTAACGATAGGGGATACCAATTTAGAAATGGGGGTCGAAATGAAGAATTTAGTAGAGGGGACTGCAGAAATAGGGGTTCGAGTGAGAATTTTAGTCGAGGCGATAGGAGGCAAAGGGGACGATGAATGTTTTGAAAGTTAGATATGTTCAAATTGATCAGACTCAGTCGGCAGATGATGTACCGATTAAACTTTCTGCGATATGTATGTCTCCAGTGGAACTTCCATATGTTCCTATTTTATTAAATGAAACATTTACGAAAGCGTTATGGGACACTGGAGCGGATAAGTCATTTATATCTGAGGAAATATATAGAAAATATTTTTTTTATAAGCAAGTAAAAAAATCGCGTGCTCAGGTGATCACGGCACAGGGAGCGAAATGTCAAAATGTAGGAATTGTAGAATTGAATATTCGAATTAGGGAGTTTGAAAAGCCTTGGTTGTTTCATGTGTTGATTTAGAATACCCATGTATTCTCGGGGTGGATTCCATAAGTGGATCAAAGATTACTTTGGACTTCGATCGAAAATCGTTGGCGATTCTCGATTCGCAAATAGAGACGGTGGTTAAAACGTTTGAGGAAGGAAATGTAGAAATAGAGAGAGATCTTTCTAAGACAAAGTTGGAAGAAAATCAGACACAGGAGTTGCAGGATTTATTTAATAGTTTTAAGGGATTATTTTCAGATAAACCAGGGCTTACTCATGTTTTATATCATAAAATTGACACGGGAGATAAGCTACCTGTTGTTTCTAGGCCATACCGTTATGATAGGGTGAAACAAGCGATACTCGACTATCATGTAGAGAAAATGTTGTCAGAGGGAACCATAATACCGATTCAATCCCCGTACGCGTCACCAGTTGTGTTATGTAGAAAAAATAGTGGATTACCAATGGATAATCCGGGAAGCATATAGATTTGCGGTCGACTATCGGAAACTTAATTCTATTACAAAATATCCCCGTTATCCCTTACCCTTAATAGATGATTTAATAATGAGCATACCCCATACGACGATTATGTCGGCAATTGACCTCAGATCAGGGTACTTTCAACTGGCAGTAAACCCCAGTGATATTGTTAAGACCGCGTTTGTAACAAAGAGTGGCACCTACGCATTTCGGCGTAAGCCATTTGGCTCATCAGGGGCGGCTCCCAATTTTTAGAAGGCAATCGATATCATTCTAAAACTGGTAATAGGGAAGTTTGTGAATGTGTATATGGATGAAGTTATCATATCGTCTCCATCGTTCACTCACCATATTGAACATTTAAGGGATGTTTTTCGATTATTACGACATGCAGGGATACTGTAAATAAAGATAAATGTAAATTTGGTTGTGATGAATTGAAATATTTAGGTTTAATTATTAGTAAGGAGGGAATTAAAACGGATGAGACAATAGTTCCAGCTATAGTTGAAATGAAACCACCACGAAATTCTAGAGTTGTCGAAATTTTTAGGTATGTCCCAGTGGTACGCGAAATTTATTAAAAATTATGCTGATCTTTGCGAACCCCTTTATAATCTTAAACGAAAACTTAAGAAGTTTTGTTGATCAATAGAAGCGCAGAAGGCATTCGACGCGGTCAAGGCAGCCATAACGAAAGAGCTATTTTTAAAATTACCGGATTTCAAAAGCCTTTTGATAGGTTCAATAGGTGTAGGGGCGGTAGGTGTAGGCCAGTTCAATAGGTGTAGGAGCGGTTATAAATTAAGAACAGAGACCAGTTGTATTTGCTTCTACCACGCTTAGCAGTGCCGAAAGGAATTACACTGTAACAGAGAGGGAGTGTTTAACAGTAGTTTGGGCTCTGGATAAATTCAGAACATATTTAGGTTCACTGCCGATTAAAGTCATTACAGATCACGCTGCATTAACGCGTTTAACACATGGGAAAAATTTGTCGAGTAGAATGATCCGATGGGTATTAAAATTAGCAGAATTTAATATAGAATGGGAACATTGGCCTGGAACTCAAAATGTGGTGGCGGACGTTTTGTCAAGGAACCCGTTTGAAAGTATAATCGAAGAGAAAGTTAATTGTGCAATAATCAGAGATTTGGTACTTACGTCACGAGAACAGTTAATTGAAGAGCAAAGAAAAGACCCAGAATTAAGTCATATCTATAGATATTTAGAAAACTGATGATAGCTCAGTTAATGCGACTATTTGTGAGAATTGGTCCCGCGATTTCAGATTAATAGAGGGCTTGTTGTTTTATGCGAAATATGCAACGTCACTAGGTCAAATGAATGTATACATTCCAAAATCTTTAAAGAATGAAATAATGAGAGAATTTCGCGACAAGCCCATAGCAGGACATTTTGGACGCTTTAAGACTTACCATAAAATAAGGGACGTTTGTCATTTCCCGTATATTAGAAAATTTATTGATCAATATGTCTCTATATGCCACATGTGCCAAGTTCATAATTATAAAAACGCGTTACCAGCTGGTCGATTAATTCCGATTATATCAAATTATCCAAATGAGATAGTTACGTTAGATTTGTTAGGTCCGTACCCTGCATTGAGAGTGAGACGTAACCGATATGTATTAGTAATTATCGATCATTTCAGCAAGTGGGCTGAAATCATACCCCTTAAAAAGGCCTCGGCTCGAGTAATAGCGGATACTTTTTTTGATAATTTTATATCGCGTTTTGGAGCTCCAGTAAAATTTAATAAGTGATAATGGTCCCCAATTTATATCCGATATTTTTGAACATTTAAGTGAGAGATTAGGCATAAGGCATGTGAAGACTGTTGTATATAGACCTCAGGCAAATAGAACCGAACGCGTGAATCGCGATCTTGTGCAAATGATTGCAAATTATGTGAATGATCAGCATGATACATGGGACCAGTTCTTACGTGAGTTTGCTTATGCTATTCGTACAGCAGTGAATGAAACGGCGGGAAAAAACCCTGCAGAATTATTTTTAGGTCGAAAGTTGATTACCCCATTTCAGAAATTAGTGATGGTATCGGACGGAACTGAGTTTGCAGTAGGAAATATTGAAAGATTGTTTGATGAAGCTAGACGAAACACAAAGGCTAAGCATGAAAAAGGGTAGAAGTATTATAATAGACGTAGGCGTGATGTAAAAATTAATATGAATGACTGAGTCTTGATAAAAACGCATCCTTTAAGTTCAGCAACAAAGAAAGTGGTACCTAAATTTAAACCAAAATTTGAAGGTCCTTATAGAGTGTTAGAAGTAAAAAATAATAATATAGTGATATATGGAGATCGGAAAAAAGGTTAACGGTCAATGTCGATCAAGTTAGAATATATCGTCATAGGAAATGTGAAGAGATGGAGACTGGTAGTTCGAATAGCAATAGTTCACGCAATGAATCGAGTAGTTTTGAAAGTGTACAACAGACATCAAATGACTCGCAGTATGGTAGGAAGAAGGGGTCAGATGTAAAGCGTGAGGTCGAGGAAAAAGTGATAAGTTTTAAGATAGACCAAGGTGAGAGACAGACAGGTAAGGCCAATAAAAGCACGTACCACTTATCAAATCACCACCTAACTCTTTGTCTGAACACAGTAGAAAGATTAAAGGGAGAAAGTAAGAGAATATAAAGTATAAACGATCACGAGAATCTGGGTCTGGAGGACCAGCCAGGAAGATTTAGAAGGGCTTAGAACACGGAGTAGCTAGAAGAGCATTTTCGTCGAATTATAATAATGATCTACAAAAATTTAGAAAAAGTGGCCGAACAGAAGAAACAGTAGTGCTCAGTACAAGTGGGTACAACCTCAGACCAAGAAAAGAAACAAGAATGGAGTCCCGACAAACCATTGAGATGAAGATACAACAAGGAGGACCAGTTTGAGCCAGGAACAGCCAAGAAAAGCACTACAGACCCTTTGTAGCGTATTGGATACGAAAAACTCACAGTCAGGCTAGAGATATAAATATATACAATTTATCACAGAACATCTAAAACCATCTTACATCCAGAGCACGTTTTGCCTTCGTTTCCAGCCGGGACCCTCAAAACCGGTCCTCTCGCGTATGTCCTTTCTAGACGAGTCCATCTGGAACTAAGGGGAAGTGATTCTAGGAAACCCCTCCTCCCCATTTCCTCAGGGCAGCAACAATCTACTGCTTGGTCTCCGACGTCATCAACAAATGGCCCCGGAACAACATTCGCCACAAACTCTCCTTCCTCTAGAGAGAACTTTTTCTGATAAAGGAAAAGCAGGTGTGTAAAGCTTTGAAGATCAACTAAAATCATTTCAATTGTCAACAGGAGATATCACTTAAAAGTTCTAGATAACACTACCTTTTAACAGTGTACGATTCTCTGGCCAGAATTACTTACTACAATACATTAACATATAAAAAAAATCGAAATAAATGAAAAAAATCACAACTTTACTTATATATATACAAATTACACTTTATATCTAGTTAATAACCCAATCAATAACTCAACTCATATTTACCTCAAATCTCATATTTACTTCAAGAATTAATAATCATATGCATCTCTCATTTCTTCATTATAATAGTATGAAGAAATAACTCTAAAATTCTCTAGCTTCAAATTTTAAAGAAAGAAATTCAAGAACACACAAAACACATACTTCATCGCTCTAAATATGATGTACTTGTAAATTACAAATGTTTTAAATGCAAAACGACTTTTCGAAAGATTACAGAAATCTTTACTTGCCAAGTTATCTACCTTAATAATAGCTTCCTAAGTACCACAGAAACTAAAATGTTTATACACAAGTATTAGTGAAACCAGTTTATCTTATAATTTGTTACCATGAAAACATACATACAACATCTTAACATATACCTAAAATCCTATTCATGAACTAAAAAACATCAAAACACTTTACACATCTTAAAAAAAAACTACTCTAGAATCATACTACTGAAATGAATACATCACTATATTAGAAATATTTTTTTCCTTGGTATATGACTTGTTTATAATACATAGAAGTGTATTAATATATATGAATACGTATATAAATAAGTATAGAAAGTAAGTACAATCCTCCCATAAATGTGTTACAAATTTTTAATATATCAATCACACTCAATTATAAAATTTTAGCATAAATGCATACATAACATATATGTATCCTTGGTCAAACCTTATGACACATATTAATGAAACTAGAAAAAATAATCAAGAGTTTGACTATCATACATTTTTCTTTAGAGAACTTAAATTAAATTAAAATTTATGCTCAGTATAGGAAAAAATAAATAAAAAATTGTTTCGGGTTGAAAAATAAACTGTTTCGTGAAATCAGGGGCGTATAGAATTGAATTAGTGCCTTTAATGTTCCCTTTCTCTGATTTTCTTTTTAACGATTCTGTAAATGGAGCAACTAAACAAGAAAACATTGGGATGTATTGTCGATCATATCCCGCTACTCCGAAAACTTTAGCCTGAGTTTTATACCGTGAAATTGAAATATGTATTAAAGCCCTAACCTTTAATTGAGCTGGAGACCGCTTCCCTAATCCCACAACATCACCACGATAATAAACGCCATCCTGAGCGAGTTCACATTCCGCTGGCCTGACCGCTAAACGTGTGTTTCCCTCTAATATCCCATCCATGTGGTGGTATGCTGGTGGAAAGTCCCAGCCTTTAAAAGACACATCCACATTGCTCCAAATATGACAAATCAAACTTTTCATGCTTTGCTGTAGTTCAGTCATCAAAACCTGCTGGAAACACAATAGAAGGCATTTTTAATCTAAATGTACCTGTGCTTATTTGCGTAAGTTTCAATTTTTAAATAACTCGATAGTTAAAATACTCATAAATAAGGTCTCTGTCTGGCCAAGGCTCCGATCTCTAGAAAGCTTCCCCTTGTTCTAAAGTTCGCAACAACGCTTCCACATGAGGTGTGGATGCTATCATATAGACTTATACGGATCATTGGTACTGACTCATGGTACCTTGGCGACATACATATGTCAGATAAAATATATTTGTCTCTAGTAGGCGCAATAGGAAGGGGTCCTATTGTTTCAATATATAATTCATTTCCTTCTGGTGGTAAGCAATTGCATGGATGCTTTTTTCCGATCACTTGCATTATCATTCGCGTTTCCCTATCCCCCTGAATCAAGAGGGCTGATTCCTCATTCCTCAGCTGTGCTTCCATAACCTCATATAATTACTTTAACCAAATTCCATTGTCCGTGCCTCCTGTAAAATCAGCGCCCAAATTCCTCCCCATTTTCAACTACACATTCTCTCAATCTAAATTGATCATCGTCATTTTCTAGGCGTGTGCTCTTTCCTGTTTCTTTTCTTCGTTGTCTGCGAGTCTGAATTCCATTCCCTATTTCCGGTCTTGATAGACCATTCTGTTCTAAATCTGGTTCCAGGAGTTCAATTGTTTGATCTTCCAAAAAATATTTTTCCCGATCCAAATGTATCGGGCTAACAACTGGCTTTTAGACCACGTGTATTGGCTCATACTCAATTTTTCTTTCTGCGGGTTGCAGACAAGTCATAGTATCATCATGAATATGTTTCACCAACCCTTGCTCACCTGTAAACATTTCTGGTGCAGCACATTTTTCAAAACCTATATCTAATGAGGCTCCTGTTTTTCTAAGGACAGGCATCCCAACCCCACAATTTCCTTACTTCTAATAGTATCATCATGAATATGTTTCACCAACCCTTGCTCACCTGTAAACATTTCTGGTGCAGCACATTTTTCAAAACCTATATCTAATGAGGCTCCTGTTTTTCTAAGGACAGGCATCACAACCCCACATTCTCCTTACTTCTAATAGTACATGGATCCAGTGAAACGTTTTTGTACTCACTATTTACTTTATTTATATTACTGGAGTTATGTTTCTTTAATTTAAAAAGTGTTTTTAATTCATAAGTGCTTAAAATATATCTTTAATTTAAATCAAAATATTTGCTGACACGCGACGTACTGGTTTTTAACCTTTTCTCAATTATCATATTTAACATCTCTCTAACGAATTCTTCGTAATTTAGGCTATTTACAATAAGATTTTTAAGGTCTATAATTTTTAAATCATCAGTTACTTTTCACCCACTAATTTTGCAATATATCTAGTTCTGCTATTCCTTGACCTTTTCCTAAATAAGCCATTTTCAGCCAAGAAGTTTTACAATAAAAATATTTCAACTCCACAATTAAAAATGAAATATCACTTATACACTTTTTCTAAGAAAATAACAATAGAATTGTAAAATTCAAAATTGGTAATCATTAAAAAAATAATTTTAAGCAAATGTATGCATATACTTAATCATTAATAGCAAAACTCCAATACGTATTTGATAACCTAATAATATTTGTAAAACATACACACTATTTATAGATATAAAAATATTTTGTCAAACGCTATTCGAGGATTTTTGCAATGAAAAAAAAAATAATTTTCATAAAAAACAATAAATTGCAAAATATCAAAAGTCAAGTTTAAACAAAAACTTTATTTTTTCTCATTAAAGTAGTCAAAATAAATATTTAATATTCATTTTTTTTTAATAAGAATTATTTCTTGCGAAATGCTTATAGATTTTTTATGAAGCCTTTCAACAAGTAACTTACGCAGTTTTAAAAAACACACCGGAAATGCAATGAATAAAATACACAGTATTACATAATCATGCAATTCACAAAAAGAAAAATACTTTTAACTAAACAATTTCTCCTCTATCACAGGATGTGACTCATGCAACTTTTTTTTAAAAAAACAACTATATCTATACTCAAGTAGACAATTTGCTTCCCTAAATTATATGCTATAAATAGAGAACCAATTACAACAGCATTAAAACAATTAAATATCAATACATAGGATATGTAATGCAGTTTAGTCACCAAAATTTAAGACTTCAAAATACAAAAAAAAAAAATGTACACGATGTGATTTAAATAATTTGGCCAGATAGAAGAGGAAATCGTACCTGACATATATTTTTGTAGATCCACACTACGTAGTTACGGAAAGGATTTCCACAGCGCTTCCAAGACCAGGTTGATCTTATATCTTCTTTCCTCTTGCAGGAATTTTTTTTGTTGAAGGGCGGCGTGTTGCTCCTAAGACCAGGATGGTTTAAACACTTCTCGATTGCTAGGGTGGCGTTTCTAAGACTAGGATAGTCTAAATATTTTTCGATGGCCGGGGCGGCACTTATTTTAAGACCAGGGTGGTCTATCCTTTTTCTATGAGATGAAATCCCTGGTTGCCGGGATGGCGCGATTGTTTCTATTCTCAATCTTAATTCATCGATTATATCTCTAGCAAAAATTACATTAGAGTAATTATTTATCTCCGTCGGTGCCTCCAATAAATAGACTGTAGCGTATTGGATACGAAAACTCACAGTCAGGCTAGAGATATAAATGTATACAATTTTATTTACAAGAACATCTAAAAAACCATCTTACATCCAAAGCACGTTTTTGCCTTCTGCTTCCAGCCAGGACCCTCAAAACCGGTCCTCGCGTATGTCCTTTTCTAGACGAGTCCATCTCGGAACTAAGGGGAAGTGGATTCTAGGAAACCCTCCTCCCTCACTTCCTCAGGCAGCAACACCTTTCGCTTTTGGTCTCCGACGTCATCAAATGGCGCCGGAACAACATTCGCCACACTCTACATCGAAGAGCAAGCAAGGTCAGGCAGCAAAAATATCAGAAAAAGAGGGAGTCAACAACAAAATGGCCAGGAAAGGAAAGGAGGGGCGAATACCAACCGATCCATCTCCTTGGAGGTTCTAGTAGGAGACGCCAACTACAAGTCATAAAAACCACGTTGTGTGTGTGTGTATCGTTTCATTTTATATTCTTTCGAACAAGTGGTCGGATGAATTATTGCAGAGAAGCAAGTCACGGTCGGGTATTTAAAATTTATAGCGCCAAGCAAAAGCTGACAGTACAACGAGTGCATTTTTCTAGAAGAGGAAAAATGAGCTTTTAGCTTGTAAATTTTTTTTTTCAAAAGTATGGAGAAAACAATTGTAAATATGCATTTGTTTACTTCTATGTATGACTTCGCTGAGATGCAACAATTCCTTTGGTTATTTGTTTTAATGGTTTATTGAAAAATGTTTGTAATTGTATAGTGTATATATATATATTGTTATATTGTTTCATATTAATGTACATCTGGTTTGGGAAACACGGCGTAGACAGTCTACTAACAATAACAACAACAGCGCTGCGCGATTTGAGGGGAAGTTTATTGGAAAAGCCAGATGAGGTGTATATATGAAAATTATTTATAATTTAAAGGTAATATAATGTATAAAAATTGTGAAATGTAATGATATTATATGAAAATTTGTTGTTCCAAGTAACTTAAAGAGAGTTTTTATTTCAGGGTGACAGACCCTGAATTCTCAATAGAAAGCCAATTCTCAAAGTTTTCATTGTAAATACGACAAGATGGAGGTGCAGTGTACAGAAAAAAGATTGTAATAGTTTTTCAGTAGAATTAAGTTAGTTAAGGGTTGTGCGGCCCTCGTTTTTCCAACTAAGACATATATGGTTTTTTCTTGGGTTCGTTCCCCGGATGGGGCACGCCCATGTTGTTTGTAAAAAGGAGAATCTACTGTGATTAAAATACATAACTGTTAATGTTGGTCTAGTTAATTGAGTAAAATTTATTGTGGCTGTCAAGAGTTCAAAGTAAAGAGGAATATTAAAAATTAAACTTAAGACGAATAGTGAAAATTAAAGTTTAAGTTGAATATTGGAAATTAATAGTTAAAATGACTGTTTGAAGTTAAAATTTAAATAGAGCATGGAAAGTGAGAACTTTAGAAAAATAAAATTTAGGCACGTAATTTCTTAAGGGTCACTAAGACCCTGAATAAATCATGTTTTGCTTCTTGGAGGATCTTTTCATCAACATGTCCTTCGGGTTCCTTGGGGCTGAATTAATGACAACTCTTTTCCAAACAAACCCAAGAAGTGAAGCGTGAAGGAAAGATGCAAATTAGGAAGCTTTTAAATATCAGAAGTTAGAGTAAACTAGGTGTAGCAATTTGGGGAATGTTATGATAATCAATGATTCAAGCGTGAAGAGGTCTGAGAAAGATTGACAGCTAACAGAAGTTATTTCTTGACATAGAGCCATTAGGTCAAGGTGCATACCATTGCACTCCAGTACAGACGCAACTTCCATTAAGATTGGATCGGGTGATCTAAATTAACGTAGGATTGACTATTTAATATTAGGATCTGTGATAGTATTGGAATTGAGTTTAGGCGAGTTAGTTATTGATAGTGGTCCTGGTTACGTTATTTCTGTAATACATATGTATTGTGTGTTTTGCCACCGTAGATTTTCTTTCACATATATTATTATTATCTAATCAGTTAAATGTTTAAGTTTTAAGATCTTAATAAATTCAAATTAAGATCATGACAGCTAATAGTTTTTCATTTATTCCTACACCTCTAGCTCACGCTGATAATCAAGAAGAAGGGCACCCGAGGGGGACTTCACTATTTCATTTTTAATTTGTTAAAATCGAAAACATTCGAATTGAAGTTTCTTAAAGTTGATTGCCCATTATCTTGCTTTACAAGCATAACAGAAGCGTATCTGGAGTGAGTGAATATTAACGTCGCAACCTTAATATTCACTCACTCACTATGAGCCTCTCTTAATGATTACTCATTTTTACAAGTTGTAAAATTATAAACTAAACAATCTATCCAAAGATATTGCATGAAAGGCAACTCTAAAAATTCCAAATCTATTGCAAAAGCATATTCATCCGTGATTGGTTGAGTGTGCGACATATGACTAAACTATACACGCTCAAACGCCTGAAGTTAACTCATTTTTAACTTAAAACTGTCGGGATCAGAACTTCTTCGAATGCCCGAGATGAAGTCTCTGATTGGCTAAGCGCTCAACGCTGACAGCCTTGGTGTGAATGCAGCTTTACTTTCACTGCAAACAATTTTTCTTTATTGCTGCTAGCGAGCTTGTCTTGCTTCCTCTTCGAACGAGAGCCCTGATAAAACAAATGCTCCTTGTTCTACTTTTCCAAATTCGTTTTTGAAATTTTGGATGTAATTTTCTAGATTTTAGTAGACTAGACGCTTTTTCAATGATTCACACTCAACTGATTGCAATAATTTACCAAAAAAATAATTTTAGGTTTTTTTTTAACTTTTTTTTTTCAATTTTCTGACTGGATTATGAAATTCCTGATTTAATACAAAAAACATTTTTTTATATATTGTAATATTTAAGGAAATCACTGTTTCATTTCTAATACTAAATGTAGTTCAGCTTCCGCATTATTTACAGACAAAATTCTTGAAATATTTCAACTAAGTAAGCTCAAATTCTAAGGTTTAAGAGTTCTTTTAAAAACTAGAAGCAATCACAAAACCCTTAATTTGTATAGTTTCCTTTTAACATTTTTTCTAACATAAATTAATGAAACATTAATTAAATACAAATTTTTTTTCTTTTACATTTTCTAGTTTATTATCATTAAATATTTTTTTCTGAAAAATATCTATTTTTTATTTTTATATTTTGAAACTGAACAGAACAATAAAACATCTTCGAAATAATTGGAAATATCCAAGATAGCCCAGATCTTTTCGCAAACGCCACAACAATAAAAAAAAGAACAACAAATGGCCAGCAAAAATGCAATCTAAAATTGATATCTTAATTACATTCATATTTCCTTTTCTCTAAATTAGCAAAACTAAAAATGTAGATTTACTAAAAGGGAAAACATTATCAAACTAGATACACAGTGTTATGTTTTTGTTCAAAATTAAATATGTGGGATCAAATAGTGTAAAAATAATACTATGAAACCTAAACATTAAAAAAATTATACAACAAAACAAAGCATATTACCTGAAGTTTTAACTTTATAGATAAACTGGCATACCATGCAAAACAAGTTAATCAAAACTAAGATGAATAATGTTGAAAATTGCCAGCAAAATACAGACTTCATAAATTTATTTAATTATAAACCTTTCTATTAAGGCCTATAAATTCAACCAGTTTGAAATAGTTTGCTTTGAACTTGACACATCTTTTATCCCATAACTTCACTTTTTTTTTATTTATCTTCATTAGTAAAATAATATGTATCCGAGAAAACTAAGCAGAGCGTTGAACTGAAAACAAACTTGTTTGATTTGAGTAGTATTCATTCGTTCAAAACAAAATTCGAGCACAAAAAGTCATGCAATATTTTTATACTAATTTCAACAATACAGGTATACAGAAGAAAGATGGCTAGGGCTGCTCCATGACTCAAATCCATGGTAATCATCGGGGTTGCAAAAATCGGTACAAGATCTTTTTTGTTACACGTTGTACTTATAGCTGGAGTTCATCAGGCTCGCGGCCCCAGGCAGCTGCTTATAATCCCCATCTGCGCAAAAGTCATCTAAAAGTTTTTCCAAGCTCTTGAAAATACATTTGTGAAGTTGCCCCCCTCGGTTGTCCTTCTCTTTGATTATCAGCGTGAGCTAGAGGTGCAGGATTAACGAAAGAACCAGAAGTTTCCATGATCTTAATATGGCTTTATTAAGACCTTAAACTTAAACGTCTAACAGATTAGAAAATAATAATATATGTGAGAGAATCTACGATTTTAAAAATCCACAATATAGATAATACCGAAATAACTTAACCCGGACCACTATCGATAACTAACACGCCTAAACTCAATTCCAATAATATCTCAGAACCTAATATTAAATAGTCAATCCCACCTTTACTTCGATCGTCGATCCAATCTTAATGGAAGTTGCGTATTTATTCGTGTGCAATGGTATGCACCTTGATCTAATGTGTGTGGCTCTATCTCCGGAATAACTTCTGTTGGCTGTCACTTCACAATTGTATCACGCTCTATCATAACATACCCCAAATTGCCACCTCGTTTACTCTAACTTCTGATATTTAAAAGCTTTCTAATTTGCATCTCTTATTAGCGCTTCACTTCTTGGGTTTTGGTTGGAAAAGAGTTGCCATTAATTCTGGCCCCAAAAAGAACCCAAAGGATATGTTAATGAAAAGACGCGTGAGCCCGTCACACATTATTGTCCATCCCAAGCTCTTGTGCAACACTAGTCAAACTTGCATATCATTCTACTACGTGTGAAGGAATTCTGACCGTTTCTTGTAGTCATTATAAACGTACAATTTCACGATCTCACTAGTAGTTAATTTCTGGAAATGGGTCCTTACTCTTTTTCCTTTTCTAACTGAGTGTGCCCATTCCACGCATCTTCTTGACCTGACATCCACTCTGGTATCATAGTGCTGATATTTACCCATGTATCACTTTTCTAATTAGCTGCTGTTTCGCCGTACTGGTTGCAAAAAATAACTTTTTAAGTATTTCATAATTGTATGTTGAAAATTTCATTTTTTCCGCACTGGTTTGCTTGCAACTGTGTAAAACAGGGGTGTCAAACTTGCGGCCCGACTAGTATATCGGCACAATCATTTATAATAAAACATCTCAATTTCTCCCGAAATAGGAATGAAGTGTCAGGACATAAAAATAAAAGAACAAGATAAATTTAATGTTTATGTTTATTATAATGTGTTATATTTGAAATAAGCTTACGTTTTTGTGAATATTGATTTTTTTTTGGTGACCTACCTCAAGTTAAACCTTGTTTGTCCCAAATTAGCATTTGAGTTTGACACCCTTTGTGTAACCGATTTGGTATCTTGTCCTGTTAAGTAGCAGAAGATACTTATGTCATCTAAATAATCTAACAAGGGGAGGGCACGACTAAGGAAATTCATTTCGGGTCGAGGCTTGGTGTAATAGTAGTACTGTTTTAGGGTTTCAACCCTCAATGTAATTCCGCCGAATGGTCAGTTTATTCGGAGAAAATAGCCTTTGAAATTCATCCTTAGCTTTTATACAATTAAATTTTAACTTCCGGCAACTACTCTGTAACATGGTTGGGAGAACGTCTGGTTACTATGCAGGACGTCAGGGTTTTAATCACGTGGTAAACTTTTTTTTTCAATACATTTAATTATTTTTTCAAATTAAATAAATTTATTTATGAAAGGTTTATTAAATATCAAATAATATTTTATGTAATTATTTTTTTATAAAGCAAAAAATACTGTAATTATATAAATATTTATATTAAATTTTAAAAATATATATTTATATTAATAAATAATGTTTATAATAAAATATGTAATAAATATTAAATAATATTTTACATAAAAATTAGTTACAAATAGTTTTATAATGTGAAATACAATATACTGTGAATAAAATTATATAATATAAAATAATTTATAAAATATATTATTGTTATTAAAGTATTTTATAATTAAGATAATAAAAATAATATATTATTAATTTATTTATTTTACAAAATTGTAAAATAAATAAGTCCTTTTTAAATAAATTTATTTAATTTTAATAAATTTATTTGTGTAATTCTAACAATAAATAAATAATAATTCTAATAATTAAAAATAATTTTAATAATAAATTAATAATAATCTTAATAATAAATCAATAAAAATCTTAATAATAAATCAATAATAATCTTAATAATACATCAATAATAATCTTAATATAATAAATCAAACTAGAGTTCAAATGATCTAAACCTGGAAAATCGGTATTAATTGATATAATCTGTTGCAAGTTGGTTATGAAAATAAAACTAAAATTGTTCCAAATTAGTCAAAAACTATCTTTAATGTTTGTCAATAAATAAATGCTTTTGGGATAAAAAGATATTTCATGATGAAATAAATGAATTCTGTGGATTGTTTAAGAATGACAGTCAAATTTAAATAAATCCTGAATTTGGTAATGATTTGGATACAATGGGTAATCTATAATAGTATTTTTCCTAACACTCAAGACAATTCCTATTATCAGTGATTATTTTTAAAAAGTTTAACACCAAGTTTGGTCATTTGAGAGAACCATATGGCATATTCAAAGTTAATGCTATAATTCATACAAAGTTTCTGTTACGAAACAAGTTTTATTCATGTAACATTGTGGTTATTGACTGGCACAGATGTGATTTTAGCTGTTAGATATTTATCATGATATACGTAAACTTTTTCAATTTTATCATCGATTATGTTCAACATAATGTTTTGCTAATTTTCTGTTACAGGGTGGGTGTTTGCACATGTTGCTTAAAGTTGAGGTATTGAGTTTATTTTTAAACTGAATGAATAAAATAGTATTACTTATTAGCTATCTTATGAAGGTGGATTAACTTTATTACACTATCTTTTTTTTAAAAATAATCTACCCAAATAAGGTAAACATTTATCATATTCCCCATATTGTTAAATAAGCCATTATACAGAGTGTAATTAATAATTTTTACAATAAATTAATATTAAAAATAAAGCACTTACTTTCAAAGTTTAACAAATATTCTTCTAGTTTCTACTTTTTAATTTCTTTTCAACAAAATCCATTTTGATCACAAGGGAAAATCGGAATACTGAATCAGAAAAATTATTCATTTTAATACTAATGTGTTTTGCTTGTAACATGGTAGATATGAAATATTTATAAGAGAACAAAATTTGTTGTTGAATCTCATTTCTTAATATACATAGCCAGTAAGAACTTTTTTAGTCCATAATACAAATAATTTGTTTTTGTGTTAATTTACCATGTTTTAAATTTTAAATACATGCAGTGGTTCACGTTTCATAAAGACATGCATTCAAATTTGACACAAACATACTCATTTCAAAATAAGTATATCTATGCACACATTTTCGAGTATTTCCTTATCCTCCATGCAAGAGCGATTTGTATAGGAATTCTTTAACTATTCATTCTTTCTAAATAAAACATACGATACTTGATACATTTTTAGAACACAGCATGTTATAACATGAAAAAAATTAAAATTTGTTTCTTAAAAAAAATGTTCTTATTGACATAATGTTAATATAAAATAGGAACAGAGTGTGTGTTAAGATCTTTCTCTCTGAAAAAACGTTAAAAAAATTATCTGCTTAAATTCTTGATTCATAACTAAGTTAAAATACTTTTATAAACTGATTGTTATTCTTAAAATTTTCACGACACCCATTTGTGAAGACCTATATTGACTATATATATATATATATCCTGGACAGATCATAAATGAAAAAGTTATAAACTAGAAAAAAAGTTAACGAGATATGATTAAAATATTCAATAAGCAAGAACAAACCAAGAATAATTTTGAATACATTCGAATGTACATGTGATGTGATAACAGAATTTTTAAGCCAATAACTTTCAACAACACATTGTGTGTTTTAGAAAAAAAAGTATGTGTGTACTTACGCACGCACGTAAGAAGTTATACTTCTTTGGCGTAACAAGATTAAAATCTTTCTAAAATTCTTTAGCAGGGCAAGTTGGGCCAAGGAACGAAAGGCGTTCACGGGCAGAGTTGAACGATACTAACCTTCAGTCAATCGGACCAGCCAAACCTGAGATAATCACGATTTAAATAAATTTAAACACCCCCGCACGGGGACAACAGAACCAATAACATGGGGGTATCAGACTGTATCTGGGGATGAAGTGAACCGAATGTGACATATGAGACCTCATATTGAATGTCTCGGCGAGGAGAATCGTTCCTGAGAAAATTAAGACATCCGCCGGAAGAGCCCCCGAGTTATGGTCATTTTAAAATAATTAAAACATTTAAAACAATTAAATAAAATACAAGAAGGGCACACCCAGCAACTCGAAACTGGGCTGGTTGTGAGCAAACACAAGAGGAATCCATTAGAACAGGTCCGGAGTCTGTAGTTGCAAATGGGCGGTGCTAGCTCGGGAAAGGAAAGCGCAATTAACTCCCCCCCGGAGGGGAACAACTGTGACATAAATGGTCACGTACATCCCAACGATACACAGAGTAGTAGGTGATCCCAAAGTTTCATCCTTCTATCCCTGTAATATCGTTACTTCATCAAAAGATCGAACCCCATAAGAAAAACATGGGGATTCTAATTTTAGTGATAACGCCTACCCCCTAAGCCCAATATCTATACACGAATTATAACAGATGAAACGGCTTAACGAGGAGAACCTATGGTCCGAGTTTTATTAACGAATCTCAAAAATCCTCGGAACTATGCGGGATTTTAAAAAAATTATAACTTTAAAATAATTTTAAAATGTTAAATATAGATAAAGAAATGGGGCTATGTGGTCCTGAAAAAATATATCTAGGGTGCTCATAGGAAGAACAATCGAAACCAACCTGTGTGGTCGATCAAGGTGGCATAGGTTAAAGTTATTTCTAGGGAAGCCCTGTAGATGAGGAGGCCAATTTCGTAAACTGCGCTAATACGAAGCGGACCACCAAAATCGAGTTCAAACTCAGCTCTTAGGGGATGAAATTTTTCCGAGTCCCCTGGTTAACATGGGAGAATGATATTGTGTAAGCTCTCCTTACAATGGAATAGTAGATAGGATCTCGACGGTGGAACAATTGTTCAAATCCAAGTTCGAGACCAACAGGACAGTATTGTGAATTTAAACAAATTAAAAACAGTTTAAGACAATTAAAAACTATGGAAGAAATAGCCCTATGAGCATGAAATTATAACTGGAAGAGCAGATAGAGAGGGATTGAATGAGCCAGATCCGAATGGACCGTGAGGCTCGGGTGCCGAGATATTGGCTAAAGAGCTGTAGAAGGAGGGAATGCACAGGGGGGATGCGTTCCAACAGATATGGTTTATAACAATAGTTTAAATGATACCCCAAATATTAGTCCCATAGCACCAAAAAAATGGCATGTTAAAAAAATTAGACAACTGTGTGTGCGCATCGGTGTCGTGAAGGTATGCGCGTGCATCCGTGACGGTGTGAGAGCAAAATTTACCCTCATCCTTTTCCCCTAACTCCCCAAAAGAAGTATAACTAATATAGTAAAAAAAATTTTTTGAGAATTTCGAAGACGGGAACATGGTCTGTCCCATTCTGTATATTTCTAGATAAGGCATTTTCGTATCCGTTCCTACGGAACGCAAAGCAAAGGTTAGCTGACGTGGAGGTATAGCTCAGTGGTAGAGCATTCGACAGCAGATCGAGAGGTCCCCGGTCCAAACCTGGGTGCCCCTTCTTCAGGAAAGTGAAGAGGAATATTTTTCTGATGATTTCGAAAGCGGGAATGATCTGTCGCATTCTGTATATTTCTAGACAAAGCATGTTCTCATCCGTGACGGTATGCGCGCGCATCGCAAAAATTTACCCTCATCCTTCTTCCCACAAACGCCCAATAAGAAGTATAACTTCAAAAATAACAAAACCCAAATTTTTGATGCTTGAAATTTACCTTTCTAAACAGTACATTCACAATCAAATTTTATACACATATAAAGAGAAAAATACATCTTTAAGCAAGCATACATTGCAATTATTCAATTCTTAAAAATTAATTTGTTTTTAAAAGCTACTACACAATATATTATGAAAGAAATTTTTTCAACTACCAATACACAAAAATCACAGCTAAAAAAAGTTTAGGTTAAATTTGCAAAAATTTAAAGATGAATTAAATTTTACTAAATTAGTTCAGCTTCTGGACAATTTAAACAAAAACACAGTCATTAACATAAAGAATTTACGTACTACAGTACAAACCAATTCTCAAAATTTTCTTTCCTTATCGCAAACATTACATATAATACTTCATACAAATGTGCATAAGTTAAATATCATTGTAGAGGTAAAAATTGAAGAACTTAAGAATATTCAAATCACAAATTTCGAAACACCCTTTGAAGATTTCATAACAAGCATGACTCTTGCAAAATCATCATCTAAAGAATTTTTCCAATGGTGGTTTATGCAGTTATGTTAATTTTCAAGATGCGGAATGATTTCTTGACTTTGGATACCAAGTTCAACAAATACGTATAGAATTTCTAATTTTCATGCTTTTCATCACAATGACCAATGACCATCCAGCATTCTGGGCAAAATATATTAATATTTCCATCCTCATTAACCACATCATCGAATTCAACCTTTGTTACCTTGTCTACCTAATACTCCTTTTCAGTGCTTCCAAGGATTGAATTGCTAACAACTATGGTTTTACAAACTGAACACTCTAAGTAGTTGTCGAAATCTTCATATGATTCGTCAGAAACTGAATATTTTACAGAGTCGATATTATACGATGATTTGTTCAGAAATGAACATTCTATATGTTTGATGGGACAATCAGATGATTCGTCACAAACATATTTTAAAAATTGATCAGAAGATCCGGCATCAGCTCCCATTTTTCAAGAATGATGAATATAAGCGCCTCACGCGAATTAAAGTACCTTTTAAAATTTCCGTGTTGAAAGATATAGAATCAATATTAACGCAGAAAAGCTAGAATTGAACAGCTGGATACATTTCGCGCTTTTGGACAAACGTCGAACTCTATCAATAGGTACAGGTTAAAACTCAGTTCTCATACTGCCATGTACTCTGAGAAAAATATAAAATTATTTAATTTCATTCTCGGTGTTGAAAGGTTCTACGGAGCACATGATCTCTGAAGTGGTCTTAACCCTTTATCAACCGCATTATGATTTACTCTGCAGTTTTTCATGCAATATTCTTTCTTGAATCACTACTTTGAAAATTAAGGGATACACATTAACAAAATACTCAACTTTGGGAAATTTAATTAGTTAGAGCTAATTAATTAATTACAGATATTCAACTGTAAAATTAATTGTACACACTGTTCATTTAAAATAAATAGTCAAATCGTTTTCTAAGGTCTTCATTAACATATAAAAAAAATAAGACACTTACCTTTTGACAGTAACTACGTTTCGGAACAAAAAAGGCAATCTTCGCAAACCACCAAAAACGCCGTCAGATGAAAACGAAATTTCTGTTATAAAGCCTACGGTGCAATATCTGGGGGGCATATGGCTCGCGAAGCGAGCCTCCATCCCCTGTCTGGAAAATAGATGTGGAGAGACTGGGATATTATCATGCTGGGGAGTAGATAGCTTCTAATTGCTCGAGCTAATCGTTCAGAAAAGTTCCAAGTTCATGATGATTTTTGGATACATGGGTGAGAGCTGAGTGTTCGCTCTCTGATTGGATCATGGCGGGTGAGGATAGTGACTCTCATTGGCTGCTCAAATCTCTCAAGAAGAAATTTAAGACTAAAAGGGGAGGGGCAAGCCCAGATGTGAGGAATGCGACATAGATAAATGAAAAAATGAAAAAGTTAAGAAATTAAATTTAGCAGTTGGTGTGCACTAAAAACTAAAAATTAATATTATGGCGGATTGTAAGAATCGAGAATTCTTCTCGGCCTTTTTGAAATATCATTGGGATTGTAGTTAGGCAGATTTATCATATTGATATTATTAGTATATTGCAGAGAGTTAAAGAAATTTTTTGCAATCTTCTGGATGTGGGATTTAAAACTATTGAGTTTAATGGCTTTTCGGATGTCGTCATTTCTCATATACCTAGTTGCTTTTACGATCATCCGGATGGTTGAATTTTGAAGAGTATGCTATAAAGCTATTCACCTTCCCCACTTAAATACTCATCATAGAACCTGTGCTGCCATATATCTTATAGTGGATTTAAAAGAATATTCCTTCTAAGTATGTCAGAGTATTCGTAAAAATGGTTATTCTATGTAATTTTAAAGTGAGTGGTATTTATAAGTACCGTCGGTAAATAGTTAATCTCCTTTCTTGAAAATTGGGGGATAGCTTTTGATTCATAATTTCCCCTTTTTAATTAAAAATATTAAAATGTTTAAAGTACAGGACTGCAATATATAAGAAATAAATCCGAAGGTAGAACTAATAAATAAAAAGGATAATTGAAAATATAAATAATGATATTTATAAATATATAATAATGAAAGGATAATTGTCTGTGATGTTGAAAGAGAGGTCGGGAAAGGTTAAAATGATCTAAGCAGCCTGTGCCTGCCCAGTGGCGTAGCGTAGGGGGCGCCGAGGGGGCCATGGCCCAGGGCGGCATACGTAAAGGGACGAAAGCAAAATTCAAAAAATATTTCAATCTTCAAATCGCGCCCGCGTTGACACGAGCCAAGCGGGACCGCGTGGGTGCGACAGGGTGGCGCGTGGAACCGGGTAAAGTCCCAGAAGCCAAAAGTCTTAGAATTCTTACGACTTTGGTGTTCCATACAATTGTATGCTCTACGTACGCTTTATGTATGGGACAATAGAAATTTTCTCCAGACGTAGAAATGACACCCGGTCAGACCTTGGCGTAGGGTAGGTGGGGCCTTAGACGGTCGACCCAAATTTTATGGCTTTACGGTGAATCTTTGGGCATATGGGCTGCAAGCAGCTCTCCATACCATATCTGACAGTCAGGGATGGCGAACCAATGGCACACGACACAATATTTTCGGCACTCCACCGTTCAAAATAAAAAAGTTCACTATAAAGTATTATGAACAAACGCGAGTGATCGATCGTGGGGTAGCTGGAATTTGATTCCTCTGACACATTTAACGATTTAAAGAAACTAACTTATGCCATTTTAACCATATTTTCATCTACCTATGCTTGTGAGTCATTATTTTCAGATATGAATAACGTTCATAACTCCCTTATAGAAACCGTTTGGCAGATAACTCCAATGCAGCATGCATTCTGCTAAAAGAGAGTAACATCTTACAATCCTAATATAAGTTATTTGTCATCCACAACCTGCAACAACAGAAGTCACTCTAATGTTACTTTAATTTGAATTACACGTTTTATTAAAGCTTTTACTACTATACAGTGCAAAATGTAATTTTTGTAGCAAATAGAGTTTTGAGTTGTTAGTATTTAGTTTTATTATTTTCCCAACAATCACAAGTCAAAATTATTTGAAGACACGTCTACACCTCATTAAACATTTCTTCAGAAAAAATAGCACGTTGATCCATAAAGGTTCACCACCCCTGGTCTATGATGTGGTAGCGACGAAGGTGGTGTTTCTCTGTGTGTGCGGTGTACTTCAGGGCTATAAATGTTATAGCTTTGAGTTTGGGTGCCTGTCTTATATGTGTGCGTATAAACTGACTGCTTGTGATGACGAAGGATGGTTGACGAGAAGAGATAACGAGTGTCGTTGAAGCGTGGGGAAATGCCTTTTATCTCTTCTCCCACGTACATAAGCATACAATTGTACGAAACACCAAAGTCGTAAAATTTTAACTGACCATTGGCAAACCATGAAAAAGTTTTGAGCTCTTAAATGGCACATTCTCCTTCAAAAGCTCCATTGTTTTGCTTCTGTTGTCATTTATTCGAAAACGCCATTTCATCTAAAAAAGCGCCGAAATTTTACTCCACCAGCGGATTTAACATTTGGTGGAAATTTAATCCCAAGGTTGGCGATCATGAACTAAGTGCTCAACATAACCAGGGGCGTAGCTACCGCCGTATCAATGATACGGGGCCCCCAAGCTACAGAGGCCCCAACATATGTAACTACAGTCCCACTAACAGGGTTCCCATATCTAAAAAAGGGCCCAAAAGGAATTTTGATACAGGGCCCCCTCAGAGTGAATATAACGAAAATTTTTGCAAATGGAAGGAGTTAAAAGAAAGACTCCGGGAAGGACAAACAATTTATAAAAAAGAACAAGAACTATTGGCAAAGGAAACTAAAAAATGGCATGAAGTTCTGACAAGAATGTTTGATACTATACAATTTCTGGCAAAACAAAACTTGGCATTGCGTGGTCACAGGGAAGATGACACCAGTACTAATAAAGGCAGCTTTTTAGAATTGGTATATCTTCTGGCAAAGTACGATCCTGTTCTCAGAGAGCATTTAGTAAGGATAAAAATGGACCAAAAAAGTTCTCTCACTTACATGTCACCTCAAATTCAAAATGAGTTTATAGAAATTTTAGGAAACAAAGTTCGCCAAGTAATTATAGCTCGTGTCCAAAAGGCTAAATATTATTCCTTGTTTTTTGACAACATCCCGGATACTCCCCACAAAGATCAAACAAGTCAAGTAGTAATATATGTGATGACTGAAAACCAGGAAGTTAGAGTAGAGGAATCTTTTATAGATTTCACTGAAACGAAAAACAAAACTGTGTGAAAGGTATGACATATGATAGTAAGCAAACTTAAGGCTGATGGGCTCGACATTATGATTTGTAGAGGGCAAGCTTGCGATAATGCTGCCACGATGGCTGGATGCCACACAGGTGTGCAACAGCGGATAAAAGATATCAGTCCTAATGCTTAATTTATCCCTTGCTCAAACCATTCGCTAAACCTAGTTTGCGTACATGCAGCTTCAGTGGAAGTAAATTCGGGGACTTTCTTTCGTACGCTAGAACGCTGCTACTCTTTTTTTTGTACGTCGACGCACAGATGGAAAGTTCTTCTTGAATCCACAGGAAAAAGTTTCAAGAGGATTCAGGACACACGATGAAGAGCTAAACGTGATGCTGTAAATTATATTAGACACCATTATAATGAAACTTTAAGTGCACTGGAAAAAAACTGACGGAAACGAGTGAAAGCTTTAATGCACGCACAGATGCAGGTAGTTTATTAGTCGCTATGCAATTACTTTTTTTTCGTTACTTAGGCCTCTGGCAATCGGTACTGTGTGAAGCCAATGATGCTCAAAATTATTTGCAAACAGAGGGACTAAATATCCTTCAATGTGCTAAGAAAAATACGTGCTTTACAGACCGTATTAGAACCAAAACGAGAGGAATTCGTGGATGACGCTTTAATACATGCTAAAAGTTTTTGTGAAGAGCCTTAAATTTCTTTTGAACTTCCAAGACGAATCAGGAGGAAGCATATATTTGGCGACGGAAATAAAGATGTTCATTTATCGTAAGAAGATGACTTGAGGCTAACAATGTTTCCTTCAATAGACAGAGTGACTGCTGAAATTCGAGAAAGATTAAAACAGTTGCAGAATCTAGCGCAAAAATATGCTTTTTTAAGGCTTGAAGTGATATTGAGCATGGACGAACTTAACTTAGATCAAGCTCCTCAAGACATCAATAACGAAATGAAACTTGAGCGCGTACGTCTACAAGCTTTCGTAGCTGCAACAGACCCAGACTGTAAAAAGGAACTCATTAGGTCCGGCTCTCTGGGTTTATTAAAATGTATTATTGAGTCCAAACTTAAAGATGGCTTACCAGATATTGTCATAATGTTGAGAATTTTTTTAAGATCTACTATCAGTAATGCCAGTTGCGAGAGAAGCTTCTCTAAGCTAAAATTAATCAAAAATTATTTCAGATCGACTATACTCTCGTTAAGGCTAACAAATTTAGCTATTCTGGTACTTGACCATGACACATACATTTCGATATTGACAATTTTCTAAAAGATTTTGCTATGAAAAAAAAAAACCACGAAAAGTGCATTTTTAATCAATAAAAAAATTTAAAGCTGTTTTTTTTTTACTTTAACTAGTTTTCTTGACTAATAATTAAAATAGAGAGGCGGCAAATTTCCGGTTGGCCCCAGGCGACGAAAGCGCACGCTACGCCACTGTGCCTGCTGAGTCATCACTCCGCACGCAGAGCCCCAAAGCCGGCGCGCTTAGTCGTATCAACGGAGAGAGGCGCCGGACTCCCTCCGCTAACTTTTCGAGAGTAGTGTGCCGGTCGAAACGGCCGGTTCGTTCTCACGAAACACAGACCGTGGTAGCCTAGTGGTCCAGATAACGGACTCGTGGCTGGCGTGTCATGAGTTCGAGCCCAGTACCCCTGAAGACCCGCCGTGTAGGGAAGCGATGCGCGTTAAATCTGTGGAGAGGTCAAGCGTCCTCCCGTTGGTGAGGTGTGGTAGTTAAGAGAGATGGGTGCCAGCTCAGGTGTCACTTGACCTTGGTTCAAAATTACGAAATCCGTCGCCAAAATTCCTCGTGTAGTTGAACAGTGCGATGTTAATATTCGCCCACTCACTCTGAAGAAACACATCTCCATTTTCCCTGAAATTTTCCTCCTTCACACTGTAGGTATACCAATCAAAGAAAGCGGAAACTTTTCTACCCGTCAATCAAAGAAACCTCCCTACCTTGTTTACTCTTCACCACTGAGATTTGAGTGCTATTTAAATTCTGTTTTTTCCCCTCTTTATTTATTCTCTTTTTCTAATATTCTTAATTCTGGTATATGAATAATATATGAACCCCTCTTTCAAGTTCCAAGCAATTTGCGTGACGTAAGGAAGATGGCACAGTGCCAGAGGCGGATTAAGCCAGTAGGAGGCCCCTGGTGGTTAAATGTTTGAGGCCCATGGGTTCAAGAGTCGAAAAACTAAAATAGCGAAAAGATTTCCTGACCTTAAATAATCAAAGTAAAAAGTACAGCTAGTAATAAAACTCAATAACTCAAGAAAAATTTTAACTGTACTTTAAAATATGAAAAACCTTCAAAAGAGCTTTTTAATTTTGTCTTGATTTCTCTTTGGCAAATTCATTAATTACATTTGCCTATCTATACTGTTGGCCTTTAAAATTGCAACACCAGGAAAGAATGATCTGACGAACATCAAAAACACATGAAAGGAAGAGGTTAGGATATGCATAGGATTAGTATTTCAGTGCATTTAGATGACGCAGGAAGGAGAAACGACATCAGAAGTACTTCATAAAAGGAAAGTTGTGTAGTGGATTTCTCATTCGGAAAGCGTCTTATAAGTTCGAAGTTTGCTCAGAATATCATGTAATACCTGGAATAAGAAGAGATGTTTAAAAGCAAGTATCAGAATTTGATAAAGGCAATATCATTGCCTATCAAATGTGTAGATATGGAAGTCCTCCCCCCCTACCCGGTACTAGTAAAAATCCAAATACTTTCATGCGAATATGGAATCAGTGGGTTATAATAAACAGCATACTGGATCTCAAGCCCTCCCATGACTAACGCTTGAGAGAACAGAACTAGTGTGAGGTCGGTCCTGCAAAACCGTGCAACCACATCACGAACCATTAGTCAGAAAATGGCATGTTTGCAGCACGCCAAGTATCCGCTCGTACGGTGCGATTACGTTTGCAGCAGCGCAGACTGTCAGAACAGCGACCATTATTTCGGCTTCTCTTGATAATGTAACATAGAGAGAGATGGCGACTCTAGTGCTTAGAACGATAAATTTGCATACAGAAGTGACACAATGTCGTATTTTCAAACGAGCTCCAGTTCTGATGGCCGTGTACGTGTCTGGGGGACCCCGAGAAGACTTCGCCTGCTTGCATTCAATATCGGCATAGGAACCCTATACCATGTGCTATAGCTCGAACAGTCATTGGGTAGACGACACGAACATCTCTTGTTTGGATAGACGGTAGTTTGAACGCAGATTGATACATCACTGTCATCTTACGTCCAGTGGTCGTGCCCTATCATCGAAATCTGCCAAACACCCTTTTCCAACAAGATAATGAGAAACCCCATGTTGCACGCCGTGTACTGACCTTCGATACATAGGACATTGGATTGTTTTTCTGGACCGCATGGTCTCCAGATCTGTCGCCCATTGAAAACATCTGGTTATGGGTTACTGAGAGACTGGCTCGCCACTTCTTTCCAGCTAATATGGTTGATGATGTATTGCATAGACTTGAAGCAGCAGGGAATGAAATGTTCGTTTCTGTCATCCAAGCCCAGTTCGGATCCATGGTAAAATCGGTCAGAACGGTGGCAATTACTTCAGCTTTCCTTGACAATGCAACATAGAGAGAGAAAGCGACTCTGGTCAAAGCCATCTTGAAGAACAAGCGGTGACAGAACATTCGTAAAAAAAGTCACATAACCAAAGGAGGAAATAAGGATTTGGCGCGGGAGAGACGATTACACTCGCTCTTCCATCTTGTATGCTTACATGGTTGGTAGCTTATCCCACGTGTATGTATTACTCAGGATAAATTGACTGGATATTCTGCAAAAAGGATTACTCAGGATTCCTCTATTAACCATAAAGAGAAAGGTACGATACTTATATAATTGTATAACTTTATTCTTTCCCATTGAATTTTTTTCTTTTGAGTCTTGAGGGCACGGTATAGTAAATTGATGCATATATGCCAACAAGAGAAGTGATCGATGAGATTGATATCCCTGCTAACTTAGAGATGATGCAATCACGTCACAGATTTCAACAAAAAGATATTGATTTTGAATAGCAAGCACGAGATGATCCGGTGGAGAATCCTAAATTAAAATTCTAGGCAGAGTTTTTTTTTTTCATAATTGATTAAGCAATTAAAGCCTTGAAATGTAGGTTTAATTTAATGAGTACCCATATAGCAATTGTTTTAAATTTTTATACAATACACATACACTTTAAAAGATATCCCTAAAACTAATGAAGTAAAAACTAAAATTTAGAAATAATATTGATCGACGGAGAATCGGTGGATATAAACGCTCTTGATCTAGCAAATGGGAGAGTACCAGTTTCGGTTTCGCTAGGCAAAAAAGAAAGACCAATTGAAGTTTTAGAACTTATTTCTGAACTTTAGAATTTGCACCAAACCTTGCAATTTGATTGCTTTCTTTGCCAATAAGTGTAGTAAGAAGAGTTTCTCTGAAAATTAAAATTAATAAAAAAAATGCTTTGGATCCACAACTTTCTTCAAGATAGAAAAATGGTTTTGCTATCGAATACGAATTAGCTGAACAAAGTGGTTTTAAAAAAATTGATTAGAAAGTTCTCAGAGTTAAAAGTCATTGAGTGACACTTATAATTTTTGTGAAAAAAACACTTATAATTTTTTATTTTCGTTTTATTTTTGTGTGTGTTTTAGTTTTTAACATACATTAGAACCTGTTTTTGTGCTGTCCTTTTTTATGCGACTTTTTCTGCACGATCTTTTTTTATGCGGTGTATGAATTTCACACACACACAACGACTTTATTAGAAAATATTTCAGTGGCGATGGACAATGTTAGGACCTTCCTACAAAGTCAGGTTTTGCCTTTAATATTTTATAGTCATAGGGATGACCAGAATGCCTAGATCTTTCGAGCTTTAACCTTTCATCATTAGCATTTTGAATTATTACAATGTTATGACTCTTGCCCTTTGTTATAAACTGGGTATAGATGCGTAGTAGGCGTTAGTTTGGCCTTCGGCCCCCTAGAGTCCAAAGCCCCACCCCTTGCGAGGCGGAGGTGTATGTTACGTCACTGCAATGTACATATATATGTATCGCAGGAAAATGATGAAATTAGGAATCTCATCAAATCCCTAAGGGAGATGATCACTTGACGGTAGATGTTAAAATAACGTCTCTTTAAGGTGATTTCCCTGATAAAAATAAGGGATTTGAATGAATCCCTCAGCTGTTTCATTGAAATGTGATGAAATAATATTGACAATTTAAAAGTGTTTATTTAACAAATATGGTGCATTATTAAACGTAGAAGTAAGTAATACAACAATATAGTCAATGAAATACAAATTATTTATTCGAAACTAATAAACAAATAATTAGAAAATTAGGCTGGTATTTTTTGACGTATAACATCTTTCCTTTTGTTACTAGCACTAAAATATCAAAAACCTTATGTTAATCCTAGGGTCCCAAATATTTAAATATATGGGGTTGATATTTAGGGGATCGATAGTACTGCCCGTAAGATTAAAGAAAAGGATTCGCCCCCATAGCATTTTCCCATTGCAAATCCTGACTAGTTCATTTCACTGAAACAGTTCAGGGATTTTATAAAATCACTTACTTTCATCAGGGAAATGACCTTGAAGAGACGTTATTTTAACATCTCCCGTCAATTGATCATTTCCTTTAGGGATTTGATGAAATTCCTAATTTCGCCATTTTCCTGCGACATATACACTTCAAGATGTTCTGCTCATTTGTTATAAACAGTCTCCCGACAATGCACGTTGAGTTGCTTTCTCTCAACGCGCTTTATTGAAGACGAAATTTTCAATGACAGTGACATTATCAATAATTTGTTAGATTATAAAGGCGGACAAGAACCGGATTTTTGAGGGTAAAAATATGCGGGGTACATTTTCAAAAAATTGAAAAAGGGATTTAAAAAATCCAATTTGGAAAGGGGATTAATTTTAAAAAAGGTTTCATGTATTTTATTGTGAATTTCGAATGACCAAAAAATTTGTTGAAAAATTTCCTTACTTTGGGTGCCAAAAAAAAAAAATAATAAATAAAAATTGTTTAATTTAAGGGAAAAGGGATTTTTAAACTTTAAAACAGGAAGATGAGTGCTTTGGATTACGATGAGTAGAAGTGAATTATGTACGTGCATTTTGGAAAACTTCTCCATGTATGCAATGAGAAACTAAATTCTTTAAAAATGTTTCCATGTGTTTTATTATTTATTTTGCTATGGAAATACTTTCTGATGAATTTCGTAAATCGTTGTTTTCTAAGTGCGACTTTTTATGCGGTCCCTCTCCACCGCATAAAAAAATTTTTTTTGTAGTATTTCAACGAATTCGTTCGTTATATGAAAAAATTCATGAATATTTTTTTGTGCGGTTTTTCTTATACAGTCCCTATCTACCACACAAAAACAGGTTTAACTGTATATAAATGTATTATTATGCTACCCTTTTTTTTTTAAAAGTTTTATAGAAGTATATCTATATGTGAAAAATTTACCTTTTTTTAATAATAATTTCTTTACTTTGGTGAGAGGGGCGGCAAAACTACTCGAGCCAGCCCTGATCTGAAGTTGAGCTATATGCCAACTAGCAAGTGTCTAGGCCTGCCACCACACACTATCAGTTAGTCGAAAGGTGGTAGTCAGAAAGTACCCCCAATTTTTGGGGGTTACCTTTGTGCAAATATTTCGTGTACTTTTACTATCCCATAAGGTCAGAGGTAGGGGCTTTTTGATAGGGGCCATTGGGGTCTAGTCTGGAGGGTCCTGTATCAAAATTCTTTTATGGCCTTTCTTTTTTTAAAAATTTAACTCGTTAATGGTACTATTAAAAACATTTTATAAATTTTGTACATACATATTGGGGCCCCTGTAGCTGGAGAGACCGGTATTGCTGATACGGTAGTAGCTGCACCCTTGACAGGGGGCCCAGGGTCTCAAGAAATCTTAAGGCAACACTGATTATGTTTATTATATCAGCGAATTTGGGTGTCAAAATATAATTTCATTGAATAGTACTACTAAATATATAGTAAGATAAATAAACTGTTATACATAATTATATATTTACCAATACTAATTACAAATGCTTTACTTTTTGCATAAATTTAAATTGAGGAACACTTAATTTTCTTGTTGGGCTCCTATGTGAGATGCGGAAAACTGCTGCAGGCATTTGAGTAATCATGAAAAGAGTAGAGCACAAAAAGAAGGAAAAAAAAAAAAAAGGAATGAAAATATATTCAATTGTAAATATTTGAGTAAATTGTAATATACATATGTGTTCTATGACAGGGCACTTTTTTGAAACATTGTCCAGAAAATTGAATATTTTTATAATTATAATAGCGTTCAAAATCTAATCATAAAAGAATTTTCAAACAACTACAGATAAGTGTTTTTAAAATACATTTACTTTCTGATATTACCAAGTTGTGAACAGAAGCATACATTTAAACTCAAAAGTTAGAACAGATGTTCAAGGAATAAATACTTTAGAAAAAGTATCTAGCTGGAGCTCTTTTTCGCAGTCTTAATTGAAACAGATTAGTAATGAAGAGCTTCATAATTTTGAACAAATCAAAATTGATGAGAATGATGCATCAAGCTCTATTATATCCTCTTGACTTCTAAGCCCCTTAACAAAGACCGTAATTTCCCACACAGGATACAAGTCTTTAGTGGAAATCAGCCTCAAACTCTGAATCCATCACTCAATAAGTTCATAATCCATGTGCGTTGTCTTGAAACGTTGGCAAGTCGCAGTAACTTGGAACGGGAATACATTTCACACGAACATTGATAAATGATGGAAAAGTAAGAAGCTTAAGGGGAAAAAAAATATATCTTCCAATTTTAAACATAATGCTAATGTTAAAGAACACAGAAAAGCTGTTGAAGTAAATCTTCTAAACAGATAAAAATATAACAGAAGTGAAAGAAATCCAAAAGAACTGCATATGCCTTTTTGGTTGTTATACAAATGAAGAAAATATCATTTAGTAATAATAAGCATTTCTCTTGCACAGATTTTCCATGTTCTTTAACATAAACATCTTGAACAAGAGTGGGAGAAAAAGCAAATCAATACTGTATAAAAAACTGAAGTTTATGGACTTATGAGGTTCTGAAAAAAAAAAAATTTAACAATACACAATAAAAAAATCTAGACAAATACACAAATATTTTTTAATTCAAGTTCAATCTTTAAACTTTCTCTTGCCATACATTCAAAAGGTCAAGCAGTTGAAAAATTCATTTCCAATATTCTCATGTAAAGTACATACAAGTCAATCATTCTCTGTGTGCTCGTTTAACAACCTCCTTTATTCATGTTTGAGCAGTTGCATAAGTTGTAACATTCTAAAACTTAATAATTCAAAAAATGGCAGAGATAATATATAAAATTCTTTTCTTTTCGCAATTCAAGCTTTCTTCAATGTTGCTTCAAGAGTGATGTTATACAAGAAAATATATATGCACTCACAGGTCATAAAAGATATTTTAATTTCACACATGAAAACATGCGTTATAAAAATTATATTTAAAAAAATTCTTTTACACCAGGAGAAAAAAAATCCAACTATTTAATACAGTTTGACACATTTATAAATTACTGCAGTGATTTTCATTATAGAAACAATTTTAAGCAAATGTGCAATTAAGTAAAAATAATCCAAAAGTGTTCAATTTAGTTTTTTTTTTTTTAAAAAAAGAAAGTTTTAAGCATACTATAGAGCAGTGGTCTCCAACCTTTTTTTAATTGCATACCCCTAAAACGAAAGTAATTATTAGTCACACCCCATATGTATGTGCATAAGTGTGTAGTCAAAAAAATCAGATTTTAAAAATAATATACATACATTTAAATTAAATTTTGTAGATTTTAATATGAGCTATGAGTGATATTTAAAAAAAACATTCAGAAAGAGCTCCAAAGGCTTAGCTTCCCTTATTTTTGTGTACATGCATTTGAAAGCCTGCATATTAATCTGGAAGCTCAGCATTTATGATGCTGAGATTCCAGATGGTAATCAAACTAGATACAGTGACCAATGGCGAAACTTCACACTCAAATGATACATGATCAAACACTCAAGCCTACTTCTTAGGTGTATTTCAAGTATCCTTTTTTGTACCCACTGGGGTACAGGTACGGCACTTTGGGGACCACTGCTATAGAGGATAAAAATACTGAACTTACTAGAATTTTTCTAAAAAAGATTTTCCCGTATTATGTACTTGGTTCAAAATATCACAGTCAAAGCTAAATATCAAAGAGCAATTCATCACCTGATTAAAAAATGGGACAGTGCATCTACAATGTAGTACAAGAGAGAAGCTACACAAGAAAAACATCAGGTTTGAGTCGAGTATAAATCATGTGGTGAATGAAGTTGCCACTTAATAAATACTATATTAGATTTAATATGCTGCTAAGTAACAGTATATATAGACTGTACAAATAATATATTCATTTCTAGCTGCAATATTACAAATATAAATGTAACACATTAAGATTATAATTCTAAATTTAGAATGCTTTATAAATTTTTTATACAATCAACTATATATGAAAAAAAATAAATATTAATAATCAACAAATGAAATATTAATCAACATAATTAGATTCAACAATAATAACTTTCAACATCTGAGAAACAAGGGTGAAATTGTGACTATCTTAAAAGGCATTTCATGGCAAACACACAAGGTATATACATTTTCCATTATTAGCTGTCAACACATAAAACAAGTGCTAAGGTTTAACAACTGTAGGTGACAGACTTGCAGTAAGTCATTTAAATTCTCTCATAGAAATCATTTTATTTTTGGTGAGCCAAAGAATAAAAGATGGCCAAGAAAATATAAAGTTTCCCTCATTTCCAGATGCAGAGATGATAGAAGATTAACAAACATAAAAATAATTTTTAATTTTTATCTTAAAAAAAAGCACCTAGAAAATTTAACCTATTTGCTTTTAAAGAATGTTTTGACACTGAATTGATAATATGATGCTAAGTTATCTTCAATAATTACTTAATACTTATATAATATATTCAGCAACAAGCAAACTTAAAAATGCACCAGTTGTGAAAGTTTTTATTGCTTAATAATTTATAATTGTAATTTAAACATTCTCTCTCAGAGGCAGAAAAATGAAACATCTAAAATTATGACAAACTCGCTCTACCCTTTTTAGTAGAAAAGCACACAATTCTAGAAGTTCAGAAATAAAAAACAACAACTTTGTGACAGTGTTATATTAATGTCATTAAATGTTGAATGTAAGTTTCAAAGTCATAATTTGATAAAGATTGTACTCGAGTTTTATATAATATATGCTTGCTCATAAAACAAGCCACTAATTCAAATAAATATTACGAAAATGTGCACTTAATCCTAACTTTGATTTGATTTAGAATTCAAAACAAGAGTGTACATTTTATGCATATAACTTTATAAAATATACTGCTACACAATAAGGATGTTTTTCCTCAAGTGAAACAAATTTTTCTGCCCCCAAGAATTCAATTACAGCAGTATTATTTAAAATAATGAAATAAATGCTTATTTTGGTCATGTAACACACTCTCATTTATATAAGAAAATTTTTCACACATATAATCTAAATTCATTACAAGTTGCAATGACATTTGGTTTTCAAAAACGTAAGTATCAGCATTTCGAAACGAAACGTGATCCGGAAATGTAAAAGACATCTTCAATAAATTAAAATGATACCCACTCAACCGAGAAACTGGAACAAAGCAAGTACATCAGTTCTGAAGTAAACTTTCCAAATACTGTTAGGTAAGATCAATTAATGCATTACTTATTTTATTAATATGTAACATATTATCTAATCTATACTCTAAAGAGAGCGAAGCATTAAAAAGCTTCACATTCTTTGGAACTCTGACCATCTTATTAACAAGTCAGAATACACTTCAATAATCTTCAACAATACAAAATCTGTAATGGACATCAATAAGCGAAAAATAGAGTTAGTTTGGGAATTCTAACATTTATGTGAACCATTATAAACGTAATAACCCGTAAAGATTATGCATTTGCAAGATGAATAAATATACAGAAATAAAATCTGTATAAAGAAATATTTACATATGCATAATCACTTCTGTAAAACAGAAGTTAGACTTCGTACTAAATAAATTATTGCAAATTTAAATATGATTATAAAGAAGACACTTTCGATGGCAGTGTTACAGGTACTATATGCATAAAATAGATATGCTGAATGCATATCATGGATTATAAATTGAAATTTTTTTTGAAGGATAAGGTTTAAATTGAAACATACAAAGAAAACAAATTCTCAAATACTAGTTTCATGAAATTATAAAGGATAAATATATATATATATATTTCAGTTCATGGACATTAAAACAACAGAACTCCTAAAATGTTACTAAAAATTAAATACAATAAAAGTTTAAATCCGAAATAAATTTGGGAATGGGGTAAAAACAAAACACAATAAGGAAGGAATAAATTTTAAATATGCTCAGGTTGATATGACAAACATGTCATTTATAAGACAATATATATAACTGTTTCAGTGAGAGAGAAAAATAACTGGAAAAATAAATTTATTGCTAAGCATAGAAGTTTAATGTAAGTATAATTTACATTATACCACTGTGTTTGAACAACTCGATATGATGTTTGAACAATCATTTCAGATAAGTATACATTGTATACAATCAGAAAATTTAATTTTATGTAATAAAATACATGGAAGAAATAAAAACTTAAAATTGAAATTACTCACCCACTTAAAAATGGATGACTCTCTATAATACATTATTTGAAGTTTAAGACTAAAAACTTGGTTGGCCTACAAGAACATTTTAATCTCTACTACAAAAAATACAAACGATCTCTCAACATAGAAAATCGTCTCTAAATAGTAATGCACACTATTTTGATTCTGAATATAATGGAATTATTTGAAGAGCACATCATTTATGGTCCTGTATTTATGTTTATCACATAAAATGCAAATTTTATATTGTTTGCAGGTAATGAAAACATATTTGCTTTTGATCCAATTAATTATATTTCAATGTGACACTTATACAAATTTAATTCTTTTGTATTTCAGAATGAAGAATAAAACGTACATTTTTTTTTTACAGGATCACAAAATGACAAAGGACATTCTAATTTAAACTAATAGAAAGTGCAATTAAATACATATTAACAGACAGTTTACAGTTACTAATAAACAAACAAAAATTGAAAAATTTGCATACAAAGGCTAAAATTATTCTCAAACCAATCTCTTATAAAGAAAAAAAAATCATCTTAAGTTCACACTATTCAAGGAAAAGTATGAAACCTAAAAAATATTTCTTACTAGGATCGAAAGCAAATTATTTTCTTACCATTAAAATTTCCAACTTCTATAAACACCATAGTATCAACACAACATTCAATTAGCATTTTTCAAACAAGCAGAAGATTCATTACAGGCATGTATGAAGTGTCTAAACTGACTGAGTAGGTTGATTGTCAGGCAAATATACATAGCCAAGAAATGCAGCTTAATTAATTAGCTTATCATAGTTGTGGGGAAGAATGACCTTTCTCACAAAATACCTCTTAAAAAGCTTGCATAAATGGCTAATAAAATATGAACAAGCAATTTGGAAGTTCAAGCTGTACTTAAGGAAAGCGAGGAAAATACAGTTTAACTGTCTGTACACTAAATTAATTTTTTAATTTTAATCCAGCAAATCGAATAGGCAAAATTCTTCTAGTAAATTGTCATACATCTGTAGTATGCTTAAGAATATTTTTTTTCAAAATAATTAAACCAAAATAATTTTTTTAAAAAAATTAAAGATAATGGAAGCATATTTCCATTTTATTAGGATTTAGCCACAGGTAAGAGATGTGTGGACTAATTGAAAATTATTTTTTGATTAAGATTTAACATTTTCTACACTGAATTAATACACTTCGCAATTTTTTGAATGGAGCTTACCAAACAATCACTTCTCAGGGAATATGAAAATAGAATTAAAATTATAGCCATGAGAATTTATGACAAAACATCTTTTTTACCGTTACCCATCAAAATAATTTTTCGGATAATGAATAAGCAAGACTAGTAACTAATATTGATTCAGAGAATTAACAATTTCTTGTAACTCAAAATGCTTCAAACCAAAATCTCTTTAAAACTAACACCAAACACAAGCTATTTGATTATACCATACATAAATGAATAATTTAATACAATTTTCTTAGTTTCAACAATTTTTGAAGTAAATAAATACATCACAGTCAACCTTGATTATACTTTGGACTAATACAATTTCAATTACATTAAAAAAAACAGGCAGGATTTTATATTATACACCCAAAACAAATGCAAATATGACTAGAAAAAAAAAGATAATATAACAGTATGCTGACAAAATTTTGCAACCTATCTAATGAAAATGACTGAAATTTTTTAAAATTACAAATGATTCAATCAAATGACTTTCTTTTGGCTCTGACATTACAAGTATTCAAGTATTAACACATTCAAATCTGTAACTCATCACATAAACCTTGACCATAAGAGCATAAAAGAAAAGTAAATTTTTCAAGATTACATCATATTTAGCACAAATCTCAGTTAAATACAATTAAAATCAATATTATACAAATCAATCTAATTTAGAACTTTTAAAATTTTTATTTCTTCATAGGTATTATACCACTCTCAATTTATTAACTTACAAGACATATATATTAACTCTGATTCATTGCTCAATATTTTTACATTCACAGTACATCATAAGGCTAGATGATTTTAAGAAATGGAATTCTCCGAATGAGTTTTTTTATATGTAAATAAACGATAAATATAAGAATAAAAACATACCACTAAAAAACTAATCACTACTTTGAGAAATTGCAAGATAACTTTACAAGTTATTTAAAATTCACAGAAATTTATGGAAACAATTCTATCATAATTTAAGGAGCATACACAGTGAAAAGTTTACACTTTTTATTTCAATTCAAATAAAAGTTTTACAAGTTTTGCCACACACACAAACAATAAATATTACTTTTTCGTAAGAGAGAGAAAACTGCCAAATTTAAAACAAAAATATATATAAGCAGCAAAATGCTAAAATTATTTATTTGAAGCAGACCAAAAAACTACCTAAAATTTTAGTTGAAACATTACAACTGATAATTTACTTAATTATAAATGAACTTCACTGCTATACACTCTATATTTAGAATACCATATTACAATCTTAAAAATATTGGAAATTTGAATTTAATTCTTTAAGTAAATATTTCTGTATTAATAGACCACTTGCAGCTTTAATATTCAAAGAAAGATACTACTCATTATCACAGAACTGGAATGTTTTTTCAGTAATATCCAAAATTTGGTAGTGTGCAGATTCTACATAATTTAGATTATTATGAATGATGTGAAAAAAATGGCGATGTTGTGGCAAAACTTTCGATACACTTTTTTTTAAAAACTAATCTATTCTAAGAATTTGAAAGACAATTCAAACTCAAGATGGGGAAGGGAGGGAACCAAACTTATGTCTCCTTCCATATGATAAAATTTCTATTATCAACTTGCCATTCACACACATTTAACAAAAGGGTAACAAAACTATCATATAATGTTTTTATATGAAGTAAAAATATAATTCAGACATTCATAAATTATATCATCACAATTCAGCCACCCATGTCACAAATTGCATAAAAGCTATATTAAGATATGTCCTTTTTTGAAGATAAAACTTTAAAAATTATAGTGGAAGTTGGCTGAAATCTATTTGAATTTTTAACAAGACAATCTTGGGCCATTGTCCATTTGTCAAGAACTTGTTTTCTTACATCTACTGCTATACATGACATTTTACATGATTTGTTGGAGATCTATCGTAAAAAATCAAAACAAATTTTGTTTCACATCATAAGACAAAAAATTTATAGATTCATTATAATTATTTTATTTTTAATATATTAATCTATATATGACACAGGTGATAACACTGAAACAATTTTCAAAAGATGACCACTCCTAAGAAATCTACACAGCCAACAAAAAGTGATTTCAATGACAAAGCAGTCATGAGTTATGCTTTCACATTTTCTTCCTTTTAAAATATATTGCCCTTGCACCTTTTTCTTGAATATTTGATATGCAAAAATTGAAATATTCATGTATGAATGCTATTTATTTATGATGTTTCAATTAAATGAGTTAGGTTTTTAGTACTAATTATATGAATAACTGGATGAAAATACAAGAATAATTAAATGCTAACCTAGATACTTTCATTAAAAATGTATCTGATCATTACACATGTACATACCTCATCAACTTTCTACACCAAAATATATAGTAAGTAATGTGATGGCATGTGTAAAGAACAAAAACGGATTTTTTACAGAAATGCAATTGCTGCTTAAAAAATATCGAGAGAGCAGCACACACATTTCAGATGTATTCAAATAATGTGTGTTCAAATGCACTGAGCTATTTTTTAAGCAGCTCATTCAATTTTCATTTAAAATGTTTAACTTAAACAATTTAAAATCCTTATTATTCAGTTCATAAAACGATTTCATTGACAAACAATTTAACAAAATAAACTGTTGGTATCTAGTGATTGATGCATACATTATTTGTTAGATGGAATAAAAAAATTGTGTACTATTATAGCCTTTGTGAAAGTGTTAAAATTTCCCTTCCTTTAAAACCATGTACAGAAACCTATAATTATATATTCTCTCATATAACCATATATATCACCTATTGTTTTGTTATGCGTTTTGATTCATAAAAAAATAGTATCTCATTACTTCTTTACATATAAGTTGAATAAACTAACTTTTTTTCACATTTTTACACTCTTGTGAACAATGCCAGTGACGCAGTTGAAATTTTGTTGTTTTTATATTGAGAAGAGCATTTTGTGCAGTTGTATCAGTATCAAACACAGCAAGTACTAGATGTTTGCTAGAAGAAACAATAAAATCAGAGTTCTCATCTATTATTTTCATATTTTCTGCTTGTAAGAAATAAATCTTTGCTCCTAAATCAGTTACCAATTCCAAATAATGTTCTACATCGCTTCGTTTCATATCTGCAGGTAATCCCTCAATTTTCAAAATATGTTTCCCTAAAAAAAATTAATTTATAAATAACATACATATTAAGAAGAATATCAAACGAAAATGCAAAGATAACCATTCACATAGGTTGAAAAGTTTCAAACTGAAAAGTAACACTCTAGAATTGGAAACAAAGTACAACATAAAAAATACAAATAATTTTCTATGCACATAAATTGTGTTAGTTTTGATCATGTTTCTCTAATTTGCTTTTATTCAGCTATATTTTCAAGGGATTGAAATTTCAAAACACCTACAGTTTAAATAATGATTGAATAATGAAGTTAGAAAGGTGACAAAGTCCTATATTTCAAGATATATAAAACTGCACCACAAAAAAATATCAGAAGTAGAAAAAAAAGTGATTTTCATATGTGCCAATTTTTTAAAATGACTGTGGGAAAAAACCCCTACACACACCACGAGATTGACACTTTAAGCAAATTCTTAAAATAAAAATAAACATTTTAAAAATAATGCGAACAAAATTTCACAACAAAGATAAGAAAATTACCCTCATGCCATTTTTTTAAATCTCTGGTTATTTAATGTGAATTTCAGTTACTGACTGAATCTCATTGGTCAAAATAGATCTGTGACTTCAACTGATTTGATTACTTTTTGAGCTCTGTACTACTACTACTACTACTACAAACATATAATTTTTTTCTTACTTTCCTCTTCAAGATTACAATTTTTCTAAAAATCTATTTGTGTGAGTAATTGAAATGTTTGTAATTTTATCCATTGTGCAAGAGCTGAAATATATTTAAAAACACAACTGTAAATATACGGAAAATCGCTTACTGTGCAAGTGTGGTTAAATCTAACCTAGCTTTGTGAGTCCGCTTAAAATTTCATATCTGAACCGAGGTTAGAGAAATGAAGGTAGGCGAAACCTCAGTTTTCTTCCTTTGACAGCTGATCCAGTTAACAGTGAACACGAATGTTATCTGACAAGAAGCAACACTTTTGTTTCAATAAATAAGCAATAAAATTAGCATAACTAGAGAAGAGAAGTAACATCAACCACATTTGCATAACCACAGAGTGCTGTGGAGTGGGATATATATAAAAACAAATCCGTTTCAGCAGTTGCTACTGCTTTCGTTTTGCTGGATGTTACGTTTATTTGGTGCTCATTACTTTGTTCCAAATTTCTGAAAATAAGTTGTTGACTGCATGAGTGAAAACATACTTTGGTATGCAAAATCAGAAGGATCCAATTTCGTGTACATCTGTCGGAGGTTGCCCGAGCATTGTATATCAATCCTTTGATTACCATCAGCTAGTGGAATTGCTATCAAAATGAACGTAGAGTGTCACGAAGGACCAGTAGAGATAGTACCGAATGACTAGATTACAACAGCCAGCGAGGACCGTTATCTGTGTCTGCAAGCTCGGCATTATCCGAGGAGCTCAACCAGTCAACTTTCTTCGAAAGTTGCAAGGTCATCAGGAATAGCGATATATCCTGACAAACTATAAACGGGTGCATGAAAACCATCAGTATGACGACCATCAGTTTGAGTGAAATTGACGTCGTCTCACAGAAGAGCTGGGATACAATGGTCCAATGTATTGTACATCGATGAGCCATTTTTCTGAATAAATAATGATTCCCAACTTTGAGAATCCCAGGAACTCAACCTTAAGCTCAAAATATCACTGGGAGACACAGCTACAGTTGTGTTATGGTTTGGGCGAGGCACAACCCCACATTAATCAAAATTTTTGAAGCATATTTTCCACAAACCAGCTATTCTTTCATATAGGCCTTTCAATATGATGCACATTCCTTCCCGTTTTCCAGCATTCCCAAACATATCCTTCACTCGATTCCTTTTAAACCAAATGCACAGCATTCTTGTAGACCGTACATTTTGACATTTGCAATCCTTTAAGCATAAACCACTGAATCCCAGACATTTTCCCCTTTCATTTCAAATCAAGCAACCTATAAATCATACTTCTAAAACATACTATTTGGAATAATACGAAGGAACAAAAAATCAACGAAAAGTTTGTAAACCTTCAATACGAACTATTTTTAATAAAGTGATAATTCTAAGCAAAAACGATAAGTTATATTTCCTAAAAAGAAAAATTAAACGGCTCACATGAAAATCCCTCTTTAAAAAAAACATGCAAAATTTAAAAAACGAATAGCAACCCAGTACAAAGAACACGTGAACATCTCAGAATAAGACCCCATTTCAAAGTAAGGGGGCCAAATTAAATAGTCTGCCAGAATGAAGTAGTTATCTCACTACGAAATCTAATAAACATCACTACATATCTAACTGTCCCCCTATTCTACACTCAGCCTTTTATTTAATCTTTGAATAATCAATGTAAAATTAAAGAGTTACAAAAATAAAAAGCATATATCTTATTAATACAACTAGGCAACAATGAAATTGTTTCATTGGTGAATGCACCCAATCCTAAATGAATTTAACATGCTGAACACGAAATACCACACTGAAAAAAGCTGATTGGCTCTCAATGTAGACATATTTGTGTTTTTTTGTGTGTGTGTGTTATAAAGGTACTCTTACATAGTGCAATGTATGCATTATAACATTTCAATAAAATATATCCTGTTACATGACATTATGGGTTTGATGATTTGTAGGAGCCTACTAAACACACTGATCAGTTATTTCTGCATGGCACTACCAGGTTCAGGAAGTTTCACCAAGAAAAAGAAAGACTCAACTGAATACCCTAGCATACCATATGCTTTGCAAGTTGTCTGATCTGGTGAGGGACTCAATTCATATAAAACTCTTACATATTTTTCTTTTAGTACAGACTAGGAGGGTCTAAATGAGTCACGATTCTCCTCAAACATCAATGTCCTCATGTGATGGCAGTAAGCAGGATGACTTTTCATGTTCTGATTAAACATCTTCTCCACATGGAATTAAATTGGCTGAGCTAAATGATTTTGTTCAAGATTTGAATCTGTTCAAAAACAAAGCGGATATACTCGAAGAAAATATCAGAGTGGCTTCATTTCGCACATGCCAACTGCTCTTCGAATCTTTCCTTAAAAAAGAAGTAAGTTTCGTGTTCTGCTGCAACACTAATGGTCCACTAAAAGAATTCCAAATGACACATGAACCCAATAAATGATGGATGCTTATAGATGTTTCAAAACTGAATTTTAAGGAGTTTTGCTGAATGGCATGAACAAGTTTTTATCCATGCTGTCTGCACATGCCGTCTCCAAGGAGACTTACCACAATCTAAACTAGTGTTTGGAAATGATTAACTACAATATATTTAGAAGAGCTGTGCTAATTTTAAAGTGGAGTTTCAGTTGTTGTGTTTGTAGCTATGATATACAAAGTATTGCTATTTTCTTTATCTGTCGAACAGCAGAAAAATCATTGTGCATTATATAAAAAAAATTGGTCTCAGAGAGCATCTTTATAAGCCTGAATATCAAGCTTGACCTAGTCAAAAACTAGGTATAAACCATGGATATTAATGGAGCAACATTCAAGAATCTAAATGAAAAATTAACTTAACACAGTGTAACAAAAATCAAGGAAGGTGTTTGTATGATGTTGCAGATTATACAGCTTTTCAGAGAACTCAAATTAAAGAAATTTTTTTTGAAGTAAAGAAAAACAAGTTTGGGAGTGTGAACAAACTTCCTGGGGAATGATAAGTTCAGAAACTACAATAATCTGGTTGAGGATATGTTAGCTTTATTTTCAGGATTTCAGCTGCAATATGTTCTTGATCCACTTTCTGGACTCAAATTTCTTTCCTGATAACTGTGGTCAAGTCGATTTAGTCGATCTAATTGTTCACAATAAAGGTCTGCATTAATAGTTTCTCCAGGTTTAAGCACTTCAAAATGGACGATTCCACGAATACCCCACCAAACACACAAAAGCGCCTTTTTTTGGATGTAAACCTGGCTTAGCAGTCATTCGTGGCAGTTCATTAGGAGAGAGCCACTGTCTTTTTTGCGTTTTGGATTATCATACAGGACCCATTTTTCATCTGCAGTGATCAAGCGATCTAAAAAAAAACGGTTCTGTATTGTACCGTTGAAGAAATAAGTTGAATGTCGTAGATTGGTTAGCTCTGTTTTCTTCAGACAGATTATGCGGAACCCAAACACCTGCTCTGTTTGTTTTACCAATCTGTTGCAAATGTTCTTGGATGGTCGACCAAGGTTGGTTAAGAGCATTTGACAGTTCCTCGATTGTCTGACACGGATTTGCTTCTACTTGCGCCCTTAAGGTATCCGATTACGTTCGGAACCGTGATTTTAAAAAAGCGCATAAATGGATAATTTTCATGATATTTAGTGTCACTTAGATTAAAATACATGCATAAAATTGTTTTAAGGACACTTTGACAAAAAAAATGATTTAAATACAATATTTCGGCAAAAAATTAACTTAGAATCTTTTTTCAAAATGTTCTCCTTTTGTGAAAAATGCTTCTATTATAATACTTTGCCTGTATATAGCTCAGACCTCTCTACAGAGGCTCGACTAGAATTTTTGAAAAATTCACATTATTTTCAGAGTTACCACCATTTGAAATAATTATCGGCGTTTTTTTCTTAAAATTGCTCCCCTGTGTTGTCGTAAAATATGGATAAAACCACTTCTAAGTGATATATTTCAAAAATTCTGGTTGAGCCTCTGCAGAGAGGTCTGAGCTATATACAGGCAAAATATTATTATAATAGAAGCATTTTTGACAAAAGGAGAACATTTTGAAAAAAGATTATTCTGTTAATTTTTTGCCAAAATATTGTATTTAAATAATTTTTTTTTGTCAAAATGTCCTTAAAACAATTTTATACTAGTATTCTAATCTAAGTGACACTAAATATCATGAAAATTATCCATTTAAGTGCTTTTTTCAAAATCACGGTTCCGAATTAGTCGGATACCTTAATAACGTCAATGTCTAAAGTTGTTGGTTTTCCTGATCGATGTGAGTCGGAAAGATCGATATTATCGGATCTGAACTTAGAAAACCACCTTTGGCATTTACAAACATCTAAGGCACTTGGGTAAACATCGCAAATGTTTTGGGTAGCAACTGTTGCATTACTACCCTTGTGAAACTCCAAAAGCATGCAATGGAGGATATGAATCTCTTCTGGTATTCGGCTAGTTTTTTCACTCAAAATGGGGAAAGAAAATTTAAGATTTAGGTTTTCACAACTAAACAAGTCATTTTAACTTTGAAATGTCTCTGGCACGACTTTCAACAACGCAATGAACTCATAAACGGTAAAGTAGCATTGACATGTGCAAAAACGACATTACTTTTCGGTCCCCCTAATACATGAAAAAAAGAAGGCAGCAAATTCAGCCTTTTCTTTGTCAAATTCATATTCAGCACATTGAATTCATTTTGAATTGATTATATTTTTTTAAGAATCAAAAATTTTCTGAAAAGTAAGTTGCCAGTGTAACTGAAGCTACCATGTCACAAAAATAAAGTCCTGTTAAAAGCAGGTAAAAATATAAAGATAATCACCTTCCCCTTCAAAAATGGATTGAGATACAAGTGTGGCAGAACTTATATTACTTCCTTTAGAACGATGCTTTCTAGTCTTAGGAGGACGACTGGTAGGAGAATGGTGTGAAATGGAAGCACGTGGGAATCTTGCTATTGATGGCTGCTGAGGTAATAGCAATGGCCCAAGATGTTGCTGCACAGGAGGACCAACAAGGCATAAATCTACAAAAACACATTGATTATGTAATACAAATAATAAATACACAATATTTATATCATTTGAATTGGTTGGCAAATTGTACTGAAAATTTAACAAAGTACATCTAAAAATAATTTGATAGAAAGAAGTTTAATTTTAAACTATACTATAGAGTAAATCTCTAAAATATACTAATTACAAAAAATGTTCTAAAACACTAATTTCGGAAAGGGAGACTAAAAAAATGTCATAATATTCAGAAGACTCGAAATTTATCATTTTTCAACAAGGGTTAAAAGGAACGACTGAATTTTAAAGAGAAGACAATCTGAATGTTTCACAAAAAACTATCAGAAAAAAAAATTTGCAAATTAAATTGATTTTCACTCAAGGATTTACCTATTTTCTACAATTATGGCTAGTAAAAAAAAATCTCTAAAAAGAAAGAATTTTCAAAACTAAATCCTATTTCATATATATCTGGATGCTTTTCATATTTTCCAGAAATAGAATGTTCCATTTTTATTGGCAGTAATTATTTTCCATTACAGCTATATTTCATACTCCTGCAATACTGAAACTGCAAATTTTTGTTTTATACTGAAAGAATTTATCGATTAAATGAGAGATCCACTCAAAGATTTTATTCGAACAGTCACTTACCATTAATACAAGAGGTTCCACGAAATCTGATCCATTCAAATAATTTTGGAACTGCTACAATAAAAAGAAAATCCCTCACTGAAGAGTAACACCACTTTAACAAATAACTTCAGAAAATAAACTCTTGTTGTAATAGCCAGAATGAAAACATACGACAATGTATTTATCTCGAGCCAAAACGATAAGATTACTTTGTTATTAAATTACAATTCATATGATAAATATTCACATGGTTTTCATGTACTTATCTGTGATATTTAAAATTTCCTTTTCTGTTAATACAAAAATCACAGTATAAATCTAATGAAATAATAATAATAATAAAAAAAATAGCATTACAGCAAATTGAGAAATACAAGGGGAGAAAAACAGTCAGGTGACATAAGAAAAATCTTCACACACACAAACTAGTTTGTTCTCTTATAATAAATTAACTCTTATTTATTATATTGTAAATGAAAAATACTATTATTAATTATAAAAAAATATAATTTAAAACGAATTTCAACTATATGCACTATTAAGAACACAGTCATAACAAGGTACATTTAAAAATTATGTTTTTTAACTGTACTTAACTCCCAATAACATATGTCCTACATTACATAAGTTGAAAAATTTCAATTATAACATTTTCAAACATACCAGGTTTTTAAAAAAAAAGATAACAGACGGGATAAAAATAAGCGATTGCATTCTAAAATTAGTTTAATTTACCACATACATAAGATTTTATTTCATTTAGAAAAAACAATGTTAGAGCAAGTAATTTTTCCAATATTAGACAAAAATAACTGAATGCATTGGGAATAGAAATTTATTATTTCAAAATTACAATTGTTTATTAATATGCAACAATCAACGATCTGAAAAGTAGAAAGGATTTGCATTTATTTTTAATAAATACAAAATATTTTAAGCCCCTTCAGCCTAAAAATATAAGAAACGAAAGTTGAATAGTTTTACTTATGACCAAAAAAGTTAAGCACACATAATCTATTACAAATTTTTTTAAGTACAGAAATTTCATATAAATTCTGCAATAAACAACCCTCACTCCCCAATTCAGAATCTTAAAATTAAGGAATCAATACAAAGTCCCAAAATATTTGTAAATTAGATAAGATAGCTGTGAAATTTCTCCATAAAAATTATTTAAATATAAAGTTCTTAATATAATATACACTTTAAACACTATATGTCAGCTACAAATATGGTTAAATTTAAGACATTGTAATTTTGAGTCCTGGTTAAATGACGTCAATTGTATACCACTATACACAGTCAAAGGTATATCAATGTTCAAAGCCATATTGATAAAAAATTATTTTAATTAATCAAGATGCACTTACAACAGTTAAAATTGAATGACTTTTAACACAGTTAAAAACTGTAAATTTCATCAATTAAAAAAAAAGGTTTAAAACTATTTTAACACTAAATTTTTAAACCAATTTCTTTTCTAACTTAATTAGTTAGGCATTAACTGTTTGTTTTTATATAATGTTTCTTTTTTCGCTTGCATAATTTAAAATCTTCTTCCAGCATCCATTACATAAAATTTTTGCTGAATTGCATTCATAATTAGAGCAAATATGAACACCACATTTTGCAGATATTTTTATGATATTATCAGTAACAATGGCAGCTTAGTTTAATAAGTAAATTTAAATTTCTCAAAAATGATACCTTTTGCCCAAAATACAAAATTTTCATTATAATTAACTCTCTCTCTACTCTATCACCTATATATAATACATATTTTTAACAAAGATAAAAACACACACCATTAAAATCATTGAAGAAAATAATTCCCAATATAACACTTAATTTCAATTAAAAAGTCACACATGATGTCTAAAAAGGCAATAATTTCCTAAAAGTTTTAAAAATTCATAAAGGTAAATTTCTAAGAATGTTAGTGAAATAAAATTTGAAGTAAAAAATTTCCAACCAAATTCATTCATAACAGCATAAAACACATTTTCAACTATTTCCTTCATCTAATTCTGTTACAAGGGGTACTGGAATGGAATTCCGGCACATTTCCATTAAAATCAAAAGCCTTTTATTTCTTAAATTTAACTTAAGTTCTCCATCATTACTGCCACCCTCCCTCCCAAGTGATTTAATGTTATTCTATTCTAAACTGTATTAAAGATGAGGTTTAAGTTCTACATGAAGAATATATCTACATTTTTAATACACATCAAGGTAAAAGAATAAAGTTCTAAAATCACATTGAACCTACATATAAAAAAGTTAACTTAGCAATTTAAAATTAGTGAGAATCTCACAAAACGTACAGCGATTCACAACCATATTTAAATTTTTTTAACTTACAACTTTGCGATCCGATAAATCTAAAAACCTTTGAAACAAGGAAATATATATTGGGCAGATAAATAATATAAAAATAAAATTTTTTCTTTTACTTTGAGGCTATTTTAAGCAAAGTATTTTTAAAATTGTGAATAATATACAATGCAAGATTTTATTGAAAATTAATATGCATCTTGTCTGGCAAAAACTGAAATAGTTGGGAGTATTCTGCAGATAAATACACATTTACAAATTTGAGGCACACTCGCACGCCATTAAAAAAAAGTAACAAATATATCAATACTGAATTGGAATTCATAACATTTAGTTTAATTAATAATGAAGTTATTAAGTTAACTAAGACATTCAAATCAAAAAAGTAAAAGGTCTTATTTCTTTGCTATGTTTATAATCGTACTATCAAAAAAAAAAATTCAATAGCATACATTATACCTGATTTAACAGATTATTAAAGAGTTTGAGTAAACTTATATTAGTGTTTCTATTAATATCAATAATCTTGGTGAAAGGGCTATTAATGAAGACATTTAATTTTTTAAATGAAATACTCAAGCAATGAATGGTTAGAAGAATTTCAGTTCAAATTTTAAATGTTCACTAATCTGTGCAAAATCATTAGTAGAAAAAAATTAAGATAAAGGAGCTTTCTAAGAAATCAATTCATACTCCTTCAAATAAAATATAAATTTTAGAAGGGTATCAAAGAATGGAACTTTAAATATGTGTTGGCATCGTACAACATTAAACCAAAACTTTTTGGATTATGTTGAAGAAAAAAAAAGTTAAACAAAAGTTGAAAAGCATTGTTCCCCTCTCTTTTCTGTAAAACAGTACCGAAAATTGTATTTTGTTAACCATGCAAATCATGTAGGAATTTGTCATCATATTTCAATTTTAAAATATTGCAAAATATTTTTCATAAAACTGGATAGGACATATTTAAACAAATTTCATCAATACTTAAATAATTCTTACAGCTATTTTTATAATTGAATTTCTTTTCAAAAAATTCTGAGAGAATAAAACATTTCAAAATCAAGAAATTATAATTACCACTCGCTAAAGTAACATGTTCTCCAATACCCGGATCACTTGCTTGTTTCACCAAAGGGAAACTAAGAGGCACCTTATTAACTGTAGAGAGAGAAGCAGGATATTGTGTTCTCAGAACACTAGATAATGGGGTATTACTTCCAATATTTGCCACCAGTGGCACATTTGGTGGCAAAACTTGAAATGCAGACACATATGCTGGGGCAAATTGAGACGGTTGAGCTGAAGCAGTATTTTGATTGATAGTTATTGTTGTTAATGGTGATGCTGATGGCATGTTTTGCATAGGTGGTGCATATACAGTATATCCTAAAAATGGAGTCCCAGAGTTTAAAGAATGGTTAACTGTGCCTGAGCTTGATGAAACTGGGAGTGATTGAGAACGTGAAGATGAAAATTGTGCAGCTACATGTCCTCCCGCAAGAGTTCGAGTGGCCGGTGATTGTGTACTACTAGTAATGGACACATAAACTGGAGGCAGAGTAACAGATGCTGTCTGCAATTGCATAAAAGATTGTTGAACACAAACAGAAGGCTGTGATGGTTGACTAGTAAATGAAGTTTTAAGAGTGGCATGGCAGATATTTCCCGTATTTCCAACATTTACATTTCCAAATGGAAAAACTGTAGCAGATGCTGTTGTAACAAGTGTAGTACAAGTATCTCCACTTTGACTGCATGCTAAGGCTGGAAAACAGGGTATATATTGGGGATCTAGAAAAAAGGGAGAAGTATAATGCTGATGACAAGTTCTACATCACAAAGAAAAAAACTAAAAGAAAGAGATAGGAATAACATTAGTATTCACCCAATATTTTTTAATGCATATGATACTTCCTAATCCCCCCCTTTTAATCGTTTGCGTATAAGAATGTTTTGAAAAAACACGATCGAAAAGTGCCAAGGAGCATAATCGCACTCCTGCAATTAAGTGTCGAAAAAATTATTAAAATCCTCAAATTATTAAATTAAAAAATAAATTACAAAATTAAATAATTAAAATTGATTACAATTGTTTGAAACGCTGAACGTGCTATGACAAATTGTGAGAGTGCTGTCGGTTGTTTGTATCGGCCAAATGCGCTGGCATTTTTTGACAAAATTTGAAGAGTGCGAAAGTTGCTCGTGGTACGCAAACGGTTAAATTTCTACATGTCAACGCATATTAATTTATGTTTCACATGTTAAAGCCAAGAAATTATGAATAAATACTGCAAGGTCTCTTATATAGTGGATACACTTTACAGAAATGAGTAAAAAAAAAATTACCATACCTTAATTTAAGGACATAGAGGTTTCTAAAAATGCATTAAATCAAAACCAATTAAAATTAATTTTGTTGTTGTATTGTCGTTACTCTAATGCCACCTGTCTATCTGTGTCAGATCGAGACCCACGAAATTTATCAAGGCAAAGGTTAGCCTTAGCTTTGAGCATCATACAGGTAATAGCATGGTTTGTCTCGGTTCCACCCCAATTTTGAGGGAGAGCACCCAGAGGGTCGTTAGGGCCTCCAACTTTTCTTCCCCTTTCACCAACCTCACGAAAGGATTTGCGGTTGGCTATTTGGAGTACTACATGCCGCAAAGGCACTATACATTTACAAGCAATCATGCTTTTTCAAAAATTCGAATCAAGGACCTATGGCATAGTAGTCAGTGTCATTAGCCACTATACCGGATGGAGATTTTAAACATTAAAATGTTTGCTGGAATTAAAAATAGTCGTCAGATAAATTCCTTCTAGTCTGCAAGAAATTCATATAAGGACTTAAAATAAACTTTTATTTAAATTTAAATGCATTTTATTTTATTGGAAAGTAACATATACATAATGGATTACATTTTGGAATCATTATCATCATTTCAGAATAGTTCCAAATTGCTTTCATCTTAGTGGGGTTGATTTTTGTTTGCCTTTTAAAATTATAAATATTTTCCAAACCCAAAAGCCTCTATGTACATGTTTTTCAAAGAAGTTTGTAAAAAAAAACCACACAATTTTAAAATTGCATAAAAAAAAACAATATTGAAATCAACATTTAAGAACCACCATACTTTTTTCATATAAAATTAAACAAATAAACTTTGTAGGGGGAGGTAACTGTGGTAAATGACATTTAAAAACTTGTAACATTAATCTAATTTTGTGAGGGAAATTGGAATTTTTCTAGAATTTTTGGGGGAAGGCATGACGGATAGGATGAACATTTGAGGTATGTTGCAGGTAACAAACAGGAAACTATAAACATTGATTCAAAATTTTTTAAAAAAGTTTTATGTAATTAAATTCAATGACTTATGAACTTTATTAAGCAAATTTAAAAACACAGAATAGTGAATAACAATATTCCAAATATAGTTTACAAATTATGAAGGTTTTTTAAAGAAATATAAGGATCTAATAAATTTTAAAAGATTAAAATTTTTGTGACAGGCATAAATGTAGTCCTCACCAGGGTATGCATTGTACTCTCCTCCAATGGAAACACTTTTCTGAGATTGATTCTTGGCAATGGCATTTAGTCAGTGACCCAAATTGAAAAATTACTCAAAAGGGTATTATGTATAAAGGCTTTGTATTATGATTTTTATACTCATTTTAAATGAAAATAAATGTGCTCCTGTCCATATGTTAATATGTCTTTGGATAAATCTTCAATTACCATCTACAATATGAATCTAAATTTCTTTTTTCCAAATCGCAACTCTATTTAAAAACATTTCTATGTATTTAACAAAAAAAGACAGTGAAAGTAACCCCTTGCCTAAAGATAAATAATGAGTGAAAATTACTCTGAAATAATAAGTACCATCTTAAAATTATTCATACACCTTCTAACATTAAAGAACCAGTATATCATTCAATTCTTATAATGAGAAAGTTTTGATATAAGAGTTTTAAAACGAGATTGAAAAAGATAATTACCAAAACAATAGGCCTTGGTTCAGCTATAAAGTGAGTTGACTGCGCTTGATGCCTTATGCTTTGTACAGGGGCAAGTGATGACGCATGAGTAACAGAAGACGGAACCTGCGATATATAAGGTACATAAAACACAGTAGGTGATGATGTATTTACACTTGCATGAGATTGCTGTACTTGCGACTGTAATGAAGATGGCTGTGGACGCTGCAAAGTTTGAGTGGATGAGGAAGGAGTTGTTCCTGATGATATATGGCCAATTGTACTTGGCACTTGATCTGCAGCAGAAACTGTAAGAGACTGGCAAGAAGAAAATGCCACTCTTTGATAACCTAAAAATTTAAAATAACAGTTAAATATTCAACTATAAATACACATATATTATAAAGAATTTCTATTAGTTACACAAGAAAGGGTTTTCTGAAAAAAGAAAAATAACATTCCTGAGTTTTTTTTAAAAAGACAATTCTATAGTATATAAAAATATTACAAATTTCAAACACACAAAGTTTTCATCCATAATCTTTATATTATATATGTCGCAGGGAAATGATTAAATTAAGGATTTTATCAAATCCCTAATCAATGCACGCAAGATTTTAAAATAAGAACTCTGTAAGAAGATTTCACTATGGAAAGTAAGTGATTTAATCAAATCCTTAACCTGTTTCAGTGAAATGATGAAATAATGGTGTCAAGAGTTTAAAAGTGTTCATTTAGCAAATATGGTGCATTATTAAAAGTAGAGTAATTAAAACAATACTCATTGAATTACAAATTATTTATTCAAAATTAATTAACATAGCACTTAGATAATAAAGAAGGTATTTTTTTTTAAAAAATAAAAAAGATCTTTGTAGTAGAATTTCAAATATATATTTTTTAATTATACATTAATGTAGTACTTCAGATATATCCTGCTTTATTTGTAATACCTTTTTATCAGTTATTATTTCCCTTTTTAAAAAAGCTTTTTTTAAATCTATAAAGAGGGCGTGGTCGAATTCCCTAATTTGACTGTTTACATTTTTCAATTCAAGTTTTATCCAGTTTCTAATTTTCAGGCATACAAAAGTGATATATCAATCAAAAGATAATAATGCAAAGAATATAAATAAATAAAACTAAAAAAAATTATATTTAGGTCATTTTGTTTTGGTGCGTCACGTCAGAAGCCTGGCGCTGCCTGGCACAGAGGAGGAGAGGGGGAAGGTAAAAGGGAGTGGTAACAAGCACAGAGCTCGACAAATGCTCTGACTTGTTCATTTTATCATTTCACTAAAACAGTTCAGGGATTTGATCAAATCACCTACTTACATCAGGGAAATGACCTCAAAGAGACGTTATTTTAACTTCTTGCGTGAATTGATAATCTCCCTTAGGAATTTGATGAAATCCCTAATTTTATCATTTTCTTGTGACATATACACTACTGGCTATTAAAATTGCAATACCAAGATGGCGACATGCTACAAACGTGAAATTTACACAACAGGAAGAAAGTGCTGCGATAAGCAAATAATTGGCTTTTCAACGAATTCAGACAAAGCAAGCCCCAATAGCGACACCTACAATGAGTTCAAATGAAGAAATTCTTCAGCCTGTGTCTCATACACAAATTGCATTGCAACATTGTTGCCTGGTGAAAAGTTATTGTGATGCCTTGTGTAAGAAACAGAAATGCGTATCAGCAAGTTTTCTGATTTTGATAAAGGTTCTAATTGTAGCGTACCGGAATTGGGGTTTATTGTATGGCAGTATTGCAGATCCCATCAGTTGATATCCAACGACTGTAAGCAAAATATGGAATTGATGGGTTCAGGACGGTAATACGGTACGCGGTGATAGATCTCAATAGCCCCCTATCACTAGCAGCCGAGATGACAGACATGTTAACCACATGGTCTTAATAGATCGTGCAGCCATGTCACAAGCCCCGAGTCAAGAACTGGGGACTTTTGCAAGACAAGTGTCTCCATGAACAGTTCGACAACGTTTGCAGCAGCATGGACTCTCAGCTAGGAGACCATGGCTGCAGCTACCCTTGATATTAAATCAGACAGGAGTGTTTTCACAATGGTGTGATCAGCGATGAACCTGGGCACATGAATGATGAGACGTCATTTTTTTTAGAGGAATCCAGAGGTTCTATTTACAATATCAAAATAGTTGCATCCGTGTTTGGTGGCATCATGGTGAAAGCACATTGGCAGCATGCATTCATCTTCGTCATACTGGCCCATCACCTAGCATGATGGTATGGGGTGCTATTAGATACCACATCTCAGTCATCTTTTATTCGCATTAATAGCACTTTGGGCAGTGCACGTTACATTTCTGGTGTGTTAGAGACCCATGGCTCTACACTTTATTCGAACCCTGTGAAACCGTATGTTTCAGCAGGATAATGCATAACTGCATGTTGCCGGTATTGTACGGACTTTCCTTGATATGGAAAATGTTCGACTGTTGTCCTGGCCAGCCAATTTTCAAGATCTCTTGTCAATAGAAAACATCATGGTTGCCGAGTGACTGGCTCTTCACCACACGCCAGTCACTATGGTTGATGAATTGTGACATTGTGCTGAAGCTGTATGTGCATCAGTACCTGTACATGCCATCCAATCTCTGACTCAATGCCCAGGTGTATAAGTGCTGGTATTACTGGCAGAAGTGGTTGTTATGGGTACTGATTTTTCAGAATCTATGCACCCAAATTTCTTAAAACTTTAATTACATGTTATTACCAGTATAATATATTTGTCCAATAAATATCATTTTGTTACCTGCATTTCTTCCTGGTGTAGCACAATTTTAATGGCCAGTAGTGTATACATACATACATTTATTTTATAGAAGGATTTAAACACAAAATAACAGCACATTTTCTAAAAAAATGTTAAATATTTTTCATAATTTAAAAAAAAATTGCATAAAATATTAAAGAACATCACACTGAAAAAAAAACAAATAAAGGCAGTTTATAATACTTAATCCAGAGATGTGTTCATTGTTCAGGCACGCAAAATTTTAAAACTGTTTCAGAAATAAACGAGTACTCTTCACTAGCAGATGCATAAAATTAAAGAGAGCAATAAATCAAAAATTACAATATATATGTGAAGGGCCTAGGGAGGCACCACTGCATGCACCCTCACGCATGAATCGGCTCCCTTTGCATGGAGTTCAGCGGCGATCACCAAAGAGAGATGCAGTCGAGACAGAGGACAAACGAACGGACCTCGTAATTCTGAACCAATGTCAAGTGACGAGGACAACACCAGAGCTGGCACCCCCTCTTTTAAGGCTGTCTTCGGTAAAAGTACGAGAGCTTTGACTAAACGCGAAGCACATTTTCAGACAGAAAAATGCCTCAATTTCCGTGGAAATTTGCAAAATCATATCTCTGTTAACAATATAGTGTTCTTAAAAATTTCAAAATATTCCAAAAATATTTTCTTTTTCCTTTTAATACGTATAGGGCATAGCCAGTGGCGCACACAAGGGGGGTCCTGGGGGTCCGGATCCCCCCAAAACCCTTGATTTTTCCCCCCCGATTGACTATAATTCTAAGTATATAGTACATAAAATTTAACTAAACATTTGTTATTAATGATTAATTTTATTAATTAATGCTAATTATTTATTCAATAATTAGTTTTTTTATTGTGTTTTGTTGCCGAAAATCGTCAAAATCAAAAGAAGCCTGATACAAGAATGGTGAAATTTCGACCCCAGACCCCCTTGAAAAATTCCTGTGTGCGCTGCTGGGCATAGCTCATTTAACATTACGTATTGGAAAAACACGAAACACATTTTATACCAGAAAAAATGAATCAGTTTGGTTAAAAATGGGAAGTATGATAAAAAATATTACTCTTTAAAGGATAGGGAAGGCAGAATATCATAAATTTTTCATTGCTTTTATATCTGAAAAAATGTTTCAAATTCGGGTCCTATTCTTAGACATTAACCGAAAACAGCCTTAACTACAACACCACACCAACAGGAGGACATTTATGTTCTTGACAGATTAAACATGCATCTGTCCCCTACATGGCAGGTCTTTAGTGGTACTGGGCTCAAACTCATGACATGCCAGCCACAATCTGATACTTTGACCATTAGGCTACCGGAGCAACCGAACAGACGGAGAGAGACAGAAGAGCAAAGTAGACCGAAAGTAATGCAGAACTGTCTAAAAGAGGAATGTCTAGCCATTTGGCAATGTGAGATGCGCTTAAATGTTTTAGTATAGTATTTGTGTAGTCCCCCCTTTTCCTTGTTATTGTTAGAATAAACAGTTTTGTTTGTTAGCTTTTAGTTATTACTAGCTAACGAACCAACATCAACACATAAAAATATATTTGTCTTTAAATTACTTGAAAACATGGTCCATTAAAAACATTTTACATTTTTTGGTTATTATTTTATGTTTTTTCAAAACAATTGGATATTAAATTCTTAGAATATTTATTCTAATATTTTCTTTAGCTTTATATCTGGGGTAGAGAAAAAGGATATATTAAACCTAGTCTTCAGATAGCAAGGTGCCTCAATTATGAAAAAGAAAAGCTAAAATGCACAATTTTAAAGAAGGTACGAAAGTGGTCATACTAAATGCCAAGAAAAACTCGTTTAAAATTATTTTACAATGATTACTCTTCTTAAATTATTTATTTTTAGGAAAATTTTTTTGATTGACATAAAAATAACTTTAAGGATTGTGAACAAATTCTTTAAAAAAACTAAATACAAATTGACAATTTAATATTGAAGTCAATAATATTATGCAACTTGGTACTGACAAAGAGACTAGGCAGATTAAAATTAGTTTTAAAATTCCTCTAGATTTTCTCACCTGCTTGGGGGTTTATGAAAACACCAGGAAACAATATATCAGTTCCTGTTGAATATGGCCATGTAAGTGGTTGTTCCATAGCTGATGCAGCAATAAAATCTTTAGAAACATCTTTATTTCCTGGCTGCCATGAAGCCGTTTGCTGACCAGCATCCTGTAAAGCCTTAAACATAAAAGAAAATGGGAATCCATATCAATATAAAAAATATATCATGGAAAAAAAATGGTATGTTAATGCATTACCCTACTTGAAAGACATTACAGATTTAAACCAAAATATAAACGAGGATACAGTCAACAAAATGCAGTAGCCAATACATAAAACAGAATAATATTAACCTAAGCATTTTATGAGTGAACATTCTATGAGTATAAATTCTCAATTTTCAAAAGGGAAATGTTAAGGACATATTATAAATTTTTTAAAAAATGTCCATAGTAAAGAAATTCCGATAAATCAACAACACGAACTCTTAAATTATTTTATTTTCCAAGTAAAGTTAAAAACTAGATTTTCAAACACTTAAGGGGACACAGTACGATTCAAATGACAAAAATCGGTCAAAAGTTCAAATTTTTATAGCCTAAATTATTCTTTATACACTTTTCTATAATCTCACAAAATTTGAAAGCTCTAAACTAAGAAAACGCAGAATTATGATAGCTTTTATGCTCGTTTTTATTCACATCCCTATGGCAAATCAAAACTTTAAACTTACTTATCTTAGAAAGATTAAATAACTAGTTTGTCTTCATTTAAAATGCTAAGGCTTTTTTTCTATTGTGCCTAATGTTTTGAAAAATATTTTTTTTACCTGTTGCTAATAATACATGTAACAAAAGTTGGTATGCATTTTTGAATCAAAGCAATACTTATTTTTTTAAAAAATATTTGAATTCAGAATTTATACATATTTTAAGGAATTTTCAATAAGCATTCATAAAAAGTATTGTACGAATACCAATCATGTTATCGCAAAACCTATACCAACTTTTGTTACACATTGTTTGACGTACATGTAAATCGAATTTTATGAATGCATGTCATCTTTTGTAGGAGGTAGCATTTTAAAATAACTTCACAAATGTTAAGTTTTTTCCTCAAAAAATTAAATGGCTAGTTTTTTATGAAATTTTGGGCACAAAATCTGTTTTACATAGTATGCACACATAGGAGGCAACAAATTTTTTTTTGAAAATCCTTAAATTAAAATTTTTTGCATAAATGGTATCATGTCCCCTTAAATCTTCTTTAATTTTTAGAAAAAAGAACTTTGTCGCTAGAGTTGGTGCTTGCAATTTATCAAGATCATTTCACTAAACATTGCCTATAATTTCAAATGATACTTGAATTATGTAATTTAATATTTTAAATTGAATTCAAGAAAAGTACAATGTTCTCAATCTAACATCTTGCTTACTTGAAATTTATGGATCAACATTAAAAATTACTGCTATCTATCACATGTTGCAGACCAATATATGCTAACTAACTTTAAAAAAATCCCCTTATAATGCAATAGTTATTTTAAACAACTATTTAAAAACAATAGTTAAATATAATTCTAAAATAATTTTTGAAACATTTTATTCAAGAATATACCTTTAACTATATAACAATATTTATAAATAAACTAAACAGCAAATGATATATAACAATACAGAGACTAAATTTATATCACACAATTGTTTTTGACACATAGATATATCAAACAATTTAAATTATATATTTAACCATATATATAACCTTGCAATTTTAATTCCTCTAAGACTACCAAGAGTTTTCTATTATTCCATATTATTTTGACCTACACTGTCTTATTACACTTATATTTTTTTGCTTCTCTTTATTAGATTTATGGCAATTTAGTATACGATTTGTGAATACATACATAAAGACTTCAAATAAAAATGGGATCGTGAGTACATTTTGCAAGCCTGTATTAGTTACAATACATATATAACATCTGGTGTGGTTCAGTTAATCAGATAATGACAACTCCTCTTTAATCTTTTAGAACACTTTATTCAAGGGACGACACGGACATTGAGAAACACGTGAAAAACATAGATGATTAAAACTTGGGTTGTATTATTAGGGAAACCGACCATTCAATTACAAAATGGTTACCTGTACAAAACGGTAGCTCACCTGCTACTGAGCTCTTACACATATATAACAAAAGTTTTGCGTTACAGAGCAGCGCCCTCTACACGATGTTTTTCAACATATATGATTTATTGGAAATTGAACAGAATGACACAAAGTCAACATTACAGAGAATAAATTAACCCTCCAAAAAAAGCATTTTACTCTCTCTATTGAACTCGTTTCTTAAGCATCCACTTCTCTTTTGCAAACTCATTTGAAAACGCAACAAATTTTATTCTTTTCCTCTTCTAAGACGCGGGGGGTGTACAGGGAATGATTTTATTACTCAGTTGGGCCTCTTTGTTAAGTTAGAACAGGGAGATCACTCGTTCATAGATGTTGCCTTGCCTTGGCCGAATTTTGTTTGAAAGAAGTGGGGTCGACTTGGTTGTTCACCCGATCTGTTTGGTCACAGTAAAATTACAAAATGAAGAGTAAAAATTTTTAATTTTAATGGAGGATATATTTTTCTTCAAAATGCGAAAATACTTCTAACCATTTTCTATTCAAGTTAATTTTTCAGATTTCTGTTTTGTTAGCGTTAAACGAAAAATTGTCATTAATAACTACATCTTTCACACAATTCAGTGATTACAAATTTGATTGTAAGAAAAACTTCTTTGCAATTTATTTTGTCTTTCAAATCTGTACACTTAAAACAATTTAGTTCAGCGAAGTCAACCAAAAATTTCGCAATGTATTCATACCAAATTCTAAGAACAGTTTTAACATTTAGAAATGTATCCTTTATCCCAGAATTAGAACCTTATGACATTATTTTATTCTTTAGTATTAATGGTATGGAATTGTCTTCATAATTCTCATTTTCTCTTTCTCTCACTACATATATATATTGCTGCTGAAATATTATATTTATTTATATACCTAAATATCAACTGCAAATTTGTCCAGATACTTTCGATTACTATTTATTCAAACATTCAAGTTTAAAAACATGAATTTGTGAGAAAATCCTCATTAATATTCTCTTTGAAGCAAACTGAAGTTCAAGCATTTAAAATTCAAATATAATTCGGTATCTTAACAATACAAAACTAGGGATTGTATGCAAGATACACTGAACACCTGACTTTGAAATTATGAAAAAACTAATGGATTTAAATTAGTTTTTTTGTTTGTTGATGTTATTTTTATCAATGCACAAGAAATTTTTCCTAGTAATGTGATGCAGAAGTACTAAAATTATTCATTTTTAGTAAATAGAAAGTGTAAAAAGCATTAAATTTTGAAACGTTTGGTGTTTATTTTGAAACTTTATAATGAAATAATCATGTTTTAAAAACTGAAAGCATTGATTAAGACGATAAAAATGAAGAAATGGATATTTTTTAGAGAGAGGTATATTATAAAAACTAATTCCATTTGATACTTTTAAGGTGAAGAAAAAAATGTAACTAAGCAAAGATACTTAAAAATTAATTTGTCCAACTATATAAAATAGCAGATTCCCCACCCATGATCCAACTCGTTAAAGCTTCAAATTGATAGAAAACCCAAGAGTGATTATGTAATCAATTTTATTTATGTATTGGGACTTTATTTAATTCAAACCCAATAAAATTTTAAATCAAGCTAACTTACGAACACTAACTGATAGTCCATACAATATATATAGGGTCTAAAGTATTTCTTCCCAGTTTTTTTATGATTGCTCCAAGGTAAGAACAGGGTTTCCTGCAAGCCACAAAACTTCCTGTCAATGTCCATTGTGACGCTGCAACCCTCTCAAATTATCTTTCAGGATGTTAAATCTTTAAAGGGGGAATGATTTTGAAAAAATACGGCTTCAACGCTTTTGAAGACCTTACTTGAAGGCGAGAAAATATGTGTGGTCGCTTTTCAAAGCATCTCTAGTCGGGCAGGATTATATGTGCATAATACTTAGAGAGTTAATAGAAGTTGTGTGTAGATTCACATGCTTAAAATGTCAATAAAAAATTATGCAATATGCAAACAGCATTCAAGACAGTTTTAACAGTTTATACAGAAAGATATGTTATTGATGAGCATATACATATTATCATAAAACAAGAAGCACCATGATGTTTCTCAAGATTATGAACACAGGCTTTAGAAAAAGTCTTAAGTTGCCCCCTGAACCAAAGGCAATGTTTCAACTTTATTGCGCTAACCTCACTGTCATTTGTGTGTGTCTGTTATATGGACACATCCACTACAAAAATTCCAACACCACTGACATGCTAGTTCTGGACAAATATTCAGTTCCACATATATTTGGCATTCGATTATAGATGTCCATTTCACAAATACCTTTGACCTACAAAAATTTAATTATAGCACAGGAGGAATACCCGACATGACCTCCACTGGTTTTGGCATGTTTCTCTTAAAAGATGCATACTGCTAAATCTGACACTGATGCTTCCTCAGTCATATAACATTATCAAAAGCACAGGTTTAAAGTTCTATATAATACCTCACAGAACACCATTGCAATATTTGAAGACCCATTCATTCCTTTTTCATTTGAACAAGCCTTTATAAATAAAGGTTTGAGAATTTCCAGAAAATATAAGTTCTGATAAGCATTTCAATGGAACTATCTCTTGGGCTACAGATGGCAATTGTAATAAATTTGGTACAATTATTAGATAATTTTAGAGCTAGAACTAAGAAATCCAAAGTCCCACTGATTCATATAAGAATTTCAAAAGAAAGATAAAGTGAAATAGCCTCAATATTGAACATAATTGTATTTCGCATATCAAGAATTAAATCAATGACATGAAAGTTAATACATTAGAACAGTCACCAGAAAGGTTGCGATATCTCACCTATATAAAATGTACAAAGAAAAAAAACTTTAAGCACTGCATTTAACAAAATATACCAAACTACAAGATATATTTTATCAAAGTATCAAAGAAAATCTTCAAAACATATATATAGAAATGAAATGCATACTACTTCCATGGAGGAAATTTTGAAAATGTGAAAGTACAAAGAGAAGATAAAACGTAGTGACACTAAACAAAAGCAATGAACAAAATTAACCTGGATATAAGGAACTTGAATTTCAGAAGGCTGACCAGAAACTACAGGGAATGTTTGATCAGAACTAATGATAGCTGGTGAGAAGTGGCATGTAGCACCTTGAAGTGTTATAGCAGCAGATGAAACTGCATCAGCTGGGTTCTCAGAAGTTTCAGCGGCATCTTCTTGAGAATTAAATGGTGCATCATTTGTGGGAATTGGACTGCTTGAGATTGTGGTCACATTAAACGATTCTAAAAATGAAAAGAAAAAAAAGGCTTCAATTATATAAAAACACTGTTAAATTATTTTGAACAGCTAAACTACACAAGAGACCATGGAAAAGAAGGAATAGGTAATATTTTTCTTTTATATATTTATTTATCCTTTTTAGAACTGTTTTTGCTGGCATGCATTAATAAAAAAAACAGAAAAGATTTATATTATTCATATAATTTCACTCTTTGTTTTAACTGTTATCCAACAAACAAAATAAAAATAACTTTATTCGGATTACAGGAAGATTAAAAAAAAAATCCTTGTCTGAATGTGGACAATATAGAAACACTTAATGAATAATATTACAAAAATTAAATACCTACGAAGAGTTTACCATAATTGAAGGAAATCTGAAATGAAAACATTACAACATTAGACTTTAAGCATCATTCACTTTTGGAAATTAAAAAACTTGATAAACAGTCCTGTCTTGGAAAACCCAACTGCTTTATATAAGGCACATTTATAGATTGTATGATAATGTATCAACTAAGATGCATTCAAATTTTCTCTGATACTAATGATCTGTAAAGCGGACAGGAAAACAAATATAAAAATATAGGAATATATATATAACTGACTTTAATTCCTTTAACAGTAACTATGATAGAAAGTGTTATAATATTTAATATGTGTGACAGAAAAAAATCTGGTTTCAAGTTAGCAGAATATATCTGTAACTAATTATTAATCATTTTTGAAACTGTTGCAAAATAAAGGCTTTAAAAAGTTAATCTTTTACCTAAGCAAGTAAACATAACCTTCTTCCATCCACATAATATGAATAATGATCACAGAATATAAAAATTTAGTTAAATACTTTCTAATTATCAAATAGTAATCTATAGTCAAAGTGTTACTCGATTGGGAAAAGCTACAAGTCAACTATAATAAATGTTCAGTACAAATGGTTAAAGATAATTTTACTTCACTATAAATTAAATTTTGATAAATAAAAAAAATCTCTCAACGAGCTTTAGTTTCAACCATCCAGGAGGGGGAGGGATGCAGACTTCAAGTTAAAAGAAAAAATCTAGATGTAACACCTGAGGACATTTTAGAACATTTTTTTTTATCCTTAAATGTTTTTTTCAAAAATCCAAATACATAAATCTAGAGAAATTGATTACAAAGTTTCTGTATATATTTTTTCCCATTAAAAAAACCCCCACATATATAAGGTGTCATATCAAGATCAGAACTCTGCAGTGCCAGATTCCTCATTTGGAACATATAAAAATGTTTGAAGAACTAACTGTACCTCTAGGACTATTATTTTTTGGAAAAAATGCAAAAGAAAAGTATGATATGAGAAAATTATTGGAAACATGCGAATCAGCATTTGAATATTTGTGGGCAATGTTCGAAATATCCATTGTAGATATCAAGGCATGCACGTGTGTGCTATGGAATGATGTAAAGCTGTTGTAATTAAAAGGCTGCAACGGCAATGTCCATATGGTGATTTGTTTCAGCCATTCCATAGCATGCACATGCATGCTTTGACACATTGTACATTGTTGAACATTTTACTATGTAAAATATGCAAATATCAATGTTCATGTTTTCAATACAGTTTTACTTCTAAAATGGATGCCATATACTATTCTTTCGCATTTCTCCTGAGAACTATGGGTCATATAAGTACAATTCTTTGAGAACTTTTTATGTTCTCCAAGCAATGAATCTGGCTGTGCAGAGTTTGGATGGTCTTGATGGGACACCCTATAAGTGAGTGCATATACATTAAAGATTTAAATTAATAAAAAAATATATAATTTCTCTGAAAGAAGTTTTCCATTAAATTGAACAATGGAGAAATACAATGAATAAGATCTTCAAATTAATCAGGAAATCTACAATAAAGACGCAAAATGTTAAAAATCAAATAAAAAAAATTAGCAGAATTGTTTATGAAAACTACCATTTACATGAGACATTTTAGAAAACAAAGAAAAAGACGAAGTTCGTGACAGCTGTATAACTCTGAACAAAGGTCATAGGATAAAGATGATGTTCAAGTAGACATCTCACTCAAACCTTTCTCACTATGCTAAGATATAAGGACAAAAATTTATAAATTTCAGATCAAGATATGAACTGAAATGTAGTAACATTAAAATTGATTCCCCCGCCGAGTACGTGAACAACTTCTAGACAAGATATTAAAATGAACAAAAGATTAGCTTTCCAAAATAGTTTTAGAATAGAGTAACGAAGAGTTAAATGTTAATGTGTTAAGCATAATGTAATACACTGAAGTGGCACTGAATTTGGGATACCTACCTGGTAATGAGTTGGGCCTCCTCTGGCCTTGATAACTGTTGTCACATGACGAAGCATAGATTCAACAAGTTTCTGGAAAGGTTCCAAAGGAATGACTTGCCAAATATTGGCTAAAGCTGTCCGTAATTCATTAAGGTTCTTTGGTGCTGTTTGATGGCCTTTCATGCCTTCTTCTAAATATCCTAAAGATGCTCAATAGGATTTAAGTCTGGGCTTCTAGGAACTAATTTATGACAGAGAGGAATGCTTATCCAACTAGCCAGTAGCCAACAAGGACCTGTGAGAGGTACAGTTGTCTTGCTGGAAAACTCCCTTATGTGGATAACAGAACAGCATAAATTGATAGAGGTGATCACCCAACAACTCTACATACACAATTACATTGAGGGAGGCTGGTACATGCATCAAAGCTCCCAAACAGTGCCCCGAAAAAACACCCCAGACCATGATTGAGCCCCCATGCTTTTGTACAGTTCCAACCGGGCATGCAGGATCCATGGCTTCATGAGCCTGACACCATATTCTCAGCCTCCTGTTGGCTTTAAGGAGTCGGAATCAAGACTCAGCACTCCAAGCTATGCATTTCCAGTCCTCTACACTCCAATCTCTGTGCTCTCCTGCCCAGGCAAGACATGCAGCCCAATGGTGAGCATTGAGCAATGGTACTCTCATAGGTCGACGGCTCCTGAAACCCATACAGTGAAGAGAGAGTTGCACAGTCCATTTATTAACTGTACGACTGGCACTGTCATTCAATTCGGTGGTAATTTGAACTAATGTTTGGCTTTGCTGGCTACGTACAATATGCCTGAGCCATCTTTCACCACGCACTGTCAAAGCTGATTGTCCTTTGCAGTTTGCCCATTTGCTAGTTTTTTGTCCACCATCCATATATTCTTGGTACACTCTTGACCCTATCAACCTTGAAAATCCTAGCTGTCTGGCGATTTTGGAAATTGAATGGCCCATGTTTCATGTACCTACGATTTGTCTGCAATCGAAGGAGTCTAAATCAGGAAGTTTACCCATACTGGCAATTCTAACAACTAATTCAGAACAACCACAGTACACGCTATATATGCTGCTACCACAGCACCCTTAACTTGGGCATAAATGATGTGCAGAGGTGCACAATTTTTATTGCACTTACTATCCCTAATTCAGTGGCACTTCAGTGTAGAAAGTAGTACAAATGTAAATGCAAATAAACATCAAATTAAAGCAACACAAGAGCTTTTAGCAATGGGCCCTATAATTTTGATTCACAGTCTAGTGACAAGGATGAGATCTCAGCTAGCACTTCGACTTTCTTAACTTCCCCACCAAAACAATGGAAGACTTCAAATCACTGATCCACTTAACACCTAGCAGTTCCCGACATTCTGCATGCTATATCTTTAGCAGAATCTGAACTCAAAAAAGCTGTTAAACTTCATCGAGCTCGGCACACACCTAATTTGGTACCACAGCCACTAGATAAAAGCCATGTAGCATAGTTTTCAGATAAGGTCACACTTTTCACAGTCTATTTTTTTTATACCTTTTTAATTGATGATGTATACTTGTCAGGAGTTATACAGGCATGCAGACAGTATTAAGCATTGTTTAATCACAGTCCATAAATATTCTACATGATAAAAAGGCATACATTAAAATTAAATATTCTATTTTTACAACATATTATGCTAGTGACTATGATATGAAATTTAAAAAAAATAAAAAAAAAAAAACAAACAAACAAACAAACAAACTTGGTTCTGACAAATCTAACTTAAAAAATATACACATAGAAATATGGGCTTTGACACAAACAAAAATTTGAAATTGAACTTGATATTGGTAAAATCACCAGTATCAATATACATTATGGAAAAAAAGAAAATAAAAATAAAATTTAAATAAAGGATGCATGTTATATGCTACTCAAAAACAAAAATTACTAAATAGAAGATGCTTATTAATAAAGGGTTATAGTATTCTGTATAATAGTTTCAAATATTACAATACAAGCAAATGTCTTGAATTGCAAAAGACTATAATATACATAACATATCGATAATAGTCAAAGTATATAAAAAACACATTCAATTGAGATTCCTTCATTCATTATGAGTAGAGGACATTCTTTTTACATGAAGAGCTGTTTCAAACTGTGGGTACATCCTACAATCATTGATAAAGTAAATTTGGAGCAAAAACAGAGACTAAATAAATTGGGAAGTAGTTAAAGATAATTTGCTATGAGCAAATTCAAATATGTTAAGTGAGGTTGTAAAAGGAATGAAGTTGTGAAGAATGTTTTTAATTATATCCCAGAATTTCACACCAAATGAAACCAATTTGATCACCATTTTTAAAAAATAATGGTACACCTAAATAGTAAACATTAATTTTGAATAGTATATCATATATGTGATTCCAATGTATCTTGATTTCATGCGATAGTGTACTTGCAATAATTATAAAATAAAATGAAGTACAAGAGAATGAAACAATATATCAAAGTACAGAGCTGCTTTTCCCACTTAGGCACATGCCTAGGGCGCAAAAAATTGGAGGGATAGAAACGAGAAAAAATTAAAATTACAGCAAACGCACCATCACCTAATGAGTCAGAGAAGCATTTCTGCCCCCAAGAGAGTAGAGACTGAAATGAGATGTAATATGGAATATAAAAAGCTTAACAGTTTGATGTTGCTATGCACTCAAAATAACATTATCATGGGAATTGATTACAGTGATGTTATTACCGATTTTGCAATGATCAAATCTCGAAGAAAACCTTTATTGTACCAATACAATAACAGTGACTCAACAATGAATAAGGATGTCTAAAAGTAAAAGACAGTAAAGCAATAAGCGATGGAAAGAAAGAAGAAAGTTGAAAACAGTTCATACAATAATGTATATTGTAATTGCAAACGATTTCATTAATTTACTGGGTAAGTGGGCCGTGACTTCACAAGGTAAGACATGAACAAGAGAAGGCTAAACCACACCACTATACTTTCCTTTCGGTTGCCAGTCCAGTACATGGTGGGTCAATAGGTGGTGGATAATGGAAAGACTCTCCAAATAGCAAAAACAAAGAAAGGAAAAAGAGTAAGAGAGTTAAGGGAAAAACCCACCCGAACTAAAACTGGCAAGGTAAGGAGTGAAGGTGGGAGGTGCTCTGGAAATAGTGGGGATGGGGACGTGACAATCTCTAGTGCCTAGGGCACCGGAGAGGTTATAAACGGCCCTGTAAAAGCAAGTAAAGTATTGTGATCATCTCTATAAGTTAGCCAGTTTGCTAGTATTCTGGGTGTACAGTGATTCCAGGCTATCTTATAAAACATCTGATTATATTTGCATTAACACATCTAGGTTAAACATTCTGTTCTAATAGTAAGGGGCTTCATTATTTTGAATTACTGGAGGAGAAAGAATTAATAAGTAAAAAAACATGAAAAAAAATTGAAAAATGAGTCCTAGCTTTTAAATATCTTTCACAATATTTTTCTAGTTGGGGATTCTTTCTTCAAGATACTTGCAGCATTCACTTCAATTTCAGTCACAATATAATTTTTAGCAACTTCAAAAAAATTATTGAAATTTATTTTATACAAGTGAATTAATAATATGTAAATAAAAATATGGAATTTATACATTATTTCGAACAACAGATCATTGAATTATAAGCTAGAAGAGACTAAAATCATATCTGTGCCTAAGTATAATCTATAGAAAAGTGTAAAGCAAATTAAATTTCTTGTTACAATTTTGATTTTTAAATTTTCTGAAAAATCAAGATTAACATTTGTCATAAAATGGCTTAAAAAAAAATTCTTTGAAATATTACTCATTTTTTGAGAGAGATAGAGAGAGAGAAGAGTTCATGGGTATAGCATCCAATAAAGAAATAGTTTCATGAATGTCGAGAGATTCAAGGAAACTTTGCAAGCAACTTTCCCCCTCCACACACACACCAAATAATTAAGCTGAATATTTAATGGACTTTAATAAAATACCTTGATCAAAAGGCAACTTAAATTTTGAATAAAATGCATTAGAGCAATTTCTATCTTTGTAAAATAAGTAACAAAAAAAAAGCAGATTATGCCTAAATTTCATAAGATTAAGAGATTCGGAACTCGTACCGCTCACTCAAAAAACATGCATTTTAAATAGTTCCAAAATTTCTTAGAGATTTGAAATTTGTCAATGGACATAGAAATTCAAGAAGTTAAATACATACACTGATTAATATTTGTTTGTTAAAAGAGATTTGTACATTAATTAATTTCGAAAATGATCCCATTTAATTTTTACTAAATGTAAAATTGTCCACATATCAATACAAGGATATTAGAGGAAATATGTATATATAATTTCCTTGCTAAATAAGTTCAGTTAGATATAACTGAAAAAAAAAACAAGCTTCAAAAAGCATACATCATAATGTTACCTTTTCTCTCTGTGTGTGTGTGTTTCTTCCTGCACATATTCAATTAAAATCATGTAAAAAGTATTTCTTAAATGCTAATCCTGGACTTTTTTGAAACTTTTAAACTTAGCAGGAATTACACGGTAAGGGTTTAACAAATGAAATTTAATTATATTTTATGCTTTTTGTGAAAAAAGCTTTATAAAATTCTTTCCATCAAAAAGATCCAGATGTGTCAAGGATCAAACTTTGATCAACTTCTATTTGATAACTCTGAATTATACTCTTTTTTTTTTTTAAAAAAAAAAGCACTATACAATACTTTTTTTAAATTGATTTGGATTTTGTTATAGAATTTTTTTCGCGGAAAATACAAGGAAATTTATATTATACATAAGATTTTATTTACTCTTCTAATGCTTGAGAAAATTAAATGCTTACATGTAATAATCATGATTCTTTCTAATTCAAAACTGTCTGAATCTCAGTTTGATATTAAACAGTAATATTCTAATTCATTATCAAAAGATTTATTCCTAAGTTTCACATCATTAATTCATTAACTGCAAAGGTTCCATAATGTGGGGCTTTAAGTAACAACAAAAGCTAGTTCTTATTGCTGATGTGTTTTAAATAAAAGGTTCAGTGATATATTTAACTAAATTAATTGAGCACAATATTATTAAACACAAAGCCTTGAAAATTTACGATTACTTAAAGGAAAATAGAGAAGTTGCTACTAATCCATATTTTGGTGCCAGCAAAGGGCGATTCGATTTTATGTGAAAATGTTTATCACTACAAAAACTAAAAATAGAAAATAAAAGTTTATTAGCCAATAAAAGTCACTGAAATTTATCCAATGGAAAAGAATTAATGACGAGGGTAGATATTCAACACTAGGTTTTTAATGCCTACGAGATTGCTCATACGGAAAAAATGCCCAAGAAGACATATTTCTAAAGACGAAAAAATTGCCCAAGGATTCAAGGTATTAAAAGACGATATAACATTACATATGTGCATTAAAGATTCCCGCAACACATAGTATAATGTGGAAACTATTTAAAATAGAATATTTAGATTTTAAAGTTCTATTTCAATTGAATAATGCACTTAGCAGAATTCACATTCAATAATCTAAATATAGCACAATTTTTCTTACCTTCAAATAAAACTATTCCACTTTAACAGTTAGATTAGGAAATTATAGCTATATTTAAAACCATTATATAAAAAGTGCTTTATAATGAATTTTTAAGAAAATTCATGATGTATGTATTTATATATGGACATCAAGAAAGCGTGAAAACCTTTCACAATTTTGAACTACATTAAAGGAGACTGCCAAACATACTAAAATGGTTAGGGTACTTTAACACAATGCAATCACAATATTCAGGTGTAAAACTTTTGCTGATAATGTAAATTACTCATATAAATCCGCCATGAAATGTAGAAATGTCAGAAATAGTCTAGAAATTTTTAAAATTACAAAAAATACATATATCCTTGCTTCCAGAATTTTCCGATGCCATGTTTGGCAAGCTTTATTATAATGTCTGCAGATGGCGCCATGTGTATGCAATCTATGTACAAAAGTTTTAAAACATTACTTTAGAAGAAAATTATCGCATTAACTGCTTAAATACACATTAATAATACTATATTTTACGAAAAAGAATATTTTGCTACAGGAATAATGACTTTAATCACTTCAGAAGCACTAATTTAAATTTTTTACATGAAAAAGAATTAAAGTAACTCTAGACTATGTCACGAGACCACGCCATCATATACGTGTTTTGTCATACTCCCCATGAGATCCTTTCGAAAAGGCAACGGTCAAGTGATCTTGAGATCAGCTGACTTGTTAATTTCTGCTTAAATTTTGGAATGGCCAGAAGAAGGGGAATCGCATGAGCAAGACAGCTTGGAATATGTGGGGGACTTTTATTTTGGACACCGATAACGGGGTTATTGTGAGGCAGTAGTCTTCAAACTTTTTCAACTCACAGAACCCCTAAAACAGGGGTGGCTAATCTTTTTGGGAAGAGTCCCACTATTTGATAAATAATTATTAGTGCTGCTTCCAACATTTCCATCAAACAAATACGGAAAGGTAAAAAAAATGTTACTTATAGGCTTATTATGGAATTTTTATGCAAATAGCACATTTTTGTTAATGCAATTCTACGTAGTAGAAATTTAAAAATATAAAAAATAAGATGAAGAACAAATTTAGGTTTTATTGTTAATAAACTTTTTACAGGTTCAATTCAGTTAATGTGGCTTTTGAATTACTACTTTTTATTTACAAAGTCATCTATATTAGGATTAACTTTTGCAGATGCTAACAAAATTAGGTTATTATAGGTGCACATCAGCTAGTTATATTAGTAATATTTATTTGATTGTGTTCATAGCAGAAAACATTTATTCACACAAACATATTTTGATCCAAATTTTCAGATTTTTGTCTGAGACAACCTCACTTCAATAAAATTGTAGGAAATAATTATTTATTATTATGTATTCAAATTTTTTTCTAATTTTTCACTAAGTCCTTGCAGGGCCGGCTCTAAGGCCGGACAAACCAGACCCTTGCCCGGGGCGGCAATTTTAAAGGGCGGCATTTGGAAGAAATTTGGAAAAAAAAAATACATTTTTTTGTTTCAAAAAATTTGATATATTTTCATTTAATGTATCTTATTTTTTTTATTTTGTACTCTGCATATTTAATGACATTTTTATTTTATGTTGAAACTTGAAGGGTTCAAGGCGGGAGTATATGTTTAAGAATGGAAATTAATATTTTTACACATCTTTCACAAGAAACTTTCTCCCCATCTCAGAGTGAGGTCACAACGGACATTCTTTTCACCCTTACAATGACCGGTTTCAGCTATCCAAAACGGGAAAAGGGTAATAAGAGGTTTTGGTAGATATAGAGAGCCACAGGAAATGTTTTATTTTAGACTTGAGTGTAGTTTTACTATAAGTTAAAGGCTTGCGATTAGTAGACAATTTTTTGAAGAAACTGGCCAGCTAAAAAAGACGATTCCTTCTCTTTCATTTCACTCATTTGAAAAAATAACAAGTAATTATTCCTTAATTTCGAATTATTTTGAATTTTTTATGACTTAATATATATATATATATATATATATATATGCACATACACACAAACAGAGGGGGGCGATATTTTCCATTTCTGTCCGGGGCGGCAAAACTGCTAGAGCCGGCTTTGGTCTTCACATGCCCCTGTTACAACTCCACCATGCCACCACTGCCCTAGAACTAGAAGGTCTTTTTGTGGAACCCCTAGAACTAGAAAGTATTTTTGTGGAACCCTATTCCTCACACACTTTTTTGTAAGGGCAATTAAAAAAAGTATTCCATCTATTATTAAAAATTTGAATCTACTTTTAATATAATTTACTAATAATATTAATCTGTGATCCAGGTTTCACCCACCCATGCATTAAGTTTAGTAACTAGAATATGTGCTTGATTTTTTCACACATTGTCGGTCTAGGCCCATTGAAATTAACTGCAATCGCATTACATATTTTGAACTTTCTATACTTTGTTTTTGGAGCCACTTATGCCAAGAAATATTTTTCACTTACACACATTGTTCTGAATGGCATTAAAATGTTTAGAGGAATACTGAATATTTTGCTTGAATTTGCAACAAAAGATTTAGGAGGTCTTTTTGCTTAAATTTAGAGTTTGGACATCAAATCTGTTGTTAGGTTGATAAGTCATTACCTTTCCCTTATTGTAGGTGTTTTCAAAACAAATGTCAAAAGGTGCAGTTTCTATTGGAAAACTATTTAGTTTTGCAAGACATTGTACTAACGAGTATACAATTATCTTGTGGAACCCTGGATAATAAACAATAAAATTTTTACAATCTAGCAGGTAACATATAAAAATAAAACACATTTTAATATCTTTTATTATATTATAATAAAAGTTTAAAAGGAATTGCAAAATAAGGTTATTGTGTTGAAATAAAATTTTCAGTTTTTTAATGACAGGAATGAGCTTTAAATTCTTGTAAGGATATAAACTTCATAGAGAACATGAATCCCTTTTGCATACACTTTTTATAATTTTCTTTTCGATTTTTTTTTAATGTGACTCATAGAATCCCTGGTCATGTATCGTGGAACTCCAGGGTTTCGTGGAACACAGTTGGAAGACCACTGTTGTGGAGTGTATACTTTCTTAGAGGGTAAAAATTCTGGAATTGTCATTTGATGTTTAACATTGCTTTACAAAGCAACAAGAGGGCTACTGATCACAAACCTCATAATTTTGAACCTCGGTCGAGTGACGAGGAGGACACCCGAGCTGGCACCCTCTTTCCTAACTACCACATCAGCAAGAGGAATGGCCTCATCTACACAACGTGTCTCTAGTGGCAACAGAACTCAAGCCCACAATACTCCAGCCATGAGCTTGTGACTATAACCACTAAGCTATCGCGGTCACCAGGCATAGCAAAAACTCAAGTGAAAAGGTTCAGGGAATTTGAATTAGATATGAATTGTCAGCATGTGACAAAAGGGTAGCAATATGAAACGAAAATATAAAGGCAAAAGATCTAGAATAATGGCTTTAAACCTATCACCTTGCCTATCATCTTATCATTTTTAGTTTGTGATGTCACTTCCAGTAATATGTAATATAAAAATTGGGAATGGATATTTCAATGCTTATTTTCAGCATCTACAAAGATGGGAAGTTCTACAAAAGCATTTAAGCATTACTCTAAAACCGGTGTGGGCATTAAGTCGATCGCAATCGACCAGTGGACCACCAAGACATTTTAGGGTGACCGTTGTCACATAAGACCTAAGACTAGCATACTAAAATAAATATATTTGTGGGACACCAACACCATTTAGACTGGAGTATCGGGTCTTCACAATGTATGCGACTATGTGTAGACGACACATGTACCATTTTTAGAAGCACACGATGACGCTTAAGAGCTGTTGGAAAGGTAAAATCTTTTTTTTCTTCACAATTTGAGATTTTTATATTTGCAAATTGTATAGATCTTAACCTTTCTTAAAATACCTTACTTTAACCTCTAGGGTAATTAGAAATCCTTAAAACCTCTTTTAAATAATCGTTGGAACTGGATCCCGCCCATTTGAATGGCGACAAATGTAAACAAAGTATTTCGTTTTTGCTTAAAAGCTGAACGTGTGATATAAACCGAAACATTTATCTTTTATTGTAAATTGAGCCTTTTATTTTTTTATTTCCTAGCCGATTAGCGGCCTCACTGTATACAATTTATCTCAAAATGTAAATTTTGATGTTCGATGCACCTTTTCTGAGAAACTACTGTTCACAGGTATGTATATTTTTATGATTTATTTATAATGATGGCTAATATATTTACCAAAATGAGCTTTTTGTAAAAAAACTCAAAAGTGTATTTTTATAAAATTTTTTATGTAAAAAAAGGGTCAAATTTCACTATGTTTGATAAAATATTCTATAAATTATGTAAAAATTCAAAATTAGCTAAAAGCTCATTTCAGTATAATGAGAAAGGTGTACTTTAATTGTATGAAAATATTTTCAAGCATGTACATATAACACAATTTGAGAAAAGGTTCATTGAAAACAGCCAATTTAACATTGTCCGTATAGAGAGAGAGGTTTCCAACTCCTCTTAACACATTTTCTGTGACTATAGAGGGAAAATGCGATCATCGCGATGGCAGCCGTGGAAATGCGTTTTCTCTCACACTAAAGGGTTTCACTCGACTAAAGGGTAAATATTGACCAGCTTTTCCCACGATTACATGGTATTGGCTACTGAAACAACACCCCACAGCTCACACGTCCACGGGATTCAATTCTTGTATTGATATTACGTTCCGCGATAGGTCAACGGCAGCGAACGTGTTAAGGGCGCACATCGGTTAATGGACGAAGTATAAAGTATCCTAATTTAAAAAAAGCTGAATTTCATGTAACATCATTTACTTGCACTACCTACCTGTGTAAATCTGCAATTTCAACAATGAATATAAATAAGTCAACATATCATTCCCATTTCACAGACGATCACTTGTAATCCGGTACAAGATTAGCAGTTAGTAATTATATACCAAGATATTCAAGATTGGGAACGACAATATGCAGACTAAGTCTTCTACTGAAACTACAAAATTCTACGAGAACTAACTTTAAACGAAAATGATTTATTTTTTAATGTATTTTGAGTTGTTTGATAATAAAAGTATCATCTGATATTATCAAATTTGTGGGTATAATTACTATGTTTGTATCTTGCATTTTGTTTAAAACGTGGTTTTTAAAACAGTATAAATTGTTTTATTGTAATTATGTAGTAAGTACATATTCTGTATTTATTATTGTTTGAATATAAATATTGTTGAGCTTTTTTTAAACTTTTGACACCTACGCCACTGGTGGACCACAGCACCTTAGAAAATTAGAAGTAGACCACACCATGTAAATGTCTGCCCACCCCTGCTCTAAGACAATCTTGTGATACCCGTTAGGAAGCTAAAATAGATTCGGTTAAAGCAGTGTAATACACAGTTTGAACAAACTCGTAATAGCCAAGGAGAATTCATTAATGTAAATGATTATACGGCGATATCTGAAACTAAAAATTTATTGAATTCAATACAAGAAATGCCAATCATTTTGTTTAATAGTATGGTTAGCAATATTGTCCAAAGTTGACACTATCAATGAACTATTTCAAGCAGAAACATTTGTTCTTGATATTTGTCCAAAAACTTAGGAAAAAAAAATCGCATGTATTTAGATGAAGCAAAAGTGCAATATGATTTCTATATTTAAGAATATATTCCTGAATATTTTTCCTATTGAAAATGGTCATTTAAAGCATTTCATTGCAAATACTTGTAATCGTGGATCATCTCAGTTTATTATACCCAATTTTCGTTTATTTTCGTGACTGAAAGACCGGCATTTTCAGTATTACAGATAGTTTGACCCAACTTTAGACAAATTCTCTTTTTTTATTCCTTTGACTTTCACTACTAGTCATATAGCTGTTATAAAGATGTAGTTTTATTAACTTCACCTTAAGTAGAAGTAAATTTATTACACCATCATGTAAAACTTTTTTGTTAATAAAGAGAGATAATTGTGAGAATAATTGGTTCATTCAATGAAATGGCTATTAACTCATACTTTTACTACTAAAACCTGTTAGAAAATTTTATTGGAGCAAAGCAATTTTATTTATTTATTTTTTGTTATTCCAAACACACACAATCAGTTTCGGTAACTTCATATTTTTTAATTCCAATAATTTGAATTGATTTATATATGATGTAATTATCGATTTATTTACAATGTTAATTAAATATCTTTTTAATAACCGCACAGTTATTACAAATTTTGTGCACAATTATTAATAACATAAAAATACAACTTTTAATAAGAGTTGAGTGAGTGAATATTAATGTTGCACTTTTTGGTTAATCGAGGACTTTTGGCGATCGATCTCCTAATTATGAACCATAATCAAGCGACAAGGATGACACCTGAGCTAGCCCCACTTCCCTACTAACTTCCACATCAACTGGAAGATGTTTGAACCTCAACATATTCAATTTGCTTTGGCCGTCTCTGCACGGAGGGTCTTCAGCGGTTCTTGGCTCGAACTCTAACAAATCTTAAATCTTTTTACTGAAAATTACTGTTATGTACATTAGCATGTAGTTACATTAAATCAAGTGATTAATATACTTTTTTAATGAATATATATCTATATCTATATCTATATATATTCACTACATTATTTTATTTTAAGGGCTTATTTTAAAAATGAAAGCTGAAATGTAATCAATTTAAAAATCATTTCTTATTAGACAAATGATTATTCATAAAAAGATAATTACATATTTTTCAAAAACATTAAACAGTTTTATCACATTACATTTAACCATGAACTGCATTATCATATGTAAATCAAAATATTCAAGATGGTAATTTTTTAAATGAAAAAAGTGCAAATAAATTAAATACAATAAAATGGATTATTTCGTCATTCTTCTGTATGCCGATATTCGAATAAATACACATTCCTCAAATTCCTGAATTACATCGTATACAGCAAATAGATTTTGCACTCAAAACTAGATTCTTCTTTTCCTCGGTAAGGCTTCGGAATTCTAATCCAAACAATCCAACATACATAGCTCCAGCAATTTTTTAAAATTTTTCTAAGGTGTTGCAATTTTAATTTTCAACTTTTAATACCCACTCAATCATGGCAAGCTCTATTAATAAAGCCCAACATAATTCAAAGATAGGGGATGAAGACCTCATCAGAGACCATGTGCCCCGATGATTGTTCAACCTTGTATAATCCAGACAAATGAGAATTTGAGACATGTATTTATATTTGAAAGCTCATTCATCACAAGACCTAAAAAACATCCATATCATAATTCTCGTCCAAAATCCCAAAGATTGCACACAGCAGAAAAGAAATTTGAGTCCACTCAGCTTTTTAACTGTGAAAATTATAATCTGTTATGATATTGGTCACACATTTTTCCCATTGAAAATTGTCATTTAAAGCATTTCATCACAAATACATGTAAAATCTCAGTTCTTTCTATATTTTCTTTGTCCTCTATTCAATTAATTATATATCCATTGAATTAGTTTAAAAATTAATTTCTCTTAATAACAAAAACATTCTATTTCCCAATCGAGGTTATTAATCGTTCGGCCAGGCATTAGGGGCATAGCTACTGCCGTATCAATGATACAGGACCCCCAAAGCTTCAGAGGCCACAACAACATGTGTAAGCAAAATATGGACCTTTAAAAATAGACCTATTTTATCCTACGCTTATGATCGGCTACACTAAAAATAACATAATGAGAAAACAAATGCAGACCATATATAATAAATACAAATTGCACGTGTCTGTTTTTAGATTAGATTAGGATGTAGATTAGGAAATAAAAATGAAGCTTAATTTGGAGAAATTAATTCAATGAATATAATAACTTAATTGAAGACAGTGAACTTTGTTTTGAATTTTCATGAGTATTGGAAACACTGGCGTAGCTGGTCCTGAGTGGGCCCTGTATCAAAGTTCCTTGGAGGTTCAAAGTTCCTTCCTTTCTAGGACCCCCTCTACGATTTTTTGCTTACACGTTTTGGGGCCTCATATCACTGATAGGGCAGTAACTATGCCCCTGATTGGAAATAATATTAATTTGTAAAACAAGAAATGGAATGCCATTAAAAAAGGACTGACAAAATTGTGCTCTAGTGAATATTTTCTAAGAAAAATGACATTTCCTTTTTAAAGATTTAAATCAAAGCTGATTGTTTCCATGATAAGCATCCTTCTATGGTAGTTTCAAATGCAATTTGTATCTAAGAGATATGAGCAGAAAAAATTTATTACAATTTTGCATTTTTCTATCAAACAAAGAAAATTACAGATTGTGCAAAGATAAATAAATAAAAAAAATCCCTTGAAACTTATGAGAAACCTTTAGTAGAAAATTCTCTTTCATCCATTTCCTCACCCCATAAGCTTAACAATCTCCTCCCTCAATTGCCGGCATGTTTTCCCCCTGCTCAATCTGGTTTTCAAGCAACGCATGCGTTCTCATGCCAACTACATCTGTCAATTATTTCTAAACCACACCCCGTTGCTATAGTAACGCTAGGTTACTAGATAACAAGCTTTATCCTTCTTGACGTCATCCGAGTTGCAAAAAACGCCATCTGTTGGATAAAGGAACTTTTTAAAATTCGGACGACGCTCTTAAATCCAATAAACTCATCTGCCAGAGAAATAAAACCAACATGGAATAGTAGATGGAAAAATATGACAGGAGTCTATAAAAATTGAAAATTTGATCAAGACAGTAAAAAAACGGAATGAATGCAGTAGTAGAAGTTGCTGGGAAGGTTTTGATGATATGACTGCAGAAGACAGCCAAGAATTACTGGTGGCATAAATTGATGAAACTGGTTTAGAAGAAATAATATCTGAAATTCACAACAACTCAAAGGAAGATAATATAGATGAAGATGAAAAATAAAATGTTTATCTATAAAATATCAAGATCTAGGTTTAGCTGAACAGAGATATTTCTTAACTGAAGATCCTTTTTAAGAAATGAATACAAAGTTTATAAAAGAATTTCGTAAGTGCTTAGCCCCATAAGGAAATTTATAAAGATCTTTTAACTTAAAGCAAGCAACCTAAAGTAACACATTTTTATAAAATGTAGAGCAGGGATCTGAAGATAAAGCAGAAAAATGCTACAAGGCTGAGGATAGCTCGACAAGAAGAAAAACTGCCTAAGTTAATAGTGCTTCGTGATGAAGAAAAACATTATTTAATTCATACTAAATTAGCAAAGAAAATTAAAATAACGATATTTATCTTAATTATGAAACTATAATAACATGCTCTCTTTTTAAATTTTAGGAATCTAACCCTTTTCCATAACAGTCATCTTTATATAACATGAATTTACAAAATACAACAATTCTTTGGAATATATTTTGTTTTACATGGGAGTTAACTGTTTATAGTCTAAACACGTTTTTAACATTACTAGTAGATCAGAATAAGTGTCAACTTTAACAATATGAATAAATAGTCGATTTAATGTTTATTTTAGTTTGCTTAGCTCTGTGATGACACGCATTGAATGTGTGTATGTGATACTTTATTCACTAATCTTCAAACAGGTATATTTTAATACTTGAAGATATCTTAATTATTCAACTGTATTTGTGCCAAAGTTATAGTAAAAATTAAAACAAAAAAGGAGGTAACTAAACATATACATTTGTAGCCCTACACATGAATTAGAGGAACCTAATGAAAAACTGGTATTGAATTTCTTAACTTATACTCACCTGCCTTTGTTATTCTTGGTGTAATACCTCGACCACATGAGTTTTCTCTAGATAAAACTGAAATCCCTCCAAAACTACTTGCTTTAGTCATAACTGGACGTGTTGATTTGGTGGGAGCTAATAAAGCTTTGTTTTCAGCTTCAGTTTTTGCTGACACACCAAAACTTCGAGTTCCTTTATTACTTTGGGCCGGAGTCTGAAATAAAGATCATAAAAGATCTCAGGAAACAAAATCTTGTTTATTGCAATTTGCAAATTTAAAATATGCATAAGACTTTTATTTAACAGAAAATAATTAAAGTAACAATTTTTGAAAAATATTAACATAAGGTTCACTGTGTGTGTGATGTGTGTTTAAATCAATATTCATTCATTTCAGATTCATTAAAATCAACAATATTACCAAAAGCAACAATACACAAAAATCACAATGTATTTCCTTATAGCTGTTTCATTTTATGATAAAATTATACATTCATTGTATTAATATGATAACTATTTAGGTTATTCTTATTTTTTAAATCATGATACAAATGAATTGCTGCATATCATTTTCTTTTTTACTGTCAATTGATACTTCAGACTGATTTTCACTTGTTATGCAATATTCTTTAGACGTTTCACAAAATTAATTTAGAATATGTAATACATTTTGAAAATGAATTTCTATTTAATGAATTTTCCCACATACCGTACCTTTTTTTCGAGATTTAGCGAAAAAGGTTTAAAAAGAGGTTGGACAGTACTTCTACAATTGGAAAAGGATGATTTATTTATTGATGTCATTCTTTGAAGCTACACAAAGGCTAATGGTTAAAGACCTTGTAAATCTGAATCAAAGTCAAGTGATCAGGACAAAATCGAAATTTCCCAAAAATATCAACATGAGGAGTTTGAGTTGCAACAGGTATAAAAGTGTATCAAGACAACTACATGTTAAGTTTTCGTGGCTTCAGGGTTCAAACCCACGACTCGACATAAGCAATGTCGTCAATTCTGCTACTCTCGAGAAAGGAATTTAACTAAGTGACATACCAATTATCCAAAAAGAGTGAAATTTTAATTTACTTCATACTCTGTCTAAACATTCAGAATAATTTTAAAATCTTGCAACTAGATAAATGCTTTATTTACCTATAATAGGAAAGTATGAGAGAAAAATAGATCCTATATTCCAGTCTGGTAAGGAACAAATTATACTGAGTGTGAAGATTTGGGACTAAAAAAATTTATTACAAGGTTGATCTACTGATGTTATATCTATTGATAAAATTTCCATTATTATGCATTTAAACACTCTTTGATTAAAAACCTCATCTACATGTAAGTTCTATACCCCGAACTACAATGATGTTTTCACTTAAATACAGGAATAGATAAAATTCCACTAATCAATTTTTAAAAGATTTATTGAAAATATATTACAATCTGCAAGAGAGGAACAATATTTCAGACCCCACTAAACTGTAAAAAGTATTCGATTCTAAAATATAAAAGCTTTGTTTTGCTTAAAACAAGAGTTCAATGTAAGACTTACATCAGTTTCAAAGCTACTACTGAGCTTTGAACCCAATGGACGTCCAGAACTATCAGAATCTGTACTACTCCAAGGTCTAGTTTCACTACTAGGCCATCTGACATCTTCTTGACTACTACGACGACTAGAACAATGTGTTCCTTCTTGACTACGATTGAGTGGCGATTCACCAAGGCCTTCCTGTAGTTAAAATTTATTTTATAAATATATAGCAATATATGTACGACTTGCATTTTAAAAATACTTTTTTTTCATTAAAGGTAAAACTGAATTATACAGTTAATGCTTCAAAATAAATAAAAGATATAATAATTTAACCCAGTCAGTAATGAGAGTAAGTAATTTGTTTTAATCTGTCGAATATATATGTAATATAAAAATAAATATTTATACTTGTAACCTTTAACTGAAAACTCAGATGATGCCAAATGAATGCAACATTTCGTCAGCATCCCCCTCCAGACACTAAGCCTTTTTCCCTGTAGACTTAGTACCACCTCTGTCTAGAAGGACAGAACAAGTAGAATCATGGGAAACCCCATAAATCATGGCTTTGGGGGAATTTGCCTGTTCGCTATCTCTTCTGACTTTCCCTATTTAAATATCCTCGTCCCCCTAGGCATTGTAACACATTTCTCCAGTGTTCTCCCCTATGAAGGAAACCCTGTACATTCAATAAACAATTTGAATTCAATAGTTGTCATTACTGGGTCGAATGAAATATTTTGGTTGTTTTAGGAGAAAAGCGACTCACTCATCATGAAATATTCAAAACTATTAGACTTATAGACTTGAAATTTGACATGCATGTTTCTTTTGTTGAGTACAAACCCGCTAAGAACGTGTTTTTGACGGGAAATCAAGTCCAAAGAATGGATGGTGTTGAAGAGGGGTTTCATACATAAAAAATTTTACGTTTTAAAACAATTAGCACTACTTACTTTAAATTCGGTTGGCATATTTTGTAGAGTGAAGATCCGTTACAAATGGGGTTTGCAGAAATGGACTCCCATTGAGGATTATGGGGTCATAAAAGATAATTATACTTCCATTTTGGAAAATTAAGTAAAAGAAATAAACAATGTATATAGTCATGCAACATGAAATGCCTGGCAAAGCAAGAGGGGAAAGGGCCAGTATGTCTATTTTAGTAAATATCAAGTCTCACGTTCATTAAATTACTTTATCTCTGTACTACGAAAATGGAGAACTCTAAGCTTTTTCTTTTAATTTGTTAAAATTTTGAAGTAGCCATAGAATGTAGCATTCCTAAGCATATTGAAAATTAATTTTAGGTTGTATAGCAAAAAACATTTAATGACAATATGCTAAAATATGGGTACAAAACAAAGTAAAAACCCTCAAAAAAGAAGGGAAAAAATACAATTGAGTGTTATAAAAATATAATGGAACCAAATCTAAAAATAAAGATTAAGTTAAAAAAAGACAATTTTAATAAAGTAAAATTTTTATGCATCAAGACTCCAGACAAAATTTTATCACTGAATACATATATGTTTTAAAGATAAATAAATTAAGGAAGTTTTAATTTGGAACAAGATTACAATTAAGCTATAAATATTAATTTAAGAATGAAAATATCTCTTTGTAGTTTTAGAAATAGACGAAAAATTAACTACTTAGCATATATATAATTTGATTTCCATTACTTGATTGTAAAACTACTAAAAACCTTTTTATATGAATAGCAATTTTAACTCAATAGATAAAAATTAGACCAGGTATAAAAATACATACTTAGAACTTTACAATTATTCTTCAAGAATAAAGAGTTCCTCAATGTTAAAAAAGATTTAAAAAAGAAACTATGAGTTACAATTTTGTCTTCTTAATAATTAAGCTATACTGAACTTTGCTCTATTTGCTTCAGAAGTATGATTTAGCCAGTATTTCTTATTAAATCATTTCTGTTTCAAATGCAAATAACCTACAAAATAATAAATAAAAACTTACATCTTGATTAAAAATTCTGGCACGTGCTTTTTCATATTCTTCTTCTCGCTCCTCAAATGACTTACTACGTCTACTATCTGTGGAAGACTGCCTTTCAGGACTTTTCTGCTAAAGCAATAAATTATATCTTTAAGCAAAATTCCAACAAGAGGGAAAAATTAAAAAAAACGTTCATACCTCTTTTCCTTCTTCAAATGATATGCTATCACGCTTCAAGATAGATTTCTTTGGTTCTTCAGGCAGAAGCTCATCCCTAATAAAATCCTGGAAACGGGAGTCAGGTCTGGAACATTAAGTAATAATTAAAATATAAAACAATTCAAATCTTTACAAATTCCTTCTTGCAAAATCAAATTAAAAAACATTTAGAAAATTTACATACTTAAATTATTAAATTTAGGAAAATTTTTTTTGAGACCATAGAAATAAAAATTTGAGTATTATCTTAAGAGTACTAGAAACAAAATACAGTGAAAATCATTTAACATGAAACTAAGAGTTCTGAAATATTTTTTTCATGTTAATACATGCACATGCACACACACTACATTTAACAAAATTAAGTTTATTCATGTACATTTTAATAGCATAAATATGAATATATTTACTAAAAAATCTATAAAAGAAAAACATTTTTAAGAACTTAATGAAATTTAACGTAAAATTTCCTGGTTTTTGGGGAAAAAAAAAAAACATTTAGAATTTTAGGAAAATAATCTAATATTTTCCTTTGCATTTTTTTTGCATCATATTGTCAACAAATTTTTCAATGTCGTCCATGTTGTTATTCATTTCACCATTGGAATGTGTATCTAAATAAATGCACATACTTTCATAATGTTCCTAATTTTGGATTGTTTGTCAGGATCGTTGTATTATTTCGTGTTAACCAATATTTTGTCTTAAGCGTTATTGAGTTAAACGTTTTCACTGTAGTAAATTATAATCCACATGCTAGCGTAGTTTTAAAAGATTTCACAGGGAAAAAAATTGCTGCTTCTATAAAGGAGTCAAAGAACAAAGAGAAATGTATAGTTTTCCAAAAGTCAAGCACTTTTCACATTTTAGTGAATATTTTACAAATAATAAAGTAATGATTTGTTAAATGATACACAAAGAGAAAGGATAAAAGTAAAGTTAAAATGAATTTTTTTTTTTATACAATAGAATTAACTGTTCAAAGTACATTTATTCTACAAGTGAAACATTTTAATAAGTCATTTAAGTGCTACCATTTCAAAGAAAATAATTTTCCACTGTGGTGAGAAGTGCAAATCTCGGGGTTTTTACTGCAAGAATCCCACAATGCTTTATAGTTTTTTTTATACAGAGAAAAGTACAGATTAATATTACAAAAACAATCTTTCAACAAAGTACAGAAAATAGTAAAATATCAATTTGAAAATTAAAAACAACTGTAAGCTGAGTTTTCAACACATATAAAAAAAATTCCGATTGATTTTAAAAGTTGAATTAAAAATTTATGATTATAGAATTGGGTTTAGGAGAAGGTGCTAGATATTTAATAATTCAGTAAAATTACATATTTTAGGTACAACATGAAATTATGTTACGGATGACGTTTATAGAAATAAACATTGTTTGGTTTAATTATCGCACACATCTAGAATTTCTATTTAAATCTATATGGCTTTTCATTAAAAAGATCAAAGAAAAACAACTAAAAACTTTCAGCCATAAATGTTTAAAGGTTTTAATAGAAATCAACTTCCTATATAAAAATGATATCCGTTAGTTTAAGTAGCTAAGTTAAAGTATCTACTTAGTTAAGTCAGCTAAAGTATCTACTTAGTTAAGTCAGCTAAAGTATCTACTTAGTTAAGTCAGCTAAAGTATCCAAATTTGAAAATATTTGAAAAAATTAAAACTGCAATAAGAATTAAAAGTTTCTATTTGTAAAAAAAGACCAGTAAAAATTAGTGGGCTTTCATAAAATAAAATACTTAAATTGTCACCAATTTGAAATGCAGATTTTGTTCAATTTTTACATTAGTCAGAAGGAAAGAAATTATTAAATTTTGAAACAGCAATTTCAAAACCTTAATGAAATAATTTTCTGAATAAAATCCATTATTAAAGTGCTGCAATAGGATTTTATTCATTTATAACAAATTTTAAAAAGGTAACTTACATTCTAGTAGTTTTAGTTTTATTCACAATTACAGATGTTCCATTTCCATCTACATAATGATCTAAACCAAAAAAAGCTGCAACTCTGTGAACAAGCATTCTGTTATATGAGCTCATTTGAGGAAATTTCATCGACTGTCTCCTAAGTAATTAAATATAATAAATATTAAATATTTTATAGCTTAATTATTAAACCTAAAGTAGCATTCATATGTATATGACAGGTGGAAAAAAACACTAAACAATAACTTTAAAAATATTTATGCTTCAGTTTAATTTAAAACACACACACACACATGTGAATGTAATAATTATATGTTCAAAAATGCATGCTGAGGAAAATGTAAAACACATGATCCTTCTGTGTTCCAAGTTTGTTAGAAAAAGAAAGACCCCAAGACTGTCTCTAAAGGGGATTAATATAAATTGGCTTCCCGATTTTCACCAACTTAACTCCCATCAGAAGTACTTTTGACAATTTCTTTAAATTCATTTAAGCATTTGAGATCCTTCATAACTTGAAAATTTCTTTTTTTGTAATGTGTTTCATACTTCAATATGCCCCCAGTGATACTTTGTGGTGCACAGGAATTTATAAATGTTTAAAAAAAAATAATACTAATAATATACAGCAGCTGAAGCGTATGACTTGATTCCATTTACACTGCATGAGAGCTATTAGTGACAAGTCTCATAATTCTAAAATATGCTCAATTAATAAGGACAACACCTCAGAAAATAACTCGCTTAACCATTCCTGCTACTGAGCACTTTGCCCAACCCAGTTCCATTAAAACCCTTGTACAGGATATTTAGTACAATTAACACTCAAACTTTAGGCTTGATTTGAACATCACAGACATGGAGTAAGTAACTATGACCACACAACTATCTAGGCTGTAGTCAAAACTTTCAACTCAGTTGTGGAAGAATATTTTGAATTTAATTACAATTAATTTTTAAAACCAGAAAAAAAAGATTAAGATTAAACACTTTTAAATGACAAACTGTAATCAGAATCTTATTAATTTTATTATTAAGACTTTTTTATAGGTAAACATTCAAAATCATGAAAATTTTGCTTTGACACGGTTTACAGGAAATCTTTAGTTACTAAGGCATTTCATTTAATAACTGTTTATAATTTGTTTGCCAACACTAAATATACACGTCTAACAAGAAAAAGGAAAGATAACAGACACAGTAAGGCTTCCCCTCTCAAATAACTCGCATATATTTGATAACTTGGAAACAAAACTTACCCAAATAAAAATTAAGAGTCCCCCCTCCTCTAAATTTTGATATTCTGACAAAACCTTTTAGAAATAACTATTATAAAAAGTATTTTTCCCCAAATTTTCTTTAACCTGTTCAGGATGGGGCGTTTTTGTCGCTAAGCCTAACTTAAAAAAAAGCATATATAATAAAATTTCAGTCCTAACGTTGTAATTTTGGTTACCCTTTTAGATTATTACACAAGTTGTCAGTTACATTAAAATTAAAATGTATAATAACGTTTTTCCTTCAACTTACATAAAATTATATAAAAAAATATGACTTGCTTTGGGAAATAAATTTCGTAAGCACTATTTATTTTTTTCCAAAATTTTCATTGACAAAACACATTAATACACTTTCAAATTAATAAAAAAAATTACGACAAAGATTATTTACAAAATGAAATAGCAAAATTAAAATGAAGATTGAGTGTGGAAAATCTCGAAGCATGGAGAAACGTTAAGTCCTACATTGTATGATTTGCAAGTGTAAAATGTTTAATGCGTTTTTTTTTAAATTTTTTTATTTACACACGGTTTGTGACTATACACTTTGGCTTTTTTTACCCTTTTTGTTCATATTAAGGTTAGAAAAATGCCTTCAAAACAATCAAATAATAACCTGAAGTCAAGGTTTTTGAAATAAGAAATGTACGCGAAATATATCCGAAAGCAACAAAAACTGCAACAGAACTGACGCTAAAACCCTAAGACACTCCACACTGTTAAGAAAAAGAAAATAAAAAAGTATTCGATGAGTTACAAGAAACGCGAATGCTTCATATCAAGAGGAAAGTTTATGAGCCGAGCTCTGTTGACCTTTCAATTACCTCCTCCCCCCTTACTCAGCTGATGTGCAAAATATCAAATCCAGGCAGAATATAAACTAACTGAAGGTCAGGTTACTCTATCTACGTTCGATTTCAATATAATGGACATAGGGTGCCAACTAGGGGTCAATAAAAAACGTTCCAGCTGAAAAGTCACATTTGCCACCACAGCACTTTTGTAAAATTCACATTTGCACCGCCCGGCCACAAGATGCATCCACGAAGAATGCATATTTGCACCGACCATCGTGAAGGGGTTAATGAGAAAAATCTAATAAGTTTCTTTTTCAAAAACTATGAATTAGAAAAAATGATGCTCTGTTTTTGCTTACAGAGAAACACAGGAAAGTACAACACCACATTAAACAAAATGTATTCAAATATGATAATATAAATTTTTACAAAGTCCCTTTTAATGATGACTCTATATTAATGGTTTGCGATTAAAAGCATTTTAAAATGAGAAATGTATACTGACTTATGATATACAAAAATATATTCTAACTTAATAGGAATAGCTGCAATCAGAATAAATCAAAAAGTAAAATGTAAAAGGGGCACAAAATAATCACAATCCCACAACAGCAATATAATTGACTTTATGCATTCACACAATGAACAGATTGGTTGATTATTTATTAGCATCAGATTTATTGCATGACCCAAGCAAAATTCATTTAGGTCATTCAATAAGTTTGAAATTCCACAAATTCCAGGATATTTACATAAAAACGTTTTCTTAAACTAAATTTGTGAAAATATTCTTGATATGCATTCATTAAAAAAAATTTAAAAAAAGGAAAAATCTATATGAGCAAAATCCACAAATGTATAAATATATTAGTTGATTTTTAATATTCTCCAATATATATATACTTAAAGTGCCTTACTGGAATTCAAATTTATCTATATATAGAAATATTTTTAACTATATTAATTGTAATAATGTATTAGTTTGCGATAAATCTAATATTTATTTAAATCTTAATAACTTTATTAAACAATGTATTGAACATGGATATCCTGTTAACTTTCTTTACAATTATATTTCTAATAGTTCTCAGTGATATACAATTTGTACAAAACTATTATTGACATTATGTTTTAATACTAGTATTTTTAACTAATTATACGATTATTCAATAGATAGCGCCACATGTTTATTAAATTAATAATATTTTAAATTTTTTGTATTCATTTATTTTCCTCAATATTTATATCAATATATATTTATGATTTTTTAAATGTACATATATATATATATATATACTTTATATTATTCTATCATAATTTTTAACTTTATGCGGTACTGTTTTCCTCTGTTGTATTCGGCGGGAAACATAACCGGTTGATACACTCACGAAGTAAGTCTTACTTATTTTACTTTTTGCATCGAATTTAAATCTATACTGTGAATACTAGTAGGCTATAATTTTATCGTTATATTTTATTAGTATAGTGATTTTATTTGTAATATTTAAATTTCTTTTAATATTATTCTTTCCTTTCCTTGGCTCAGTGGTTTTAGGCAAAATTAGGTGAAGGTTGGCAAGCCCTAAAACTTGTTTAAACCTGCAATCTTGGTTACTAAGGCCAGGAGTTTGTTATTGTACTACTGTGCCTAATATTTCCTATCTTGAATAGTTATACTTGGGTTCTATAGCTATCTGTGTATATAAATATATGAGTGTGTGTGTGTGTGTTTGCACATAGAAAACTAATTATATTCATTTTTTAAAAATCCTCCATGTTTTAAAAGATAAAATGCATAACTTGCTTTAAAATCCCATTATATATTTTTTCTAAAACTTATATATATTACTACTCACTTGTTATCTTTTATTAAAGAAATTAAGTCTTGTTCCACTTTTAAGAGCATCAAGCGGTCTTTCTGATTTTTATGAAGAGTATCTACTATAAATTGTTGCAAATCAATGCCAGAAGAATCTGTGTAAGTTTCAGTACTGGAATCTAAAATTACAAAAAAATTCAAAATCTTGTCTGAAAACTTTCACTTTCAAATAATTTGCTGAACAGAGATAATAAAAACAATTGATCAAGAAAACTGTAAATTAAAAATTAGATGCTACTCCTTGAAGTTATATGCTAAAACTAATTAGCAAAATTATTTCTCAATTTCTTTTCCTGATTTTATAGCTTTTACTGACACTTTTCTTTTCATCTCTAGAATGCTTAATATCATTCTAGCAGTACATAATGACCAAAGCAAAAAACTCCAAGTTAATACATCAAGCTTATTTAATACTAATATTTCAGTTTATCCCAAGTTTATAACAGTCTTGCAGTTTCTGAAATAAATTTTATTTTAATGATTATCCGAGTTAACCTTTTTTTTGTTGTATTCCTCAAATTATATTCTCTAAATCATAAATTTGCCAGTTTTATGAGATTAATGCTTACAAACTTTTCATCAAAACACATTTCAACTAATTTAGCAGTCTGGCTAAAATGTTAACATATTTTTTCTAGAATCATGAATTTCATCTCGAATTTCAGAAAATCATGAATCAATAATATTACTGTAAATAAATTAATTGCAAATATATGTTTGTATATGTAAACATTAGCTTCTAAAAGTTGAGGTACAATAAATTTTTGCAACCCACCATTAAAAGAATGAAAAGAGAAGAAAAAAATATATGGTTTATAAAATTCATTTTATTCAATTTAACCTTTATAAAAAATCATACTGGCTACTTTTTTAAAAGAGAATTTGACACTTTTATAGCAATAAGGAAACTGCAAAGTCTTATTTTTGTATTACAATTTGAGTAGAATTCTTTTTGCTTGTGTTAATTCTCAATTTTTATTGCTACAATATTGTTAGTCATGCCAACGTGCCACCGCTACCCAATTTGTTAAGGCAGTGGCCAATCAGATGGATGGAAAGCTAATGTTATTAGCCTTCTTAATGTGCATAGTAGGATGGTCCAAACACTCAAGAATTGAATTCGGAAATTCAGTATTAAGCTCTGTTCCATGCCACTCGTGGGTTACAACACAAACCCAAGATCATTTTCTACTCTCTATCAGCCATAAGATGAACCAACAGTGTCTCAGTTCATTATGCTGACTACTATGGTAAGCAGTATTCCCATTTAAGGAAGCCATGCAAGATGACTTCTCGCAAATCTCTCTAAATTGATGACAGAAATGTACATTTATGATGGATAAGAGAGCATGTTATAAAAGTATATATCATTATTAAACTCTTCACTGGTAGAGAAAGTTCTAGGTTATGCTGGGCAGAGATTTAGGATCATGTACTAATTTGGAGGAAATAAGGTACCATATATTACAAATTAAACATTCCTATGAAGGAAGCAGATGGTTAGAGCAGGAATCTATCTGGGTGGTTACAATGACCAGCATATTCCTAAAGGAAGAACTTTAGACTGTTGTGAAATATTGAGACAAGAGAACCTTGCTCCATATGTCAACCTATATGCTGGCATTCATGGTGATGAATTCATTGTAATGAAGGATTAGAATCTTATCAATTCATTGATGAATATGTTGAAGATGGAAGATTAACAGCAAATGAAATGAACAGTTTGATCTCCAGATCTTAATTTTTAAAATTTTTTGACCACGGATCCCTAAAATAAAAATTATAAGAAATACCCCATTCAATATATATATCTCTCATAAGCCTAATTTTTTCACGTACCCTTAAGACTACTCTGTGAACTCCACTTTGGAGATCGCTGCAACAGAGCACCTTCTTGAGAAAAAAACCCTTGACATATTGTTGCCTAAGTCCTCCTCCATGGTCATTAACCTTGTTAAGGTGCGATGGTTTCCAATAGATGAACACAAATTCATAATTTTTTTCATACATAAAATTCAGTGTTATTTTCTAAAAATGGTACTTGCATACTATCGCAACATATTGGTGACATTGAGTAAAACTGCACGAATTCTATAAACGGAATACGCTGACGGGAATATGGAATGCGTAGTCGAAAAATATCAACTAATTCTTATTATTTTATTTATAATAATTATGCATAATATTTCCATTATTATTAATTTTATTGAAGAATACGGTAAATCCTAGATTTGCAAATTTAGATTGCCTTATTAACAAACGGTTAGGCTTAGAATGGTGGCAATTGGAGAAATATGATGAAGAACATGGTTAACATGCAGCACCTACGATACGTGCGAAATCGGGATTGCTAATCTGGTGAACTATCTCGAAAGCTGGCATGGTTGCGATAGTACATAAGTACCCTAAAAACTTATGGGATAATTTTTTACTTCTAATTCATGGCTCCACAACAATTATATTTTATATATATATATATATATATATATATTTATATAGAGAGAGATTGTCTCTCTTTAACATTGATCTTCTTGAAGTTCTTAAAAAACCTCGTAATTGACACTTCTTTAACATGAATAAAATAAAAATAAGGAAACATCTAGTAAAATTTACTTTTTAGGGCTTGTGTGTGAGAAAAATATCAAAATACTCTCTTCAGGTTATAAAATTGCACACAAAACCTTTTGATTTGTAGGTTTTGCCTCCTGATCACCAAATGCAATAAATCGGCCTAAAAGTAACAAGCATAAACTGGTCTACATCCACAGAATGAGTTCGGATTTGAAACACATGCAGCTATAAGCATGTAAATCTTTCATAATGTACTCACAAAATAAACAATATGTGCAAAGAACAGCAAAAAAATTCAATCGAGTTGACCAAAAGTGTTTGATAAAAATATATGCGACTATTTCAAAAAATTATAAAAAAAAGTGCCTATTTGGATCAAATAAAAAATTTATACAAAAGTGATAAGTAAAAATAAGGGGATTAAAATTCTTATCTCCAATTACATTTACAAATTTTTTCCAATAGTAAGAACTTAAGCTAAATTATTTAAGATTTATTTTACCAAAATTATTAAAAAACAAACCTATACCTCACAAAAGACATCCGAAAAATGGGAGAAACTTTTCAGTAAAATGCAAGTCAAGACAATGTGCACATCATAAGAAAATCCTTAGACACTACAGAACTATGCAAATGTGCTAAATTTGCAATGGAGGACTTTGAATCCCTTTCAAGACATAACATGTTTTCAAAAATTCCATTCAAAATTAAAAGAGTCTAAGTATACCAAAAAACAGATTAGTAGTTTTATATATTTCAGAATTATTAGCTGAAAAAATACTAAACATTTCTATGACTTATTCTTTTTTCTGGCTTTTAGAAATCGACTTGAAGTAATAATGAAAACCAGATTTTACTTACCGTTATTTTCAAGCATTATGCAGGATAAAACAAGTTTTATTTTCCTTTTAAACATCAAGTGAAAAGCTATAAATATGCAATGATCGCACCCTTCAAACAACAGGTAACTGATTTTTTTCAAGGGAGGACATTTTAAATTTGAAAAAAATGGTCAGAAATTAAAAATCAATTTTTTTATACAGCTTTCAACTATCATGCAAAACTTGAGACCTCTAAAATAAAAAATTCTATAGTTAGTTCAATTTTATTCACATCCCTATAGCAAATCAAAACTTTAAAATTGATTTATCTCAGGGGGAAAAAATTCCTAATTTTTCATTTCAAATGCTAAGGCTTTTGGCCCTATTAAGCCAAATACATTGTTATTTTTTCAAACTATTGTTACTGATACATATAACAAAAGTTGGCATGCATTTTTGAATCAAAGAAATGCTGTTTTCAAAAAATAGATCACAATTTAAAATTAATACATTTTTTAATGGAATTTCAATAAGTATTCAAATAAAAAAGCATTTTTCAATTTCAATCATGACACACCAACTTTTCTTACTTCAACATTTTCAACACACTAACTTTTGTTATACTTAGGTCCACACAATTGTTAATCAAATTTCATGTTTGTACATCAATTACTGTAAGAGTGGCATTTCACATCACTTAATGAATTTTAAAATTTTTCTTTTAAAAATTAAATGGTTACCTTTTTGTGGTATTTTGAGCTCAAAAACTATTTTGTATATTATGTATACATAGGGCGCAAGCAAAAAATTTGTGAAAACCATTAAATCAAAGCTTTTTTTATAAATTGAACTATGTCCTCTTAAAAAAAATTGTTTGGCAGTTATGTTTATGGCCATAATATTGAATTCAACATTTCATAAAAATTACCATAAAAATGCATCCTTAAAAAGGTTACAAGAATTGGAATATGGATTGCTCAATATACATGTGGGCATTGTTTCTTCATTCCAGTGTGCATTTTCATGGATAGTGTAGAAAAACAAACTTTTCAAAGTATTACAAGTAGAAGCAAATGCATTTCTTATTAAAAGCCAATTTCACAAAAAGCTGTAATATCCTTACTCAAACAATGAACTTTTCAAAAAAGTTAACTTTTTATTTGTAGATCAAATTCAATCTAAAAATAAAGTACAATTAATTAAATATCTGTTCAAAGCACAATTCTTCTAATATTTTTATATTGAATCTAATTCATTTAATTGACACAAAAGATTACTCTTGTACTTTAACTTTTGGAGATCCAGCACAGTACAAAAAATTACTGACTGCAGTTAAGAATAACAAAGTAAAAAGAGAATTCTCTCAACAAATAAATCTAAAAATTTACACATTCTTGGGGCAACTCATACCTTTTATATTATGTTAATTATTTTTGTATATATACAATGAGTTTTAGTCTCAAAATAAAATGCTTTAGTCTTGAGAAAACAGAATAAAAATGCAGTTTTAATCTGCAGAGAAAAAAAAGCTATTATAAAAGTTATAAAAGGTGTATGCTTTCATAACTTTCATATCATTCAAATTTTTATTTTTATTTTACACTATGCTTTTTCAATAAAGTTCCAGTTTTTTTACTCTATTTGTATTTCTGAAACAAAATAATCAGCAAGTGCTACAGAAAATCTTTTGAAATTCTTAAATCTGAAAGGGTACAAGTTAGGGGAATGTAGAATTGGGCAATAGCTCATATACTGATCTTGTCATTCGATCAAGGTTCAAAATTATGAGGTATATTGGTTAGTGTATCTTTGAATTGGGTACGTTCAATGCGATTTTTTATAAGCATTGTACTCTATAGCAATGCGAGGGTTGATGGCGATGGAAGTCTCAAATTTGAACCTCAATCAAGTGATGAGAGGGCGACATCTGAGCTGGCACCCTACTCTCAGCTTCTACAAACCCACCAACAAGAGGATATTATACCAGGAACAAACAAGAGGCATCAAACCCTCTACATAGTGGATCTTCAGTGGAGAACCAAGACTCTAACCCATGACTTGAGATTGCCAGCTATGAGTTTGAGGCCTATTGAATTGGGTAGAAATAGACAGCTGGATGTATTAAACACAATCATTTCATGGCAGCAATTTATATTTTGGGCTATTCCCTCATACATTTACTTTATTGTTAGGATGCAATTGGACTTCATATTAAAAATGCATCAAAGGTTATTGAAAAAAAAAATTGGAATTTCAATAGAAATGATTCATACAAAGTTTAGGACAAATCAGAAGTGGTGCAGTAAAATACTAATTTGGGGACCATTTATGCATATATTTTTTAATGTTGAACGATTACCCGATGGAACCAAGTTACCAAAATTCAAAAATCGAAAATAAGCAATATGCATGTTATAAATAATTAAATCTTACAGACATTTAGATGCTACATCAGTACAATTGACTGTTTATTTATAAACATTAGACTTTGAAGTAACACAAGGCTGTTGACGTCAAAGCTCGTAATTTGGAATCACAATCAAGTGACAAAAATGACACCAGACTCAAACTTTCACATCATGTCAGAGTAAGGAATTAGAGCCTCAGCAGATTTAACCTCTATCAGCCCCTTTACAAGGCAGGTTTTTAAGTACCATTAGGGTTTGAACCCAAAACTTCAAAAATAAGGCTGGCTATGATATTGCAACCACAGCAATAAACCATAAAAAGCACTATAAGCAGCAATCATGGCATATTTAATACAAATCTTTCTTTAGAAAAAAGTTCAATCAACTTATAAGGTAAATTCATACTAAATACATGTTATTTCCAAAGTAGGCAATTCTGTCAATCATTATACAGCATTTAAAACCATAAGAGAATTTGTTTCTCAAATGTACAATTTTATTAATGTTGACATAACAACAAAACTTTTTATTTAAATGGGTAAAATTTTAAATATTTCAATAAGATGCATAAATTAGACCAATCACAGCAAAACGATAAATAAAACTTGCAGAATGTAAAAGATGTTTGAATCATTCATAAATAAATGGCTAACCAATAGATAAATAAAATGAAAACCAGGAGCCAGCCATTTAGATAACAGCTCGAAAGTAAATACTGCACATATAAACATTCGAAAAAAGTTAAGTCACAAAATTGAGAAATAACATCAATCTCTAACCTCGCGATAATCCAGAAGCAGATGAACTTTCAGTACTTCCTTGAGAACTACTCTGATTACCTAATCGAATTTTATTTGTAGCTCCTTTGGACTGAGTCTGAAAAACATAAAAGACAGTAAATAACACTGAGAAGTCAAGATTTTCATTTTTTAACACAGTATTTAAGACTACAGGAAACCTTTTAAAGGAAAATTTAGATCATAACAATTAAAAAAATGTACATTTAGTAAGATACATGTAATATTTTAAACAAAAAATATTCCTTTCTAATCTAAAAACAGGAATTGTATTGCATACCTGAGTTGCAAAGGATGATGCATTAGTAACACTCAACATATTCGTATTAGTAATAATGGTTTCAAGATCAGGTGGAGGAGATGCATCATCATGTACAGCATGACTTCTAACCAACAATTTCACACGACTGGATGTCTGCAAATATTGAATTTTAGTTAAATTGAATCCAAATTTTATTAGTTTTGAAAACACTTTTCCACCTACTTCTTTTATTAAATAGGACCAAAAATACATTAGGATAATAAACAAGAAAAATTAAGACGGTCCATAACAAGAATTAGAGCAGTAAAATAAGCAAATAGTTTTTTAATCTTTATTATCCGAGGTTTGATTTGATTTACATCATATTCTGAAGCCCAAGAAGGCAATGGACATTGTAGTTTTGAATCTCAGTGACAAGAACGACACTCGAGCTAGCACCACACTCTCCAAACTTACACATCATTTTAATGTGCAAACTCTGAATCTTAACAGATATAACGTGCAATAATCCCACTCCACAGCGGGTCATTAACAGCAACAGGACTTGAATCCATGACTCAGCAATGCTGGCCACGAGTTCACGACCATGGCCACATCAAAGTGATAAAAGACTGGTATTTAACTTAAAGGCAGTCTTCGCTGTATAACAAAGAATCAAAGACAAATTCGGAATATATCTTCAGATGGAAAATGTCACAATTTTCATATAAATTTGTGACTGACAGCATACAGCACTATTGCATACAGCATCATTTTTATTTTTTTAATATCAATGATGTAACTAGTTGGTTCACTTTTAAAAAGGCCCCAATGAAAATTGGATAAAGACCAATCCTTTTAAGTTATTAATGTATAATTTGGCTGTCTTTTATTGTTCTTTGAAAGAACTTGAATTTATATGACCCAAGATGTGGCAGCAGTATCCTAATGGTTACGGGATCAAGTTTGGGGTTGGCAGTGTTTTTATTGAGCCCTGAAAACCTTAAGACTTGTTGCATAGAGAGGCTGTGATGCATGTTAAATCTTCAAGGAATTAAAATCTTTAAGTTGGTAAGGATAGTAGGGTGAAGCTCTCTGTGTGTCAACTTTGTCATACAACAAAGGTTCAAAATTATGAGTTGCATTGGATGTGCTTAGTGAACATTTGTATCTGACAGAAATAGACAGATAGAAGTGTTCAATGACTTCAGTAATTAGTCTTATGCCATGTTATTCCCACATACCAACTTTTAGAGATGTCAACACCCAGTTAATATGTTTTAAAGATATTTTTAAAGTAAATATTATTTCAACTAAAAGAGTCAATCTAAAAGAAACTGAAGGTAAAATGAAACCAAATTAAACATATAGATACCAAAGATGTAGTTTATAAAACAGGGGGAAAAACCAATTAAAAATTTTCTTCTACTCAGGTAGCAGAAATTATGAGTACCAATTACAACTGCCTATAAGTACCTAAAAGGTGGAGGGCATTGGACAATAAGTTGAAAAATAGATTCAATCACTAAGACATTTTCAGTGTATGTTATTTGGATTTAAAATGATTGGAAGCAACTTACAGAGGGAAAATAGTTCAAACATATATAGATCACGAATCTCACTACTTAATAAATGAAGACAATATTTTTCAGTATCAGACAAAGATTATATGAAGATGGGTAAAAAGATATTGTGTGTGTGGAATAGCAGCTCTTGAAATCTTAAAATTCATTGAGCTTAAGTAGTTATGGGACCAAGCAGATTTAATATACACTAACATTTATGACTCACAGTGGTGATACCAAATAATAAACAGGCAAAAACCTATGCCAACGAAGTTGTCAAAAAGATACTGTTGATAGTTACAGACAAAATATCTTTTGAATTTTTTCTGTTATATGTTTTTGCACTTCTTTTAATTTAATGCAAAGAAAATTAACTTGCATTTTTCTAAGATATGATAAATATAACTCCTTTTACATACAGCATTTATTTATTTATTTTTATATATAATATACAGTAATACTTATATTTTCAAGAAACTGTAAATTGACAATAGTACATTCAATACAAAGAACTTGTGATTTTTCCCACACATTTAACTCATTTATAATATAACAGCAGAAATACATATATTAGTGCTCAGAAGAGGACAGAGAAAAATGTCATTTAAAAATATATTCTTAAACTATACAAAAAAGCAATATATAAGTTTATATAGTTTTCATTTTATCTGACATTAAAAAAAAAACCCTTTATGTTCTTCATTATTAGCATGTTTCTCCTACATGCATATTCAAGAATAATTAAGAAAGTTTTGAAGAGGAGGGGGAGTTTTAATGGTTCTACACATCTTTAGCTTTTTAACCAATATTGATATAAAATTTTAGTTTACTACCTCCACTTTATCTATGAACAAATTAATATAGAAACATAGCAAATAAATAATTATTCATTTAAAACTTCATTAGGTTTGAAAATAATACACTAGAAATTGGTCGGTGGAGTTTGTAGGTGCAAGAACCATTTTGTTAGCAAAGTTAAAGAAAAGACATTAATTTACTTGTAATCAAATTTATCATATAAAGAATTGTTCCAAATATATATCCTTGATCCAGTAAGTGGTTGGTTTGAATTTTTTGGCATTAAACAGAAGAAGAATAGAAGGTTGTCAAGCAAACATTTTTAATCTAATTTTGCATGTTAAAAGGTAAAATATGGGACCAAACAAGATATTATGCTAACAAAATGTAGATACATTAAAAGGTAACACTTATTAAAATCACGGCCTGTGCAGAAAAGAACATTAAAATGTTGAAATTGATAAATATTATTATATTAATTCATGGAGAAAAATAAACAAAACCCTGTAAATATTGCAAGAAAAAAGGAAAGAATACAATACCCCTCTTTATTCTCTATTCTTGGTAAGTATCAATAGGGAAGAATGTTCCATATTTGGCCAAAACGATTCCTGCATATATTTATTTACATCATTTACAATCATCTTCCAAGATATATTTAGTGTGAAAACCCTTTTTTCGATTTGTGGAGCATGGGTTTTATTTCAATACTGGGTCGATTTCTTGGCATGGGGTTATAGGTATTTTTGTGATTATTTCTCCTCTTACTTTTTTTGAAGAATTTGAGATTTGTCATATAACTGAGATTTTTTTTATCTGTATCTAATGTAGGAATGTTATAACCCGAGGACCATGTATTAAGTTTTCATATTGTTTAAATAGATTCTGAGGCAAGCTCAATTCAGAGTCAAATGCAACACAAGTAGATGCTGTTGAAATATCTTTACAATCTGATAGAACACATCAAATAGGCATTGCAAAGGCAATAAAAATAGATTTGATAGACAATAGCCTGAAACATTGTTAAGATCTTTATTTTGTAATAGATTGATCATTTAGATGGTAGTGGGAACAATTGAAAATTTAGAGCATCCTCTCTTTTTTTGCACATATTTTTTTGACATATCTGTGGAACAAATTTGAGCATTTAAGATAAAAGATTGAGAGCAATTTTAACTTCATGAATCCTGTTTTGTTTTTCAGACATAATTTTAATTTAAATAATGAAACTTTCATGGCAATTTATGCACTTGGACTGTAGATTGCAGTCCAAGGAAGAATATTGAATAGATGCACATCTAGAGAATGCAAGCTGTGCTTAATACTCAGTTTGTGAATATCCAAAACTGCGACAATTGAAACAATGTAAAGCATAATAAATGCAGGGAGCAGAATGTATGGTCACATTGGGAAGTCAAAATATATTAACGTATTTACTCGAATCTAAGCCACACCTCAAATGTTCAACAAGTCTTTGTGGAAAAGGAAAAATAGTGTAAGATAGTTTAGAACCTGTGATTGCTCTAATTGCCCCATTCAACGCATTGTTTTTAAATTCAATTTCAAACCACACCTGATTTGAGTAAATACAGTATTTTGATTATCGCAGACAGGATCAAGGAAAATTGAAGATTAAAATTAAATGTTTAGTTAAATACAGTCAGATATCCATTTTATAAACCTAAATGTTGCAAGTTTCTCTATTTTGCAAACTTTTCTCTTGAACCAAGAACATTTTACGATTGAAAGATGAATTTTTAATGAATTTTCCACATAATGAACTTTTTCAGGATTAAGAGACTTCATTAAATAGAGGTCCGATTGAAATGCAATTTTTTTTCTATGAGTTTAAAATCTAAATGACATCCTGTAAAAAAAATTCATAAAAAGTTCCACTTCAGATGTACACAACAGATCAGGTTCGAAAAGATGCAAAGGCAAGGATTTAAATATTTATCTGAACTAACTACAAGGAAAAAAAATTCAGAAATGCTTTTCTTAATAAAAATTTGGATTGTGAAACAGATTTAGTTCCTAAAATTATAAATGCCAAATTGTAATTTTTTTAAATGGATTTTGAATAAACATTTACTCCTTGAAAAGCTTTGTGGATCAGCAAATGGAGATATGAATTTCATTGTTTAAGGAGAGTATAAAAATCTTGAATAAGCCACAATTTTATCAGTGTTGAGCGAGATGGATCCATAAGAGATGGGAATTCATCCTGGTGCATCTCTACCCACTAGGGAGTACACTAAGGGAGAGTCTACCAGCCATCTGACAACTGTCAAGCTCAGTACTTAACCCAGAGGTCTCCCAAGATTATAGCTCTGTAACATCAGGATGAAGTTCCATCGCAAAACCTGAGGTAATCCTCACCTGCATCACTAACCCTACAGCAATTTTTCTTTGGAGACTCTAGAGAAACCTCACACATTTACCATTAGTCATTTATCAGAATTGGACTTATTCCTAAATCCATTTACAGTGAGGCATAAGCCAAAGGCAACATAAAAAGGTATCCCCAAAGGTATCCTTTCTTATGGGATATTACACTCAACAGCCAGCAAACATGCAGGCGAGTAAGCCAGTGTTATTAAAAATAAGCAAAATGGTAACAAAAATAAAAAAAAAACTTGCAGTATTAAACCTAAGCAATAACTAACTTTTAGTAAAACATGAACAATATACAGTGATGAAATAATAATCAATACTACTTATATAACTAACTTTTACATGTGAGTAGTATCTGTGATCCAATTTTGTTGCTTTGTTTCAGTTGACAAGAAGTGAGGGTAAAATTAGAAAAAAACTGACAAAGCATCTTAGGGTTATGTCACTGGTATCCACTGAAGACAGTATTTTGTATTTACATAACAAAGTGCAAACACCTGAGAGAACTAACAAGACTAAATGATTGATTTAATAAATGTCCCATTTTAAAGCAAGGGCTATTGGATATGGATTTTGTAATTTTAAACCATGGTCAAGTAATGAGGCTGACACCTATAAGCAGGTACCCTACTCTTTAAAATCCCAAACCATTCCAATATGAGGAATATGGGCCATGAACCTTTAACATGCATCAACCTCTCTAAAAAGCGAGTCTTTAATGGCATCATGATTTAAACCCACAACTCAACAAAGATGACCATGAGTATGTGACAATGGATTTACCACAGACATAAAGGAACAAACAAAAGAGAGGATTGAAGATAATTACAAATGCAATTCAGTTAACTTTGCTTAAAATTTAACTTGATAAGGATTCTCCCACAAAAAAAAAAAAAAAAATGAGGGCTTTTGTTAATGCGAGTAATCAATTGACCCAAGCTACTGACTTTTGCATGGCATGCACATGTCCATGAACAACCAAATATAAGCTTTTTGGATAGCTAGGCTTTCCCAAGGGTTTGCAGGATGACCTCAAACTTCCAGAATGAGGCTGTGTAACTCTGAAAAATCAAACTGCTCACAAACTGTTGCACTAAGAATAAGGGCAAAGGTAAATTTATTATTCACTTTTACAGTTCATTCAAATAATTTTTCCCATCAGAAAACCCCATTATTCACGAAATAACCTATTATCCAAGCATAATATTTATGTTATAAAAATTTAGGAATATAAAATAAAACTTACTTTTCGTCGCTCTGGCTTAGTTTCAGTCAATCTATCCATAGTATCAGGGGAAAGATCAGGATTACTTGTTTTCCCACTACGGCTACTACTATCATCATCAGCATCAAAAGCATATGAGCCATCTTTACTTTTATCATCTAGATCTTCATCTCCTTGATTTCCTCTATCTTCAATTTGAATAGTGACAGGAGAAAGCATAAAGCCTTCTTCTTCCACTTCGAACTCCTCTTGTTTCTCCAAGCGAGAAGGTCTGCTATGGTGGGGCTCCATATCACAGATAATTCTTTGGCAATTTTTAAATCAAATGCTGAAAAACCGAAAAACTGGCAATGAGATTAAAATCATAACAGATTCTATATTGTATGTATTCTACAGCAAAATTTTTAAACCTTGCAAAAATGTTAACAAGATAAACTAAATGCACAATTATGGTTGCTTTCCTTGACTGCATTTAAATACATAGATAAGTACTAATTAAATTTCAGTGAAGCAGTACACAATCATTTGTAAAAAAAATATAGGAATAAATATAATGCAAAGTTTCCAAAATTATTTTCTGAATTCTATATTCAAAACTCTATGATTTTGAAAATTAATCAATTGATGTAGAATTTAAAAACTATGATGTTGAAATCCGAAAAGAAATTAAAAATCTATTAACATAAAGTTAATAAAACAAAAGTTTTGAAATAACAGACAACTCTGAAATAGCTATAAGGTTAGTTTTCAAAACACTAAATGCTATCAAAATTGTGTTTTATGCGTGGTATAGATTTAATATAAAATAAAGAATTTCACACACAGTTTTTTTTTAACAAAAAAAAAAACAATGAGACACTACATAAAAAGCTATTTAGAATTAAGAGACTCAACAGTTTTTGGAAGAAACCCTATCTTTCAAGTATATTTATCCCATTAATGATAAATGAATACTGAAAAACTTGTGTTCAATAATTGAATTTTTCCACACAATAGAATGTAATACCTGAAAATTATTAAAACATTGAATTTTTATATTTAAATAAACACTTGCAGAAACTTGTGTTGATTGTATATTTCGAACCACCCCTCACAGCATGACCAAACAATACATTTAACACAGACATATGCCACATATAATTTTTGAACCTCAGTCAGATATTAAGGTTCACACCAGAGTTGTTTAATTGTTAATAAATGTTGCACTTGGAAGTAATCATGCAGAATGCAATTGACCATGCCATCTCAAAAAAGGAGATTCAGTACTTTTTTTCACAATAGTAAAATCGTTGGAGGAAGTGTGGCAGTCTAAAGGGACTACTTTGAAGGAGTTTAGTGCAAGATTATTGTATCTTAACCCTTTCGTACACCTTTAAGTCATGTGGTAAAAACGTATGAAAAATAAAACAGTATGTAAATCACCTTAAAATAAATCTTTGACCACATTTTACAAAGATAACCACAATTAACCCCAATGTTTAAATGTTCTGTAATATGAGAAGCACTAGTACATATGAAACTGCTTTAAAAAAAATTGTTCATTAACGTCCATTAGAAACAAATGTTGTTGGCAATGGAGCATGGTCAAGAAAAGAGGATGACACTAAACATGCACCACTCCAGCTTCTACACCACTTTGTGAAGACTTGCAGCTCTGACAAATTTAATGTGCATTAAGCCCCAATAAATGATAGTTTTTGTATACATGAGCATGTGAACCCACTTAACTACAAGTATGTTACTCAACCAAACTGGTTACAGTCACTTCTGCTTCAGAGAGGTAAAGGACTTTTAAAGAATGATAAAGATCAAAGTAAAAAATCAATTATAAAGATAACATTTATATATGCGCAGTGGCGCACACAAGGGGGGTCCTAGGGGTCCACCCCCCAAAGCCCTTGATTTTTTTCCGATTGATTGTAATTCTAAGTATATAATATGTAAAATTTAACTAAGTATTTGTAAATAATTTTATTAATAAATGCTAATTATTCATTCAATAATTAGTTTAAATTATTTTTTGTTCCCGAAAATCCACAAAATCAAAAGGAGCATGATACAAGAATGGTGGACTTTCAACCCTGGACACCCCCCTTGAAAAATTCCTGTGTGCGCTACTGTAAATATGTAATGATATTTTTAAAAACTTCCCAATTTCATTTTAATTTTCCTTCAAAATTCAAAAATAGATTTAAAAAAAAGTTTAATACTTTTAAAATTTTATTTTGAAAGAAATAAGATACATAAGTAATATAACTCAATACTAAAATTTAAAAAAAAATTACAAAAAATTAATTTTATTTTTTCTTAAAATTAACTTCACACTAGATCAGGGGTGGCCAACCGCGGCACGGTGGAGTTGTAACAGTGGCACGCGAAGACAATGAAAAATTAAAGAATTTGAAAAGAAAACAAATAACAATTTTTTAAAAAATAATTTTATTGAAAAGAGACTATAATTATCTCAGACAGAAAAAAAAAACCGTCAAAATTTATTTTAAATACACTCAATTTAATTACAATAGAAATTGTTCATGCAGACACAGTACTCCTTCATTGTTGGTGCACTGGCTTTCCACAAAGGAAGTGAACGAGTGTACTCTTGAGATTTTTCAGAAATTAACACTAGAACCGCCGCAGTTTCGGTATACCTAAAACCGTGGGTAGGGTCAAATTGACCCCAATTAATAAAAACCCGTGTTGTCATGCTTAAAGTAAGCTGTAATTATTTGGCAATGACATTTATTCATTGTTAACATTAAATTGTTAAAATAAGTGAAAAAATAGTAAGATATTGTAATATGGAATATTGTATACAGTTAGTAAAACATACGAACTTGAAAAGAAATATTTAGTTTCTTCCCAGTCGAGATTTCCCTACACAGTTCATGCACATTTTGAGTAACTTATTTTTATATATTTTGTACACTTTCCACTTATCACAATCAGAACAAGTATCTACAGTTTTTTGTTTCTACACTGGAAATCTTTGCAATGAACCCTTTTTCGCATCTGCGCAGATTCTTCAGTATTCGCTTTTGTCTATGTATCTGACTTGTACTTTCTTTTGTGAATATACGCGCTACGCAACACTGCAATGAGTTGTTGAAGATACTCTTTCCTCGTAAGTTTTTTACCTGTAACTTCTTTGTATAAAATCCATGAATTAATCCTTGCAAGATCAAGAATATTGTAGAGTACATGAACTGGCCACCTCCTTGACCCTGCCTCTTCACAGAATAATTCCGAGCCATTTGGTCGGCAATGTCGACACCAAATTTTGTTGAGTTATAAAATGATCTTGTTTCTGGAATCTTTTTGGGGTGATTGCCGATATCAACTGTGGGATGAAGGGAGCTCAATAATAAGACATTTTTTCTGGTTTTCTCTGATAAACTGTCAAAGTTATATCATCATACTCCAGTAACAGTGTATCGTATAACGGCATCTTTACTTTTTTTTCACAAATTCAGGTACTTCTTTCCGATTTTGTTTCATCGTCCCAGGTAAACTAGTGTTCTGCGTTTTTAACATTTGGGGCAGATTTAGTGTAATGAAAAAATTATCTGTAGTGATATGTCTTGCTTTATTTTCGAAAGGTTTTATCAAACGCAAGACGACGTATTTGGAGAGAAATAAGTTTACAGAACGTTTCTCATATTTACCACAAATATGGAAAACCATTGAGCACAAATTTACTATTAATATCAGCGGCAAGCCAGAACTTGACACCAAATTTATCTGATTTACTTGGCATATATTGCGTGAAACGACATCTAGCTTTAGACGGAAATAGTTGTTCATCAATAGTTATATATGGTCCTGGTTTAGAGCAAATTATCAAATTTTCAACGTATTTCTTCCAAACTTCAGAAATGAAACACAATTTATCTGTTTGAAGGCGTTCAGATCATGTAGTTTTTTTGTCGCGCGAATCGCAGAAACTTCATAAGTTCTCTGAATCCATCTCTCGCTCGTAGTATCGCGGAAAAAAGGCGGACCTCAAACAATAGACCACAGACTATCAAGCTCTAGATTATTTGCACCGTATATACCTCGAGCATACAAAATTGATATAAAAGCATCGTCTAAAGTTGTTGGGCATTCATTTTTTCCCCCAGTTGTTGGTGAGCTTCTTCCTCTGTACAATTTTTGATATGACGAAGCATAAGCTCATCTATAAGTAGCCTCCCTGAACAAATTGCATAGCCATTTTCAATCGCTTTACATAACTGGTTTGGCCACTTTTTTCTTTGAAAAAATTATGTTCAACAATTCTTCCACGCGTACAACTTCCAGAGGTGATGCTTTCCCAACCCGTTCCATCATTTCTTACAAAAGTTTCAGAGTTCATTTCATTTGGATTTGAATCTGATAACTTTTTACGTTTATTTACACATTGTTTTTCTATCCAGAAGTGTTTTCTGCTAGTACATTGTACAGGAAAATTACGTTCGGTATCTTAGATGACTGAAAAAGCTTTTTCCACTCCAGGAATCGTTGAATTACAAATTTAGTACTTGTGATTATGATGGGGTCAAAATGACCCATTCCGCGGTTTTAGGTATAAGTGTTAAAAAAAATGATAAGTATTTCACGTATCATATTTTCACAGGTTATTACTGGTATAAAAATAGGAAAAGTCAAGAAATTTTTTTAATTCCGTTAGTAACTTTCTGAGAAAATCGAAAATAAAATTGCTTTTGGGTCAAAATGACCCCATACGCGGTTCTACTGTTAAGGCTGTTTTCGCTTAATGTTAAAGAATAGGACCCTAATTCAAACTATTTTTTCAGATATAAAAGTACTCGAAGATTACTTCGCTATCCTACAGAGCATCTCTTATTTTATTATACCACTCATTTTTAATCGATCTGACACATATTTTCTGGTTTAAAATGTGTTTCGCATTTTTTCTCCTATACCGTAATGCTAAATGAGATCTTTTTAACATGTTAAGGTAGAAAATTAATTACTTAAGGAATATTTTGAAATTTTAAAAACGCTATATTGTAAACAAATGTATGAATTACAATATTGCAAATTTTCATGAAAATTGTCATTTTTCTTTCTGTGAAAATGTGCTCCGCGTTTAGTTTAGGACCTCACAAATTTGGTGAAGAGAGCCTTAAGGGAATGTGTTTTAAAACAGGAAGAAAATAATGAGCTGCCCACACAGTGAGTGCTTGCTACTCAAGAATGAAGATTGACAAAAGGATTTTGCTTTTCTTACCGATATTATGGGACATTTTTTAATAATTTAAACTGTAGATTACAGGGAAAAGATTGTATGTTCCTTACCCTAGTTGGTCATATACCTTCTTTTGCAAATAAACTTTGGCTTTTTTTTGTTTTGATTTTTGCGAAAAAAGATTAATTTATTCAAATTAATATAGGAGCTATCTACTTAGGTTAACTATGCTTCAAGCTATGATAGACTTAAAAATTTAATATCCATTTTGCAGGATTCATTCAGTGCTGGGTTTGATAACTTTCAAGATAAAATGCTGATCTTTTCAGAAAGCCTTTTCAATTTCTCTGTAAGACGTTAATTGTTACCTACTTGAAATCCAAATCGAAATTGACCTACAGCACCATACCAAACTCAAAAGCAAATATAACGAGCTTATTACTACTGTAAGTGATCCCAATTATATTGAATTTTCAAAATTTGTACCAAAAAGCAATTTTCTAAATTTACACAATTTGGCTGACAGATATTGTTGAAGGTTGAATCAAAACATCGCTCAAAATTTTGACTGACTTAAAACAACAGAATTTTGTAAGTATCTTCAAGAACTAATCCTAATATAGATGACTTGGAAAAATAAATATAAATAAACCTACAAATTCAAATACTATATTAAGCAAGCACTGACTGTTTAGTTATTATTTAGAATTAAATGTTTCAAGTTACTCATTTTTATTTTAAAAATAACTGATTTGAGAACCAGTAAAAAGTTTATTAACAATAAAACTTAAGTTTGTACTTTTGTGTATTATTATACTGAACTGAACTCAGTGGCGTAACAGCCCATAAGGGCCGAGGCCTACCATGCCTATCTCAGTTTTCGTGACCTTAGGCCAGTGATGGCGAACCTATGACCCGTGGGTCAGACACTGACCCCCGCAAGCTTTTTAACTGACCCACGATTGCTAGGCAACCACTTGTTGTTTGCTTACGAGGGTTTATAAAGATTTTCTAATTTATGTGGACTATTTATATTCTATTTGAATTTTTCAAGCCCACTGACACAAATGCAATTTAAATGCTGTCTATAACCTTCAGTTTGATCATTACAGTTCCAAACACTGGCGTAGCTAGTCCTAAGTGGACCCCGTATCCAAATTCTTTGGAGGCCATTTTCGGTGGGCTCTCAATATTTTATGATCTCTTACATATTTTGGGGCTCCTGAAGCTTGGGGGGCCCCGTATCATCGATACGGCGGTAGCTACACCACTCAATACACACACAACAAATGTATATGAAAGTAATCATTATTTGAAATAAAGCAAAAGTGTTTACAAAATATCAAATAAAGTGTATAATTTTGCTCACATTTTGTTTGTTGAAAAACAATCGAAAACCAAAGCAAAAAACCATATTTAAAGCACATTCTTCGGATAAAATGCACTTTAATTAGTTATGTTTGTAGAAAGAGACTTCCATAGCGCCCTTTTTTCCCGTTATAAGCCAATTGAATTTAAAGATGTTTAGTTTAAAAAATACTCTGTTAAAATTTTTTAAACTTAACTCTGTAGTGACTCAGGAGGTAGTACTAAAAAAAAAATATGAACAAAATTTGACCCACGTCTCAAAAAGGTTCGCCATCCCTGCCTTAGGCGCTGGTGTGCATGTGCAGATGTTTCGGTCAAGGGGTCAGTCTGAAGTGAAATCCCCCCAGTGTTCAATTTTCAAGCAAGCTTGGTACCCACTGAAGCTTTATCGAGCCACTGAAGGGATGAAAAGCTGAGTCGACCTTGCCCAACCCGGGATTTGAACTCCGGACCTGTGGCGTGGAAGGGCAATACACTACCACTCAGCCACAAGGCCTCCTTATTTATTATATTTTTAAAATTGTACTACTTATAGACTCGCATAACAAAAATTGGCTATTTGTGTAAAAATCGCAGAAAATAAGCTAAGTATCTTTTTCACCTTTTCATTTTATTGTTTGTTGGAGAAGTTGGAAGTTGCACACTTTTTTTTAATCATATAGCGGTTGGTCCCCCTGCACTAGATCTATACCAGGAATGGCGAACCTTTTTGACGTGGGTCACTAATGCCCATTTGCACCAGAGTTAAGTTTAATAACTTAACTGAGTATATTTTTAAAACTAAACATCTTTAAAATTCAATTGGTTAACGGGTAAAAATGGGTGTGATTTGACGATTTAAAATTTTTTAATGGGGTTAAAAATTCTTAAGTGTTTGGTGCAAATGGCAGTAAATGTTTGAATGAACAAGGAGTAACGAAAATTACATACAATATATATTTTATGAAATATTATTTATTATATATATATATATATATATATATATATAGTAATATAAAATAAAAGTGAAGAAGTACTAGAACCTACAGTGCTAAAGCAGGAAGAATTGGAATTCACCAGACACAACAAATGTAGATGCAAAAAAAGTCTTTGAACTAAACTCTGGAGACCTATTATGATTTCTAAAGCTGTCGCTGAATTAGGCCAGCGAATTAGGGTTAGCAATGCTTTATGGATCCACCTTCCCCGTACAGCAGAAACTATATTGATTATAAAGTATTTAATAAGAAATCTCTATTGCTGTTTATTTTTAGAGTTTTTTAATATTGGGTACATATTTCGTATTCAGTAGTTAAATGCATTTCGCAGTTCAATTCCCTGTTAAGTCTATTTCTATTAGAAAATTTTACGGAGTTCATTGAAGAAAACAATTTTTCACTCGAATATGTGGACCCAAACATCGTTAAAAGAGAATTAACTAGTTTTTTTTATTGATATAAAATTATTTGGTAAAGAATTCCACGCGTTTAATATAATACTTTCAATTTTTATTGTGGGATCAATATTATCTGCACTACTTTCACACAGTTTTCTCAGAAATCAAGTCTTCAAATTTTGTTTTCCACACTACACTGCTTCGAAATTCAACCGATTCCATTTCTAAATTATCGGTACCTAGCCACATAAATTCGGTTAACTCCATTGTTTCAAATTCTATTTCGTATGGATATAAAATAAAGAGAAATGCATTTACTTTTAAATTGATTGAATCCCTCCTCACAAAAGCTTGTTTTATTACCTGCATAATTATTTAATATTTTTTAATTGCATTTCTTGAATTTCAATAGCTTTCAGAAATTGTGTTTTGAAAATGTTTTTGTAACTGAGGAAAATATTTCATGTTTTTCAATTCCGAATCCTTAATAAAGATGTCAAGTTTCGTCATAAATATTTCAATATTTTTAAACATCGTTAAAACAATTAGTCCATACCCTTGAAGTTCATTTTATTTAGCTCATTAGAATGCTGAGTGATGTCGAACAGTGAACTAGTTTAGTTCATGTTCGCTGATTGAACATTAAATCATTTAACCAATATATATTGGATAATTCCTCGAAACTATATTGTCTTTTTCAATTAAAGAGAGCTTAATTTCTTCCAATAACGTTACAAAGCGAAGGACTTGACCGAAACTAAGCCATCGCACGTTGTTGTATGTCAAAATCCCTGAATATTGACATTCACAATTTCCTCTAAGAATTGTGCAAATCGCCGTTTAAATAAAAGTTTTGATTATTTTTATTATAAATGACATTACACTGGAAAATGTTTTTAAACACTGCTTCGCCCATAAAACTTACTTATTATAGAATGAAATTCAATCAGAGAATGTAAAATATTTTGCTTAAGATACTGAATAAATTCAATTTGTTCCTCAACCATATTAGGTGCATTGTCTGTTGTTACAGAAACTATTTTCTGAAGGTCAAAATCCATTTCTTTAAATTCAATATCAAATTTTTTTAAAATATCAAGATCAGTACACTTTTCCTTTGATTGACTCTTTAAGTCAGTGTCTGCTGACCTACGGGTCATAGGTTCGCCTTCATTGATTTATACAGTAGGTTAGCAATGGAACTCTTCATGGTCAAGTTATAAGGATATTTAAACTGACACCTCCCCTCTTTTTTTCACCCCCTCATTGATGACTAAAATCTAGAAGTATTTAAAGAGTGAAGCAGTTATCCCGTAATAGTAGTATTTGGACAGAAGTTAAGAGCCATCCGAGAGTCCCTCCACTGTTCTAAAAACCATGTCACAAATCTCCAACAATGAATCCCTAGCATAGATCTTGAATAACAAATATATACAGGTGGTAATCAAAATTATAGAATTACCACAAAAAAAGACATAAGTACATAAATAAAACACAAGGACCCCTTTAACATACGAAGGATGATTAGAAGAAAAAAAATTACAAGCCACAGTATTTGAGAGCTACATATTGTGGAGAAATTTTGTTTCCCCAGAGTGGAGACAAACGGCGTTGCTTGTCATACAACTGGTTTGCGGGTAGGTAGTTGTAGTGTCTGAGACTGCTTTTAGCGAGAGAGTATGGAATGTTGGCGCGAATCGGTGCGGCTTAAGAAGGGTTAATGTATTTTAGAAAAGAAGGTTTTTTTTTACCCCAGAGAGTGCGGTCAAGAGAGGGAGACGGTCCCTTGATGTTTTTGTTTAGCGCGAAGCGCTAAGCTGTGTCGGGGAGAAGAAATTGAATTCCTTCGGGGAGTTCGACACGCAGGTGTGGGCTGGTGTAAGAAAGAAGAGAGAGTCTCTTCTGGGACTGTATTTAAATTGATTGATTTGAGAAGCGACGAACATTGTAGTTTGATTGTTATTTGATCATTATATTTAATCAAGATAAAATGTGTTAATCAAGACTTAATTATGTGTGTATTGATTGGTTTGAGAAATTAAGGAAGAAATAAAATTATGACAGTAGTGAAAGTTCCCAGACGGTTCAGGACGATTGAAATGGCAAGACACTTAGGGAATTGGTCTCGTTTGGAAGTACGATTTTTATGAGCAAAGAATGTGTCCGCATCTGACATTCACAGTCAAATTATGCAAGTTTATGTTGAAAAAGCAATGAGCAGACAACATGTAACGGAATGGTATTACTCTTTTCAATCAGGTAGACAGGATGTCAAAAACCACAATACGGCAGGGAGCAGCTGGCAAAGCTCTTTAAGGCACGAATTGAAGAAATGATTCAAAATGATCGAGGGGTAACTGAGTGAAATCTCGTCGGAACTGGAACTGAGCTATGGTAGAGTGATGCATATCTTTTCAGATATACTAAAGTTTGATTCTAATCAATGGACACGGAAACAAATTAAGAACATGGCGTCTAAATTTTAAATATTAACATTTATTTTAAAGAAAAAAACATTTAAAGAAAAACACTCAAATTAAAAAAACCTAATGACTTCCCCTTTACCCAAAGACAGAATGAATTCCTTTCCCCCTTTCTGGGAAAGGGCTTTTCATCCCCTTTTCGCTGGCACCCCCAGCAGGGGTTTTGACCCTTCGACTCACCCCAAAGGGGGGAAAACTGACCATCCCCCTTAGCAGGTGGTAATGGACCTTTCCACACTCCTACACCCCCCCTTAAAAAGCTCATCTGTCATTCCAGGACGATGCAGCTGAAAAGAAACTATAAAAAAAACATGCATACATACGAGAGAAATTTTTTTGTTCAGGTGTCCCGTGTAAAGAGCTTTTGCAAATACAACTCCCACAAAAATAGCTTTGCAAATCACATTATTCTGATAGAAAATTAATATCCATACAAGATACAAACACAAGTAATACTCAAAAAATATTAGAATATAAAAAAACAAGATACTAAAAATATAGCACAAAATCTAAAATAATTATACAACATATATTAGAAAGCAAAACCCAAAGTTTTAATCTTTAGCAGTTTTCAGATATTTTTACAAAAAATTTTAAGAATCATTATTTTAAATCTTATCTAAAACGGGGGTAGGCAACCGGCAATGCATCACTTTCACATGCTTGAGCCCCCAACCAAACGTTAATTTCTATATTGTGTACGGGTTTTTAAACATAAAAAATTTTTTTTCTTCAATTTCTAAGTAGTATAAAGGGAAGAAAATCTTTCCCAACCCCAAAAGCGACAAAAGAAACCCAATGCATGTTATTGTCCATAAAATATCCACACGAAACCGTATTTAATCCTTTTTTTTAACTCCAAATTCCATACCGGAGATCACGACAGCATTGCACCAGGGTTTAGTCAATAAATTTAAATACATTCTTTCAGGGCCACCACGCCTATTATTATACAAGATTCCATTTTTAAAAAAGCAAGTTAAGGAACCTCACTCTTTTAACACTTCCAAGAGAATAAAAGTTATTCTCAGAATCCCAAAGAATCAGCAGAAAGAGCAACCTTTCTCTTGCCTTTTTATACCTTGTCCATTTGTTTGGACATTCGATGCATTACTTTCCACTACAACCGAATTTTCATTTGGAGCATTCGATAAAGACTGTGTATAAGTCTCAGGGCGTAGATCGATGGCCTCTTCTTGGCTGCAAATTGATTTTGAATCTGTTGAATTAATAATTCCTTCTTCCTTTGAAGGTTCTCGAAATATCGCAGGATTGCGAACCAATTGCGAGTTTTCCATTAATTCTTCATAATCAGAGGAACAGATTAACATGTCGTTAACCAAATTTTTAGAGACAGGCACAACACTGTGCCTAAGGTCATTCATTTCCATGTTGGAACCTTTCAATTCACGCATTTCATGCTCCTCAAATGCAGACGTTATTTGAATTGACCCTCTATTGTCAATACTTTGTCCTTCGACAACATCTGCGCTTACTACAGGCATCTGTGTCTATGACAGCATTCACCATTTCTTGCTCACCCTTGACGTGAGCAACCCTTAAATCGTCTATTCCTTTTTTTTTTCCTTGATAGGAGTAGTTAATGGTATCGTAGCTTCAGCCATCAAAACTGCAGGAGATGTTTCCCTCGCATGTTCCTCGACCCTCACGATACTAATTTGGTAATTTGAAGATGTCTTCTTAAGATCTTCTGCATAACTCATCCACCTAACATTTGACCGAATACTTTCGATCTCTAACCGCAGTTTATGCAATTCTGATTCAAAGCGCAGCTATTCGATTGCGTGTTGCCTGGCGATTTTTTCCTCTGTTTCCCTTTCAACGCGTTCCTCTGAAATAACGGATAAATAAGCTTCACAACGAACTCTTCTTCGTAATCTTTACTACCAATTATGATATTTTTTAAATCTATAACCGTCATTTTATCTAATACCTTCTGTTTCCCAACCCTCAGCCAAAAAATTAAATCCTGTTTTTCAGCTTTCCCCAAAAAATGCCATTTAAATTTTTTTTCAATATACCGCCCTAACCAAATCGAAAATAACGCTGGATTGCAAAAAAAAATACCACAAATATTTTTCATTAAAACAAAAAAAACAACTACACTATGCAACTCACACTCAATAAATTTAGGGAAATCAAAAATAATAGTCATTTTTCCAATATACCAAGAAAACTTAAAATAACAAAAAAATAATTCAATTTTTTACTGATTACATCATTTAATAATCTCACTTTTCATAAAAAAAATTTTTAACTGATACACAATAATCACTTAAAATATTGCTGATACACAATAATCACAAAATATTCCCGATATGCACAATCTATTCCGGCGGGAAAAAGAACATACAAAATATATTGGGATTTTTTCCCCAATTTTAAACTGATAATTTTTTTTTCACATAAACCCCAAAAAATACTATGCGACATAAACACAAAATAATTTCATTGACATGAAATATGTATTATTTTTTTAGCTTTAGTTTTCAATAAACCCAATTGTTATTCACTGAGGGGTTTTATTTTGTGCATAAAAAAAAAGGTATCATAAAAAACATACAATCTTTTATACTTTAAATTTTAAATTAACAAACGGGTTCACATTACTACTATATTTTACCATATAATTTACTTGTTGCATCAAAATAATTTTAACATTAATCTTAAAAAAAACAAAACGTTATTCACTGAGGGAATTTTAAACTGTACAAAAAAATGTAAATAAAATGTCGTTCAAAAAAATACAACTTTTCCCTATTAATTTTCAATTATACAAACTGTTTCAAATAACTCGTATATTTTACCGATTTATATTGCTTAATGCATCAAAATATAAATGCAATTAACAGACTAAACGTATTAAATTACGGCAACTTGGAATATATAGCTTAATAAGTTTGCTAAACTACTCATAACATACAAGAAGTAATCTTGGTAGTTACTTATCAACAACAATCTTATATAAAATTGTATTAAAAAAATATTAAATACACATATAAATCGTGAACTGATGTTCGAAACTATGTCTGTCCGAGTGTAACACAAGTATCCTGAATGCAGGAATAAACAATCACAGTGTTTTTCTGACTTTAGAACTGATGTTCTAACCCTTACCAGCAAAAATAATAAATTATATACTGGTGTATAATAATTTCAAATTGAACTGTCGTTCAAAAAATCTTACAATTGCATGGATATGCAAAGGAATACACAGAGGAGTAAACGATTTTTAAGTCTTCTGGTTCTTAGAACTAACGTTGTAAAACTCTTTCCATTGATATGGAACAAGAAATAATAAAAAACTATACTGATATATAACAATTAAAATTTGAACTGGCGTTTAAAATTGTATGATTGTATGGATATGTAATAAAATATTATACTCAGAAATTAATGATTTTGAAGCTTTCCTGAGTTTTTAGAACTGATGTTCTAAAACTTACTATCCATTGATATGGAACAAGAATAATAAAATATATACTGATGTATAATAATTCAAAATTGAACTGGCGTTCAAAAATTTACAACTGCATGGATATGCAGAGCAAAAAAACCGTACACTGACGTATACAAAAATAAAATCAAAATTCTCTCGTAATAAAAAGGATGTTAAACAATATAATTTTAGAAATTTCTCTCTCATTTTACACTACAGAGAGTTGCAAGCAAAAACTCTTACCTGATTCAATTCCCGCGGTAATCCACAACTCAAAATTTCAAGTTTTAAAAATCGTACCGGCTGCGCCACTAAAGTTTGATTCTTATCAATGGACACGGAAACAAATTAAAATCATGAGGTCTAAATTTTAATATTAAAGTTTATTTTAAAGAAAAGACATTAAAAAAAAACACTTAAATTAACAACACTCGGACATGACTTCCCTCCTTCGTACCCAAAGACAGAATGAATTCCTTTCTAACCCCCCTAAGGGGAAGGAGTGGATCGAGACAGCGCTAATGCAAACAAAGAGTTTTTTAATGCAATGCAGGCGCAATCTCCTACACAATATGGAAACTAAAATAATTGAATAGCCTTACTATTTTTGTATCGCTGTATTAGTCGAACGATTTTTGCTGAAGCTCTCGTATTGCATTTTATTTACATTTTGGATAATTTTTACTTTTGGTTTCTTGTTACTTTTTTTTTTGTTGCTTTATTTTGTTAATTGTTTTATAATCTTTCTTGTTATTTTAATTAGTTTTTTCTTTAACCAACTTTTTTATACTTAATGTTTTTTAAATGGAGGCTGAAATGAATGTGCATAGCAGAGACTTAATCTGCTCATTTTGTGATCAAGTCTTTACTCGCCCTTTGTGTTTGAAAACGAATTTAAAAAATGGAGGAGCACAATAATAAAAGAATTAAATTTATGGAATCCTCGACTGTAAATATAAAAAAGAAGATTGAAAAACAACCTGGATATTTCTCTACATGAAGAAAAAGATACACTGCCGGTACACTCAAAAATCTAATTACTGGAAATGCAAACAATATTAAAAAGGATTGCTGTTAAATTCACAAAATTACATCCCATCCAATACAGTTTTAGAGTCCTTACTTATTGTAATCAAAATAAATAGTTCCTAACTGGAGGTTTCTGCTCTCAGTTTAGTTAATAAATAAGATTAATTTATTTTCATTTTTGTGTTCTTCCTTCTTTCAAGTCATTCACATTTAACTACTGGCATGAATATATAATTAAAATATAATATCCTGGTGATTATATTTGATCTCAATATATTGTAATGTGTGTGTTGGGAAAAAAATAGCTTAAATGTTAAATTAATATAATATTAATACATGTACATATAGAGATTAAATAATATTATATTATACTGATAAAGATATACTTAAAAAAAGGATACTTTTAAAAAACTACTTGAAGTTGACATACTATACTTGGTCTTTTTGAAAAGAATGATTTAAATCTAGGTGAATTAATTTACATGTTATATATAAACTAAGGATATATTTCTAATATTTTATGCTTTAATTTTTCTTCACGCAAAGCAAAAACATTTAGGTATTTTTAATAAAAATTTACATATTATTTAATGTGCTTTTTCAGTCATATTTATTTTATAAAAAAATAAATTATTTTTCATTAACTGAATTAATTGCACATCAAACTGAGGTTTGATAAATAATCATGAGATATATTAAGAAAAATGAATAATATTTTGGAGAACAGATGGCGATAGCATTGCATTAAAAAAACCCTATCTGAGTGCATTAGCGCTGTCTCGATCCACTCCTTAGGGGGAAGGGGCTTCCCTTGAGCAGGTGGTATTTGACCCTTCGACTCTATCCCAAAGGGGGGAAAACTGACCATCCCCCTTAGCAGGACCTTTCCACACTCCTACAGATATGCTGCGATTTTCCAAGACAGTGCTGTTAAAACATCCGCTGAGACCTGGCTCAATGGACAGGGACCTGATTTATACCAAGACGGGTTAAACAAATTGGTTCTGCGTTCTAATAAGTGCCTAAATAGACTTAGTGATTATGTTGAAATGTGACAGAGGCACGTATTAATTCCCTTTTGTATTTTCTGTCTATTGTTAATAAACATTTTTTTATTCGACTTGTAACCATTTGTTCTGATCACTTTTCGTATAACATGGTTTGAATGCTACCAGAATGGGAAAGTACAAATACGTACTTACGGTTTTTATAATAGACCTTATGCAGATATCGAGGTAGACTGATTTTAATTGATTATTGTGAAGGAATACGAGAACTATTGGCGACGGACCTCGAAATTCTGAACCACGGCCAAATGACAAGAACGACACCCAAGCTGGAACCCCCTCTCATAACTTCCCCACCAAGCCAATATGAGGAATTCGAGTCGCGATAGATTTAATGTGCATCAGCCCCTCCGCACGAGTTCGCGACCATAATCACTCGGCTAAAACGGCCAAAGGAGATATCGGGGACGCCCCATAGAGGTCGGCGATGAATATCAGATACGAATTCTGTTCTCCAAAAACTAGAGCGGCACAATAATATTTAGGTCTCGTGCTTGGGAAGTCCAACCGAGATGTGTGATTTCATCTGCATGCCTTTCAATTGATTGTTTATTACCGCCGCACTCTGAAGCAACACGAGGGGTGTTGACGATCGGCCTCGTAATTTTAAGTCCCGGTCAAGTGACGAGGACGACATTTATGATGGCACCTCACTCTCCATACATCTACACCACACTAACGTGAAGATTTTGAACTTTGAGAGATCCACCTTTTTTTAGAGTGATGACAGGATCTGCGAAAAACCAAAATAAATCTACCCAAATTATGACATAGCCACTTTAGAGCTTCCTGGTGTTAGAAGGCAATCCAGATCATAAACTTCTTCAGGTATTCTGTAGACGGACAAGCACCCTTTTGTGGAGAACAATATGCACAATAATTCGTCGGATTTATAACAGGCAACTTAAAGTAGAAAAGTAGCTACACCACAATATTAAAGTCCTAGCAGTAACACTCAAGCGTCATTTCAAATACGAAACCCCTCCACAAGCACCAAGTATATAGGTAGCTGTTTCTATTAGTTTGATAACCATTAATAAATCTAGAGATTCGGCTCTTCATTTAAAGCGGCCTTTGCGTTTAAGAAATTTCGGAAAGCCTTGAAAACCTAGGCGAAATAAGCTTTAACTTAAAAAGAATTGGCAAAAACTATTCTGTCTAATTTACTCATTTTAGACCAGTGATTCCCAAAGTGGTCTATATCGACCCCCAGGGGTCCATGCCAACCTGAAAGGGGTTCACGTCAGGGAAAAAATAATTTGGGGGTTCATGAGGAGGAAATGGGTTCTACGATAGTGACTCGTATTTTACCAGATTGTGACTTTAATTTTAAAAGGAAGTAAATTTAATGAGTTTAATTTGTAGTTACAAGGTGACAGTAAAAGTTTAATTAAAACAAAGATCATTATTTCAGTATATCTTGGCAGAGTTAAGCTAAAGGAGTATAATATTGGATGCCGCGAATTTTCCCTGTTTCTCCATTGGTCATAGAAAATCTGCCAAGTAAATGACATTTTAAACTACGTTTTACATTTAAATGCCCTTTATTCAGATTTTAAAACTAGGTTTGAGAAGGTTTTGACTATGGTAATTTACACAGTATGCAATGAATTCATATGTTCACAATAATAAAAAACATGAGATATTACAAGAGAAACTCATCGGAATAGGCCCAAAGCGAAGATATTAAAGTAAAGTTTAGAAAAGAGGATGTCATCACAATATTGGATTTAAAAAGACATACATGTTATTTATCCCGAATTGTGGAGTATCTTGAGAGAGTGTTTAACTGCTTTTTCTAGAGAGATGAAGTTTCAGTGCGGTCCCCCAATTTCCAAAACGGGGGAGGGGGAGACTGGACACTATTAACTAATGAGATTTAGAGTTAAAACTGACAAAATCGATGCAAAATGTTGAAAATTTGTTATCCAAGAACGCGATTCATCCTTTTCATTTAAAGCATATGTTTGTTGCTCAGTTATTTTATGTATTAATTAAATTAACATGTTTCTTAAGTTTTAGAGACTCTATGCTTCTGTACAGCTAGAAATTTAAATCTTTTACAGTAGCTCTATATCAGTCGCTAAAAAGACGTTTAAGTTCACAAATTTGAAAAAAAAAATTAATATTTGGTAAACAGAGGCCCTACCCCCAAACAAAAAAATATGGCGAGGGGAAACAAAAAAGCTTGGGTACATCTGTTTTAGATTAACCAGCCTCCTTAAAATATCTGAACACAAATACTGGGGTTAAATATAGAAACAAAACAAATCTTCCATTCTAGGTTTGTCTTAGAAATCGACCAAAAATGAACCCCCCAAAAAAAAGTTCAACTCATCAAAAAAAATAATGCCTCCGATCAGACACCAACTGCACTGCAAATTAATATTGAGACCAATCATGTACAGCAAAAAAACTTCTTTAGAAACTTACTCCAGATTCATAATTAATTGTTACGAAAACCTTCTGCTATACGATCTTACCGTAGAAGTTCAAGGCAACATATACAAGAGGTATTTTTGATCAATACTTTACAAACTTTCCATTACCCAAACGGCTCAGAATATCCTGCAATAATCTAACGTGAAAAGAAAAATCCTACTATGTTAAATTTATTCATTAAAACTATCGATTCAATAGTGATAATTCAAATAGTATTTCAAACCGCAACGAGGCGATCATTTAAAATTCATCTAAAACATTTTCTATCCGAATTTCGAAAAAAAATTAACACTCCTAAACTGCGCCCCTCAAACCTACTACGCTGACTTAGCCAATCAATAAATTAGTAAGAATTAAATTTCTAAAACGCGGGCACACACACACATGTCCTTAATATTCTAAATAGAATCATCACCCTGACCTAATAATTTATTTATACCTTTTACATCTGAATTCTCTATACCAGTTATTTTTAAATCATACTAATATAATAAGTAATTTTCTACTAACTAAACTTTTATAGTCTTTTTGTCTAGAAGCAGCCGATCTTCTGTGTTTTCTTATAAAATGAGCAGTGTTACGAATGTCATGCTAATCCACGCATCAAATATTTTTTTTTTTAATAAAAGCGGCATAAGGATATGCAAATGATTTACATATTTTTCATAAAAATGAAAGTCGTCTTTCCATGTTCTTTAAAAACAGCTTAAAATGAACCAAACCCGAAAACATTTTCACGTATATAAACAGAAAAATTTCCAAATACTCATTAAAGTTTGTGTATTTAGTATACATTAACACATACCATGTCCTTAAAATTTAGAAACATTCTACTGATTCACGTACATGAAAAAGGCCGATTCAAACAAAAATGATCTGTACACTCAAAAAATAGTGAAAATAAAATACACATTTTTTTCATTTGTAAAAGCGCATTTCGAATTTGAATGCTCTTTTTAAAATTGCAAGATAACTTTAAACTCAATACTGGTGTATAAGCTCGTCAGCTGCAATGTGTGGTTTTGATTTAAAAAAATATACCAAAGCTTTATTTTTACTGAATCCGTTTACACATATAATGTAACTTCATCAGTATCTTTAAGAAAAATATATTTTTATCTGTAGATCAAGAAATTAAGCCGCAAACAAACTTGACAAAAATTGCGTATTACAATAAAATCCTGAGCAAATACTGTAGAACTAAAGCAGAGTTTTATTCGCTATTTATTTTTTTCTTTTCACTGAACTGTGCTATCAAATTATTTTTTCCCCAGAATTTCTATTGTATATGACAAAACCATTTCTTAGAGTTGAAAAAAACCCTCCGGAGAATTATCAACCATTCTACCATAATTCGAAATTCTTTACTTTTATTCTTATGCCCTCATACACAAACAAAATATTGGATTTCACACAAGATAAAATTATTATTATTTTTTTTTAAAAAAAAATAGTTTTTTCATATAAGACTATGATTTTTTTCCCCACATGCTCTTTTTTATAAGGATTACTCTTTCCCTCTGGAATCATCCTTAAATTTAGGAAATAAGTTTCTTATTCTAGACAATGTAATACTTTTTAAAAAGTATTTTATTTATGGATTTATTATTCTCCCCCAAAGTATATTTTAGATATTCAATAAGTGTTTTTAGGCTTATAATGAGAGATTAATTGTTCGAGGATGTTTTGCTAAAGCAGATTTATGTGAAATTGATGCAACAATCGGCATAGCCACTAATTTGAATTTGATAAAATCCAAGAATGATTTTTGAATTCTAACTTTATTTTGATTATTTTATATTTGAAAACTGGAAGTAAATAAAAAAATAAAACGAATTTATACATTTCATGTGTGCCTTTATTAGTTCCTTTCTTAAAAAAATAAAATAATCAAGTTTTTACATAAATTATCTAATGCTATTAGCACGGGGGTTATATGCATTATAATTAAGTGTAAGAAGCCGACTTAATTTTTTTTCCTCTATTAAAAATATAATTTTCCAACATTTTACAGATACTTCAGGCAAATCTAAGGAAATTTTAATTTCGAGTATTAACAAATTCTTTTATTCAAAATTTGTTATTAATGAAAGATAGTAAATATACATTTTAATTTTTCAGTAAATTTAAATTTTGAAATAAGTGGTTCATAATTTTTTTTGTATAATTTAATTACCAAATATTTTAATAGGAATAAATTAGCAATATATACTTTTTCATGTAAATAATCAAAACGTAACATTCAGTTATCTTGTGTTTGTAAACATTTTTTTTATAACCGCGCTTTTTTTGTTATTTGACCATTTATTACTTACTCTTGACAGGTTCACTAATTACACATGTGTGGGGGGTATATTGGTAATGCTACCCATTACTTCATTAACAAATAAGTGGATCATAACATAAATTGAATTTTGAGGAGGCATGTCAATAAAAAAAATTTTGCAGTCTCGGAAATGCAATCAGGACATGAAACTTGGGTCAAAAAAGTTATCAGATGGAATAGTTTGGGTGTGTGGAAATAAAGTAGCCGCCCTTCTGGTAGTGGAAAGACCATGCTGTCCCGTAGGCCGGGTTGAACCCCGGAAAGGAATGGATGTTTTTGCAGCATTGGGGCATCTAAACAGCCTTCGACCCGCAAGTCCTCGTGAGGTTGGTGGAAGGAGAAGAAAGATGGGAGGCCCCTGACCATCCCAAGAGTGTTCTCCCTCAAATTTGGGGTGGAACCGAGCCAAATCGTACTGTCACCTGTTGGTGCTCAAGGCTAACGACAGGCGTAAAATCTACCCATTCTCTCTCTCACCGCGATGAATTTCATGGACCTTGATCTGATTTCACGCCCTTGGAAAAAAGTCCAACAACAGTAAAGTTGAAAATAAAATTGGGGTTTCATTGGAACCTTAGGCATGGTTCATGATAGAAGTAGTACGCCAATAATAGCTTTGGAGGAAATATTAACCTAATACATTAGTAAAGGTTCAGATGTATTTTTTCATCTGCACATATTATATGAAGAGTTGGAGATAGTTTGTATAAGGAGTTATTTTACAATGCAAAGGAAATTAGAACATATTGGGAACAGATTAAAAAGTAAACTTTTTAAAAAATTTTCGAAAAAAAAGTAAAAAGGGTTAAATAAAAAGGGGTACGTGCAATTTTTTGGGAATGTTGCTTTATGCAACCCCCCGGGACATGGTAAAAAAGAGAGGATTTTGCACACCATCAAAGTGCAATAATGAAACCTGTTTGCGGTAGAGGAAATAGATCAAAAGAGTAAAATCGCACTCTTCTTAGATGCGTCCATATCGGAACAATGCGAGGTAGAATGGTTTCTGACTGCAAGGTAGCGGGATGTGGCGAACGGGGCGTCATGGAGGCACTGCTTTGTTCAACAATTGGTCAAAAGGGATTCTTGGGGGTGGCAAACGATATCAGATTTCCATGACAATACCAGTCAAAACGTCTCCCTTGAAAACCACACAGCCTTAAAAAAAAATTACGTTTTAAAAAAACACCGCCGTACGTCAGATTTATTCCCTTTTAAAAATATCCGTTTTTTTTTTTCCAAGAGAGCATTCGTTTCCTTGGGCGATGAGGGAAGGGCGAGGGCTTCCTCGAGAATCCCCGGTTTTCAGGGCGAAGGCGATCCTACTGTCAAAATGGGGGCCGTGTTACAACTCTCATGGAAATTCATTTAGATTTCCCATAAAGGTATTTTTTTATTCCACTTGCCCACTTTTCATTTGGTCAACCCTTATATAAAAGAGAACACACAAAAGAAAATTAAATTGTTTTTAGTAGGGTGTAAAGAGGCTAGAAGTTCGTCTTCAGTAGCTGTCCAAGACAGAACCAAGGAAATGCTGCGAGGTTTGATTAGGGATAGAATAAAACTGGGAACAATTTATTTAGATTGCAGTGACTCCCCAGGCGAGAAAAATTACATTCAAAGTTAAATCAGTTTTTACATTTTGTAAATACCATCACTAATTACCACAAAAACACAACGGAAAACATGTTAAAAAAAGCTTTGTGAGGCAACAATCGACACAACGCGATTTAAAATCTTACTTGAGAGAAAAATAGTTTTACAAAATCTTTAGACACAGACTTTGGGTGAATTTTCAACAAATTTGTTATTTTATATACAGTAGAACCCGTTTTTGTGCGGTCCTTTTTTTATGCAATTTTATTTTTGTGTGATCTTTTTTTATGCGGTATATGAATTTCAACGGCTTTGGCACTACTGTAATGCTTTCTATCAATGTACCAGTGGCGTAACAGAAAGGTTACCCCCTGGCATCTAAGTCAGGTTTTTTGCCGTTAATATTTTATTAGTTAGGTAAATACGTAGCTGTGGGTTGTACGTTACGCCACTGCAATGTACATACATACACTTCAAGACGCTCTCTTCATTTGTTATAAACAGTCTCCCGACAACAGACCGTTGAGAGTTGCTTTCTCTCAACGCGCTTGATTGAAGACGAAACTTTCAATGACAGCGACATTATCAATAATTTGATAGATTATATAGACGGACAAGAACTGAATTCTTTGAGAGCGGATAAAATATATGCAGAGATACAGCTTTCCAAAAAATTGGAAAAGCGTGTTCTTAAAACAGATACCGATTCCGAAAGGAGTATGAGCTTCGATCATGTATATCTGGTTATCGTGACATTTATAAGCAATTGTATGTGTGTGTGACCAACTAGCCTTCGTCGTAAAAATTTATCTCTTACTTTATGGTGCCAAAAAATAAATCAATTGAAATTGTATCCTCAAGTGACGAAAGCGATTTTGAATTTATTCATCACAGGAAGATCAGCGCTTTGGATTACGATGAGTAGCAGTGAATTATGTGCGTGCATTTTGGAAAACTTCTCCATGTATACAATGCGAAACTAAATGTTTTTATAAAATGTTTCTATGTGTATATATAATTTAATTATTTATTTAGTCATGGTAGTACTTTCTCATAAATTTAGTAAATGATTGGCGTATTTTCTAAGTGCCGCTTTTTTATGCGGTCCCTCTCCACCGGGTAAAAAAAAAATTCTGTAGTATTTCGACGAATTTGTTTGTTATATGTAAGAATTTATGAAATTTTCGAATATTTTTTTTGTGCGGTCCTTATATACCGCACAAAAACAAGTTCTACTGTATAGTCACAAAAGTTCTAAGAAATGTATTTGTATATGCAATTAAAAAAGCGGCAATATTTTTTTAACACTTTTCTATAAGCTTCACTTGTATGTAACGGGGAATCTTTGAACCTCGGTTTTTACCCACTTTAAGTTCATTGTTTATTTACTAGTAATTAAGTGCATCAAGTTGGTTCGCTGCAGCTTGTGGTTACAATAAAACCCAGAAATGGAGATTATAACATTAATTAAACAATACTTACAGTTAATTTACAATTAATTTCATACATAAAATGTGGATCGAGAAACAAATCGCACCTTTAAAGGTGCTGCGAATATTTAGAGCTTACAAGTTCTAAACTGTGATTGTCCATTGACACAGGTGAACAAAGACATTCCGCGCGTCACCTGTTTACAGTAATAATAGCCCCAATCCGTAGGGCGAGTGGAATGTTTATTAACGTCGCACTCTAAAGCAATACAAGGGTTGTTGGCTACAGACCACGTAATTTTGAACCACGGTCAGGTGACGAGGACGACACTTGAGCTGGCATCCCACTCTAACTTCCACGCCACGCCAACGGAAAAATTTTGGGGTCCCGGGAAGTTTTAACGTACATCAGCCTCTGGCTGATTTTCCCGGGCACCAGGACTCTACAATGTCGGCCATGAGTTTGTGTGACCACATGACCACTAGATTACCACGGTCATTACAATCTGTGAGGTAGTAAAGTTGTGGCTGGGGTAAGAACAATGGGAAATAAAAACCGCCCAGTCGCACCTTAACTTTAAAGGGGAAAGGGTGGGTGGGAAAAACACATGTAAATTATTAAAAAATTTAAAACTTATAAAACCAGACAAAAAGTGAAAGGAGAAAAAGGGGGGAGTTGGTTGGCAGGATAGGAATAGGAGAAAGAATCAAAAATAGGAAAATACGGACATAGCATCTAGGGCAGGGATGGCGAACCAGTGGCACGCGATAAAATATTTTGGGCACGCCAGCTATCGGGGTTTTTGTTTTTTATTTCAAAATTTAAAAAGGTTAGGTATTACGAAAAAACCCGAGTGATCAGTCGGGACGGGGGGGAAAATTCTTTGTTTTGGGCCCTTCCCCTTTTGGTTACACCGTGGATACAGTTGTTTTGTTTTAAAATTTTTTGTCTACGCATAGCATAGTAAATTTTTCATTGACCCCCACTGTTATTTTAAAATTTTTTATCTGTATTATTTTTTGTTTTTTTAACAGTTATTTAAATACTTATAGTTCAGCAAAAAAAAAAGGGGTGCAAGTTAGTAAGTGAAACCAGAAAATTTTTTAAATTTTGGGGACCGAGAAACATACTTTAAATTTAGAAAAAAGACAGGGCGGTGGGGGTGTTTTATGTTCTAAAGTTTTGCGCAGCACCTTTAAAACCCATTTTGGAAACAAATCAAAAGCCCCCTTTCCCAAAAAAGTGAGCCTCAGCAAAATAATTAATTGCTTAGAAACCGTTTGGCAGGTGACTCAAATTAAACATCTATTATAAAAAGAATATTTTCAAATTTTTAATGTAAGTTATTTGTCACCCAATCTGCAACAATAGAAGTCAAAATAATTTTTTCCCCTTTTTAAATTTTTAAATTCCCGTATAACTAAAACATTTATAGCTTGCAGTAAAAAGGTATTTCTTCGTGGTAAATCGAGTTTTATGTTGTTAAGAGTATATTTAGTTTTATTATTTTCCCAATAATCACAAGTCAAAATTATTTGACGGCACGTCTGTACCTCATTAAACACTTCTTTAGAAAAAATGGCACGTTGATCCATAAAGATTCGCCACCCCTAATCAAGGGGAAAGAGAATGAAAATGGTTGGCGAGTATATAGTCGATGAGAAGTGTTGAAGAAACAATTCAGAACAGGTCTAAGCAGTGGCAAATAAACAAACGAAGATGCAAGCAAAGAGTGAAAGAAATGTAGTGAATTTGAGTATCCTTTGACACTATCGAATCTCTTCTCTCGGGAGAAGAGGAAGACACGCCCTTGAAAAGGAAAATAGAGAATATGCGAAATTTACAAGAACTAGGTGACAACCAGCTGGGCATTCTGAGAATGTTTCCATATGAATAAGTTTTTAATTTTTCTAGGTTGTAAGTGAAGAGATAGTATACGTTTGAATTTTTTTTTTTTTATTTATAAAAAGATTTCGGGAAATGACTTTGTGTGTGTGTGAATAAAAATTTTCTTATTTGCTCGATTTTCGATTTTGGGTAGGTTTGACTTTTTGAACGAAATACGGAGCGTTCGTAATAAATTTATGAGAACTTCCGGGAGGAACCAAAACATCTTCTTTCAGTGGCAGGCTGCTTGTGAGGATAATTACTTATGAACGTCGAATTTCGAAGTTAACGAGGGAACTGGCGATGTACCTCGTAATTTGGAACCATGGTAAAGTGATGGGGACGACACTTGAGCTGGTATCCCATCTCCAAACTACTACTCCACGCCCAAGTGAAGACTGAGCCTTTAACAGTTTAACATGTATCAATCCCTCTACACGGCGGATCTTTAGTGATACCGAGACACTAATCTACAATTCGACAGAACAATGCCGGCCCAGGTTCCACCAAACCCGTCAGCTAAAAAGACCACTTGGGGTTTTCGAAACTTTTCCCAAAGGTGCGCCAAGGGGAGGGCTAGTCAAAGAGCCTGCGTGCAGAGCGGCATTTTATACTGAAGGGAAATAAACGAACTACGTCCTATTACAGAAATGCCGAAATGAATCTGTCACAAAAATTTTCGACCAGATGGTTAACGGATTCAAAAAGTAAGCTTCGAATCGAGGATGAACCTCTCAGTTATTTAACTTAAATCAATCCACTCTATTTCTTCATCTAAAAGATTAAGATAGTCCGGTTTATTGAAATTTGAGCCTTTTTTGAAAACAATTGCTTTAGTTTTATTTATGTTAATTGTAACTCTCAACTTAAGAAGGCATGACGATGGGCTGTTAAAATAATGTTGCATATTTTTAGCTACCTTATACATGTTAATGCCTTGAGTAAAGGCCTGCAGAGGGTATCGCCGACAAACAAATATAGGATAACAACGGAGTGGTGCGAGAAGGTGCAGATATTGTGTACATAGAGTTATATATTTGGACCAAGAGAGCTATTTTTTAAGCATCGTGAGATTATTTTAATTGGGTAGTCAGGGAAATTTAATTTCAAGGCAAGCCCATCAAATCATAACTTGTCGAAAGCACTGAATGTTACTGAAGAGAGAGAGACATCAATATTCAGTTTCGAATCACAGCCTTTAGTTATAATATTGGTAAAACGGACTAGTTGATGTTGATTGGAAAGGGCTTCTCTGAATCAACACTGCTTTGAGGGGGTATGTAAATGATTCCCTTGCAAGTAGGATGCATTCGAAAATCTTATTTCTCTGTTCAGCTTAAGAGCTAAGTCTATAATGTTGTGGGAACTCTGAATTTTTACCTGTGACTTCGGGATCATTATATAAGATTTACTTTGTTCCCCAATTTTTAGGGGAAAAAAAGGGCGTGAGACAATTATTGATAGTTCTTGTGAGGCAGGTAATGCTCTTTAGAGGAAGTATAGAGGAGGCTTTGTTTGCGATGTTATCAGGACCCGAAGCTCTTTGCGGTATTTTAATTTATCTATTATAGCTTTTACTTGAACATAGCTGGCGAGGTGTGGCGTACTGGATATAGGGCTACTGATATTTAGGCAAGAATAGAGTACCACTTCGTTCCAAAGCGATTCTTTCGAAATGCACTTTCAAGTAGATAATATTTAAAGTTCTCTATATACTAACTATGTTCTAATATACCAACACTAAGTTTTCTCTATATAACTACGTCATTAAGATTTGAGAGAAGAGGAGCGCTTTTAAAATTCACGTTGGATTAGTTCGTTTATTGTGAAGATGTTATTGTTTCTAGCAGATTTAACCTTTTCGGAAATTCCTCTTTTCATGGTGTTATTTTTATAAACTTGAAATTCTGTCTTAATTTGTCTTAGAAGACTGTTAGTTTCTGTTTTGTAAGGAAGATATTTTGTGACCTGCCACATTTGCTTGAATCTGTTTTCATTTTGAAGAAACTTCGGATATTTGGAAGACGAAGAACTGGGTTAGAAATACTTTTTGTACTGCTTGAAAAATTGTATTGGAAATATAAGGGTTATATATAATTTTTTTATATCATTAATTTCGTATATTGGTGAAATTTTAGGATTTTTTACTATTGTTTCTTTCTTTATAGTTTGATATTTAAATCAGTTTGTATTAGTTATTGTGCAAAGCTCAAAAAGGAAGCAAGTTTGAGATTCAGAATTGCGACAGGATTATGGTCACTATTGAGCAAACTGCTGGAATAAATTTCAATGTTTGGGAGATTTTTTATACTAACTAAATTCAGAGTTGAAGTCATTACATTACTAGGGAATAATACTGGTTTAGTAAAAGAGTGGATATCCGAGGAGCAAGATGTTGCCTATTTGTATAGGAGAATGCCGTTTCTGTATGTTCTGCCCTAACTTCAAAAGAGTGCTTTGCATGGTCATCACTGAAAACTATTGCTTTATTATTAATGGCAAAAAGTCTGTTTCTTTCATTTGAATCTGACGTCATGATGAAGAGAGTCTGCAGAAGCTGAAAATATAGTGATTTAAGTATGTTTTTTAGGTGCATAAAGATAGTTGTACTTCCGCGAAGAAAAGAGTCAAAACCAAATTTGTTGATGTCTGGATTTTTTTTTAATTAGCAGTGCGGTTTCTCGCTCTCTATGACTGGTTCAATTTTGAAACAAGTAAAATTTGAAATTGAGATATTGTGTATGTGTTCGACGGTTTGGTAAGGGGTTTCCCGTAACCCAATGATATCAGGTCAATAACAACATTCTCCGCTCATGAATTTTGGCCCTAATACCGTTGCAGTTCCGGAGAAGGAAAGGGATAAAATTAGCTATTGTTTATTATTAGAAGCGGGAATCCTGAATTTGAGAAATTAACAGGTTTACTCTATTTAGCAAGACCGCCATATTACTAACGATTGATTGACGATTGCTCTCCAATTTTAAATGGTTTAGTAGGTTTTGGCCAGTTAATCAGAGATATTGTCTGGATGGGGGCCAGAGTTTGCGCATTTTGCAAGGGATCATAATCTTTCGACTGTTGCCTCATCATTTTTTGGTGTGGCATGGCAGTTAGGAGAAGGGGGTTCCAGCTCAGGTGTCGTCCACGTCACTTGACCATGGTTCAAAATTACGTGGTCCGTCGCCAAAAGCCTAAGTGTAGCTAAAACAGTGCGACGTTAATATTCACTCACTCACTCAGAAAGATAAAATAACTATTTTTTCTTCATTTAAAATGCTAAGGCTTTTTTTCTATTGTTCTTAATACTTTGAATTGTTTTTTTACCTACTGCTAATAATACATGTAACAAAAGTTGGTATGCATTTTTGAATCAAAGCATTACTTATTTTTTTAAAAATAATTGAACTCCGAATTTATACATTCTTTTAAGGAATTTTCAATGAGCATTCATAAAAAGAAGTACTGTACAAATACCAATCATGTTATCACAAAACCAAATGTTATACATACCGTGAGGTACTTTTAATCAAATTTCATGTGTGCACGTACATTTTTGTAGGAGTAGCATTTTAAAATCACTTCACAAATTTAAAGTTTTTTCCTTAAAAAAATTAAATGGCTAGCTTTTTATAAATTTTTGAGCGCAAAAATGGTATTACATAACATACATACAGAGGAGATAACCAAAAAAAATTTTTAAATCTTTAAATTAAAATTTTTTGTATAAATCGTACAATGTCCCCTTAAATGCTGTATATAACCTTCAGTTCGATCATTACAGTTCCAAAGTTACGCAAATGACAACAAATATATACGAAAGTATGTAGTATTGGAAATAAAGCAAAAGTGATGCATATTGATGTGTTTGTATATTAGGCATGTTAATTCAAAATTTCTTCTCAAAAATTGTGTTCTAAATATAAATATTTTTAACTGTAACCCTGTACTATATCGGCGGTTAAAAATTAAAACATGCCATATAAGTTCCAGGCCATATCAAGCTGTGAATGGTTTAATAAGTATGGTGTGATTGAAAGGGATAAAATGGTTATATGTGTAATTTGTCATGGAAAAGTGACTTCATGTACATATATATATATGTACATATAATATATATATATACATAAACATTTTGAAACGTTGCATTCTTATCTCGGCATGTCAACAGATGAAGAAAGAAAAACAGATTTTTTATAAAAGAAAAAAAAAAAGAGAATTTTTCTCAAAGCAGTGGTTTTAAAAAGTTTTTTTGGTTCCAAAAAATAACACGAGAGCTGCTAATTTTCAAGTTGCCCATTGTATTTCTCGCCACAAAAAAAACCTTTTCAGAAGGAAAATTTGTAAAAAAAAGCGTTTTTAGAATGTAGTCCTACATTGTTCGCTGATTTTAAAGAAAAAGACTTTATTATAAAGCGTATAAATGAGTTATTTATAAGTCGCAATATAATTAAAAATTAAGTAATAGAATTATAAAAAATTATTTTTTCGCAAATACATAACGACTTAAATTATGCAGAAATGTATTCAAATACTTTAGATGATGTAAATGGTTATACACAATTAGCAGTTTTTGGTCGGTATATTTCACATTCTCTGATTGAATTTCATTGTATAATACACCAGCAAGTTTTATATGCAAAGCTTGGTTTAAAAAACATTTTCCAGAGTATATGTCATTGTAATTAAAAATAAACAACTTTATAAACGCAAGACCTCTTTATAAATGGCAGTTTGCACAATTCTTTAAGGAAATTGAATGTCACAATATTCAGGGATTTTGACATACAACAACGTGCGATGACTTACTTTCAGTCAAGTCCTTTTGATCGCTTTATGACGTTATTAGAAGAAAAGCTCTTTTTTTTTTAATTGAAAAAGACAATAGTTTCAAATTAATTATCCAGTATACATCGGTTAAATGATGTACTGTTTTTCTGCGACATTACTCAGCATTTTAATGAACTGAATAAAAAACTTCAAGGATATGGACCAATTGTTTTAACGATGTTTGAAAATATTAAAATATTTACGACGAAACTCGATATCTTTACTAAGGATTTGAAAATGAAAATCATGAAATATATTTTCTTCAATTACAAAATCATTTTCAAAACACAATAATTTTTGAAAACTCCATTGACATTCAAGAAAATGCAATTAAAAAATATTTAATGATTGTGCAGGAAATAAAACAAGCTTTTGAGGTGAGATCCAATCAATTTAAAAGTTTGGAAAATAAATTTCACTTTATTTTATATCCATACAAAACAGAACTTGAAATAATGGTGTTAACAGATTTTATGCGGCTAAGTATCTATAATTTAGAAATGGAATTGGTTGAATTTCGATTGATTGATTGAATATTAACGTCGCACTGTTCAGCTACACGAGGGCTTTTGGCGACGAACCACGTAATTTGGAACCATGGTCAAGTGACGTGGACGACACCTGAGCTGGCACCCCCTCTCCTAACTACCACACCACACCAACGGGAGGACGTTTCAGCTCTCGACAGATTTAACGTGCATCGCTGCCCTACACGGCGGGTCTTTAGTGGTACTGGGCTCGAACTCGTGACAAGGCAAGCCACGGTCCGATACCTATACCACTCGGCTACCGCGGCCTGGTTGAATTTCGAAGCAGTGTAGTGTGGAAAACAAAATTTGGAAACCTGATTTCTGAAGTAGAAGGAACACTGTGTGAAAGTAGAGCAAATACTATTGATCCCAATGTAAGAATTTAAAATATCGTATTAAACGAATGGGATTCTTTACTAAATAATTTTTTCTCCAAAAAATGAACTTTGTATAAAATCTTCTAATAAAGCCATTCTAATTTTGCCAATATTTTAAAATAACGTCTCTTCAATGTCATTTCCATAATGATAGTAAGTGATTTTATTACACCCTGAACTGTTTCAGTGAAATGAGCTAGTCAGGATTTGCATTGGCAAAATGCTGCCCGGGGGGGAGAGACATCTGGGAGGTCAGGCCCTTGTACTTCGAACCGTACAGGTCAAGACTCCTCAGGCTATGAGGAATTTAAAAAATTTAAAATTGTTTAAAACGTGAAAATGGAAGGAATGGGGCTATTGGGATAAAATTACATAGTTGAAGAGCTCATGGGGAGAACAATGGGAACCCAGCCGGTGCGGTCGACCAAGGTAGCATAAGGTTCAGGTTATTAATGGGGAAGCCCTGTAGAGGGGGAGCACCGGAGGGGGCCAATTCCTAGCAAGGCTCGCGCATACACGAAAATATGGCGTACCTATAAAAATCAAGCCCCAAGCTCAATTTCTTAAGGGGGGTGAAATTTTTCAGACCCATAGGTTTGCTTAGGGGAAACATGATATTTTAGTGCTTAAGCCCTCCCCATGCCTACACAATGGGAGTCAAGTATATGACTGGATGGGTCTCGACGAGTGGAACAGTTGGTTCAAATCTCAAGTACGAGACTCAAACAGGAGCCAAGATATTGTGGATTTAAAAATTTTTTAAAAGTTTATAACAATTAAAAACTATGTAAGGAATAGCCCTATAAGCATGAAATTATAATAACTGGAAGAGCAGTTAGAGAGGGATCGAATGAACCAGGTTTTATTTCCTTTCAGAGGACTTGGCACCCTAAAAATGATCAAAATATCGTTTGTTTATTTTTATTTAGTAATTTCTTTGCATATTACCTTTCTAATGATACATCATTTTTGCCTGCCTGAAAATTAGAAGTTGGAAAAACTTCAATTGAAAAATATAAGCAAACACATCCCTTTTTAGATAAAAAAAAGCTATAGTAAAAAGTGAAATAATAACTAAAAAAAGAAGCTTTTATAAATAAAGCAGGATATTTCTTAAAAACTACATTAATGCAATTTGTATTTCTTTAGAAATGTGTGCATGTGAAATTTTTTCATTAAGGCTTTTTTTTAAATTTTTTTTTTTATTATTTCAGTTCTTATTCATCATATGCTTTCCATAAAAATATAATATTTCAATATTATGTGGAGAAAAAAAAACTTTAAAATTTGGGCAATTGTAGAAAATTTTTTTTTAACATTTTCCTTGAGTTCTCTTATGCAATTAATACTCTCTAAAAAGGGATCGTTTATAAAATATATGATTTGAAATAATTTGAAAATGCGATTATTCTTACGAAAATATTTAGCTAATATTTTAAAGAGATATTTTATGTTATTTAAGCTTATAATTATTTTTTTTAGAATTACAAACTAACAGTGGTTTATCTCGGTTTGTGTTTTTTCGCATTCAAAATGCTTCTCTTCCATAAATATTAATCAATCACTTCGCTTTTTTTCCCCCTGTGTTTTATGTATTATGCATGTAACAAAATTAGGCATTCAGTTTGTGCTGTAAACTTAATACTTTTTTTTTTAAAATTTAATGTAGGAGATTTTGGTATTTTCGTTGAATTTTAGCATGCATATATCTACATTTTATTTTATTTTTCTCTAACATTAATTAAGTTATTGTAAAATCGATTCATAAATTTGTTTAAGACATTCTTAGGAAAGTTACAAAATATTTTAGGTCAAATAATTAGTAAATACAAAAAGAGTATTATTTGAAAATGTTCCATATTTTTTTTTAAACTTTCAATTTTTCTACATTGTGTGAAACATTTACACAAAATTTCATCTCGTATTATTTTTCTGAATAAAAACATATGTAATGCTAAAATAAAATTTTTAAATACATAAATAAAAAAATAATTGTTCAAAATATGCCAAGTCCCCTTTTAAAAAGAAAAGACAATAATCTTGTTCAGTACAACTTTCATTTTCTTTACGTATTTTTTAATACATTTTTTTTTTAATGCACTCTTATTATTTTATAGTATAACATTTGTATTTCTTAGGAATGCACGTCATTTATAAAAATAAACCTTATAATAGGACCTTTTTCATCTTTGCCTAAATAGCATTGGCATTCTATACAATACTGTGCTAACCGGTATAGTGGTTAGCGATACTGACTCGGTGCCTAGGGACTGGGTTCGAATCCCGAGAGACATGGATATTTGTAAATGTTAAAAGTGTTTTTTGCCATGGGGTACTCTAAAAGCCGTCAGGCCCCAAGTCCTCTCTTGTGGTTTGGGGGAAGGGAAGAGAGTGGGAGGCCTGACCACCCCAGGGTTTTCTCCCTCTAAATTGGGTTGGAACCGAGCAAAAATCGTACTGGGCATGCATGGTGCTCAAAGCTAGGGCTAACGACAGGCGTAAAAAATTCTAGTCCTTAGCCGCGATGAATTTCGCGGGCCTCGATCCGACTTCGTCAGGCAGGTGGCATTAGTCACAACAACATACAATGCCTAGAGCAAAGTGTAATAATTCTCCTATTTTATACTTTGCCTAAAAACGTCAGGCATTCTATAGAATGCCGGCATTTCAAACTTTGCCGGTAACATATATACTAATAAATAATATTTAATAATATATATTGTATGTAATTTTCGTTGCTCCTTGTGTTCATTCAAACACTTAAGAACTTTTAACCCCACTAAAAACTTTTAAATCATCAAACCACGTCCATTTTTACCCGTTAAGCCAATTGAATTTTAAAGAGATGTTTAGTTTTAAAAATACTCAGTTAAGTTTAAAATTTTTAACTCTGGTGCAAATAGGCATTAGTGACCCACGAACTAGTACTAAAAAAAATATGAACAAAATTTGACCCACGTCTCAAAAGGGTTCACCATCCCTGGTCTATGACTAATAAAGGAATTTTGGGCTTCTTTTTGACTAACGTGAAATCGGGGCTTCTGGACTTCTTACATTCATTATCATCAGTAGTCACAGGCAAGGGTAAGTCAGCCAACTTACCTTGTGCTAAATTTTCAGCTTAAGATTTCGATATATTATGATTTCTTAATCAACATTTATCTTAGGAATTTTCTTATCATTGTGTAAGCTAATGAAAATTTTTGTTTTCTTTTCGTTAATGGAAGAGGAGAAATTTTCCCAGATCCCCCCCGTTTTATTTTTGTCTTTCGTTTCTTTCGAAGTAAAGTAACTACGGAACTCATTTTTTTTATATGCTCGAGGCAATCTTTACCACGGAACTAAATAAGTGTCCTAAAGGTCTTGTAAAAACCTTAATTTTTGCATTGCCATTAGATCCCTTTGATGGAGGGGGTTTTCACCATTTACTAATGCAATCCGGATATTATCAAGTTTACTAATGAATTCTAATGCTTGCTACTAACCCATTCTTTTTATTTTTCAAGGCAAACTTCTAAACACAATTTCCCTGAATAATACCAAAAGGGTAAATTTCTTCATGTGTTGAGGTATCTTTTGCAGTAATGGTGTAATTCAAAATGAAAATTCCAGTCTTGCTGTAGGGAGTGCAGAAGCTAACCCACTCCCCATGCTGGGAGAAAGAGGGGGCGAAAAACTGTACAAAGACATGGAAAGGAGGGGACAAGTCGTCAAAACAATTATACAACAGGAGAGAGTATGTCAATGATTAGTCGATGGCCGAGTTAACAATGAAAAAAAAATAAAACGTTTATCAGAGAAAAAAGATCATTCTAGTATTTCGAGGTTTCATGGATTCTCGAAGGTGCCAGCCTTATTAATGCATGGTTCTACGTATACTAGAGAACCTTTTCAGGTTACCGTACAATGCATTAAAAATATCCTTTTTGTGCATGCGCGGAATTAAACGATTTCAAATTTTAAAAAAGGTCACGAAAATATTTTTTCTAAATTCATTCACGAAAGTCAGAAAGTTCGGAACTATTATACACATGGAGTCATAACATTGTATACTTCTAGTTAATTATGCGTAAATTCGTTATTTATTGTATTCTTTACAATTTAGTTCGAATTAACGCCTCTCAAATTACTCTTAAGGATAATCGATTTATGATATATGAACGTTACACTCAGAAGTTATACAGGGCTATTGGCAACGGGCCTCGTAATTCTGATCCTCTGTCAAGTGACGAAGATGACATCCGAGTTGGTGTCCCGTTCTCCAAACTTCCATAGCATGTCAACGTGAGTACTTTGTGTTAGGATAAGATTTAACGAACTTCGGTTCTACATGGCGAATCTTCAGTGAATCAGGACTAGAACCCTCGAATTGACAGAAGTAACCCCAGCTACAAGTTTGTGAGTATGACCACCAGGTTACCGCGGCCACTGAATAGATGGCAAATAAGATTTGATCGAGCAGGTACCTCACTCAAATTTCTATGCAATGCTAAGTGAATATTTTGAGGTCCATTCTTATGTCTTACTGACAACACTAATCGTCGAAGATCTCCTTAAAGTATAATAGCAACAATTTTGAGTTTATTTTATGTATTCTACAATTAATTACGTGTCAGTTGGAGGTTCAATATGATTCCAGTTTACTAAGAGTTGAATGAAAAAAATTAGTAATTTTATACCTTGGTAGTACGTATAATGTGCATAACTGGGTTTTATTTTTTAAAAAGAAAATAAATACATTGCTAAAGAATTTCAATTATAATTTTGCAGTAGTTCCAAAGGAAAACTCTACGCGCACATTGATATTTTAAAAATATATATATTTCCTTTGACTGTGTAACGCTGTAGACAATCTTAAAAAATCAACATTCCTTTCAGAACACTAGCTATTCATAACAGAAAACAATAATCAATAGTATATTTTTTTTAACTAAGGGAATTAACTAACCGCATTATATAAATGTTCTCACAACGTGCATGCACAATGTTTCACAACGTGCATAGGCCGCGGCAACCTAATGGTCACAGTCGCGAACTCGTGGCCGGTGTTTGTCGAGATTCCAAGTCCTGGAGCCACTGAAGACCTGCCGTGCAGAGAAGCTAATGCACGTTAAATCTATAGAGGTTCACAAATTCCTTACGCTCGTGTGGAAGTTAGGAGAGCGGGGTACAAGTCCAGGTGTCGTTCTCGTCACTTGACCATGGCTCGAAATTACGAGGTCCCTCGACAATAGCTCTTGTGTTGCTTTGAAGTGCAATGTTAATAAGCCACTTCATTTAACGTGCAGTAGCACCAATTACACTACACGACAGAATTTGAAGAATTGGGATTAAAATTCGCATTTCGATAGGATCATCGCATACAGGCTACGAAGTTTGACATTCACACTGGGTTGCCTCTCGATATCTTATATTAATTAACTATAAATGAAGATAAGGCAAAATGGTGCTCGAAAATTATTTCTTGCCAGTATAGTGTAGCTTTTTTTAGAGCGTATTAAAGAAAATATTTGAGTGTATCTAAGTTAATTTTATACTTACTGCCTTTAAAATTAATGATTATCAAAATAAAAACAAAATTTAAAAAAAATTTAAACCAAAATTTTTCATATGGGTTTTGCATTCAGCTTTTTACAATGATGGGGATAAAATTTTTTAAAAGGGGTGGCAATACCTTTAAGAACTTTTATCAGAGTGAGTAAAATTTTAACGCGCACTGTTCAGCTACCCCGGGGGTTTTTTTGGCGACGGCCCCGTTTTTAACCAGGGGGTCCACCACCTATTTTTTTTTTATATTTTTTACTAACATTAAATTAAAAGTTTTTAAAAAAACCTTTTCTCACAATTTCTGCTCAGAAAACGGTTTCATATGATTACCAATAACATAAAAAACTACATTGGATGTCTTTGTTACCGCTTTTGATATTACCCCCTGAAAAGAACACTCTGTTGCTGTTTAAAAAGATTATTCAAAAAAAACCTATTTATCACTTCTTAAAAGAGATCTTCAAAAGGGAAAAGTGTCATTGAATGGTTCCTGTTTTTTGGGTTTTTTTTTAAATGAAACACTTTCGTGACAAATCAAACAATTCCCGATCCCAGTTTTTTTTTTTTACACAAAATGTCAACCTCCCAATCGTCAAAAACTATATATTTTCTTTGGGAATATTTTTCGCTTGCAAAATATGAAAGATATTTAAAAAATTATTTCCCCCCCCAAAAATTGTCACTACTCCACTGTTGTCTGCAAATCTTTTCGTAACCGTTCCAAATAAAAAAAAGAATACCAATTCGTACCCAAAACGACACCGGGGAAAAAAAGAAAAATTGATATATCTGATTTCTTGAAAAAAAGGATTTCCCCCAAATTTTTTAACACCACTTTTAAAACCTAAAAAGGAACCCCGAGAAATTAATTTCCTGGGCCCAAAAGGTTTGGTGGGCCGTAGGTTGAGTATCGCTGGTTTAGATCATCTCACTTCCACAAAAAAAATTTTACTCTCACTAGACCAAATAATATTTCCACTTGTTATCTCTCCCCAATCAATGTTCATTCACCGAATTCTTTTCTGACGTTGCTGCAGTTTAAAAGATGCCCCCCCCTCCCCAAAATTGGAAACAAAGCTAAATTTATAATGATATAAAATTTTCAATGAGACTCGATAGTAATCGGAAGGCTAACTTGTGTTTCTTTTATATATTTAATATGAATTTATAAATATTAAAAAGTATTTAATTTCAATTTTTTTTTGGTTTTAATTTTTAAAGGAAAATTTAACAAAAAAACCAAACTTATTTTTTCTTGCCATTCCCTTTCCCCAAAAAGTCCGCCGCCAGGCCGTCTCGGGGGCCGGCAAAAAAGTTTAAAAAATATCCGACACCTAAAATCATGATTTTTTTTTTTTAAAAATTGAAAAAAAATTTTTTTTTTATGATTTTTATAAAGGGCCCTCTTATTACCTTAATAAAAAAAACCAAGTTTTTTTTTTTTCCATTCCTTAAACAAAAACTACAGGTGCTTTAGTAAAGCAGATAAAAAAACTTTTTCACAAAATGTCCCAAAATTTAAAAAGCGTTTTTTCTCGGGAAAAGTGTTTTCTTCTTTTTTCCCCAAAAAAGGGGACGGCGATTGCTCAAAAGTTTTTTAAAAAAAATTTAATGAAAATTTTTTTTGTATGTTCTGTATTACAGTGGAAGTGTTTTGACCTTCAGATTTATCAATTACTGTTTTATTACAAAATTTGCAGTCCTTTATGCGAATATAATCAGTTTTTTTTAGCAATTTCATATAATCACTAAGATAAAGCGCTCTAGTTTTTGTAAGAGGTCATTTCAAACATGAATAACAAAGTAACAAATCAAAATTGAAAAATTGAGAATTTGTTCATAAAATTTTTTATACAGAGCGAGCCCCGTTTATGTAACTTTTTGTATATTTTCACCACTTTTTACTCATTTTAATAATAATAACAATTTTAAAATATTAAAGCACATTCTCATATATCAAGGAAACTAACAGCAGAAATTTATCTTAAAACATTAATAATTCAAACAGTTTATCTGAAAAATATTATATCATAGGATATTCTATAAAGATGTGTTCTTTAGTAAAATATACTGTTATTTTCACTGTTAGTTCTTGATCTAAAAAAAAAAATGGAACACAAATACAAGTAGCCATATTTCTCCTAAAACAGCAAAAAAGTGCAATGAAAAAAATAGCCAAAATATTCCCCCAATAATTATCTTTCCACAAATTAGTTACTGGAGGTAAAATCAAAAGGGATAGTTTAATAACATCTAAATTTAATAGACAATTTTTATTGAAATAAAAATGTTGCATGCATCATTTAAAACAAGTACACTGCAAAATATTTTACAGCTAAAATTAACACATTATGAAAAAAAAACTTTGAGAAACTTAATTTAATGAAAATAAATAGTAATTGTGTATGATGTTCAACAAAAACTCCCCCACCCCATCTTAAATCATTCTGGTTATTTTTAAGACAGATTGAATGTACAACAAAAGAGCAACTGTATTCTACTTAGAATGTCACAAGAATGTTAAAATTTCTTGATATATCAGTTTCAGATAAATGCTTTAGAGCTCAGATAGATTTTTTTTAAATACATCATAAGTGGTTGAAAATTTACAGTATATATGCATGAAACTTATGGCTCACGTGGATTTTTCTGTGTTGCAGCTTACGCTGCTTGCCTTTTAGATCCACATCGAATACACAGTGTTTGAGTTGTCAGTGTTGCAAAATCAAGAGCAATGAATTTTCCTCATACAAATATATGAAAATATTTCTTTTAAATTTCTTTTTGTGTACTATGAATTTTTGATTTGACCAATGTTTTTTCCCCTAACTTTGATACTCAAATAAGCAACAGGCAAAGGAATTTGCGAGCTCAAACTACTGTCAGATTATGAAGATACCCCCTTGTAAATTGATATCTCACTCGCATTGAACTTTTACATTTCAGCTTTCACACCTAGTTGGATTAAATATAAAGCTTATTCAATTATTGTCTTTCATAAAATGTCAGCCAGCAATTCAGCTTCCCTACCATTTCAGCTTTAGAAGCGCATTTCAAAGTTTTGTAATCAAATGAAGAAACATTTGAATAGTGGCATGACATGTCACATAATTCATAAATTCCCAATAACTGTTTTTCTTGTTTTCTAAATATAATTTTTGTAAGGTACACCAATGAACTTCAATATTTAATATTAAACTAATGAAAATTTTTCAAATACAGAAATTTTAGAAAAAAACTTAGTTTTGTTTTGTAAAAGGACTCAATTTTATTCAAAAGGTGAATGAAATTTTTATTGTGTATATATATAAAATGTTTTATTCATACAATTTCTTCTACTTATGAAATAATTTCTAAACAAAATATACATTAATTCTGAGCCCAAATGACTATGGTAAACATACAAATAAACACTGAATGCGATACAAAAAGCAAGCAGAGCAAGATGTTGCAAAAACTATCGAGTTTGCAGTGGCCTAATGGAGAATATTAGGGCCCTCCTGCAAAGTCAGGTTTTGGGGGCCCCATTTGGTTAAATACATACTTGGCCTCAGTCAGGCTTTGGGCTTCCCTAGAATCCTGGCCCTCTCCCCTCAATGAGGGGGCATATTTTACCACCAAGAGTGTAAACACAATACATAAATATTTTTTGAGATAATTTACCATCCTACTAAAAATTCATCGATAAGCATCGAAAACTATCTACAAACCAGTTCAATTCCTTTAATCAAAAGGCTGGTTGGTTTGAAATAACTTTTCTTTGGAGACATTATTGGTGAATCTCATAGCTATGAGCCATAGTCAAATAATAAGCCATTCTTATTAGTTATTTTAACACACAAAACATCATGAGAAGATTTTGAGCAAATTTTCACATTTTTTTTTCTTTTTCTCCCTCATTCTATATCATAATTTTAGAAGAGGATTGGGACAGCTCAAAATTCAGTTCAATCATCAGAAAGCGAGTAATTTTCAACCATGGTGAAGTGGTGAGGATGACACCCAAGTTGGCACTTCCCTCATCGAACTTCCACAGCGTGCCAACAGGAGAACTTTGAGCCTCAACAGATTTAACATGCACCAACCCCTCTACACGGTAGGTCTTCAGTGGTATTTGGGCAAGAATTCACAGCATGTCAGCCATGAGTTCATAAACATAATCACTAGGTTACCATTGCCACTCGAACATCATCAACGAAACTTACAAACTACTTTATTAACGTAATTCTTTCAATGAAGAGCTGAAGTTGCTCTAGAGCTTCATTTTTAATGGCAAGTTTTCCCCTCAAGATTTTTTTAGTTTAATAATTACCTTAAGGCTCTAACCCATAATATTTAATATTTCACACAAGACTGTTGGAAACTAAATCTTCAACTTTTTTACATGCTCTTTTACAACAATCATAATATTGGGTGATTTTTTAAACAAAAAAATCGATGTCTTAATAGTAGAACTACAGTACGACCATTAGCAATGAACTTCGTCATTTGAAACATTTTGCAATGTGGACTACATCCATACTTGTACTTCATTTTCCAAATGACTAATTGAATGACTGTATATTAATGCCATACTATGAAGCAACAAGAGAGAGATTTTAAATTTTTGTAAAGTGATGAGGACAACACCTGAGCTGGCCCTTTCCAAACTTTCACAGCATAGCAACATGAGAATTTTGAGCCTCACTAGTTTTAATGTGCTTCAGAATACCTACATAGTAATTATTTAATGGCACCACTTCTCAAACCCATAACTCTACAGAAGCAGTGTCGGTCATTCCAAATCCCCATAACTTAAGCCCTTAACTGCTGCTGACATATAAACAAGTCTCACTCAACCGGTGCATTAATTGCTCCTGGTGTATATATGCCTTTTTGAAATACTTTCCTTCTCTATCAGTAAAACCATTCCAAAGGCTTTGTAATGCAATACAAAGACCTTGACAGTGTTTGCAAAGGATTTACGTACATTAGAGAAAAGTTTATTTATGCATTTTCTTTCCCCCAATACACCGCATCCGTGCACCTATGTGAAAAATAGTGGCACTGGAGAGTGAATCTCTTAACTTAATTAGCAATTAAGGGGTTAAATAAGATTTGTTAAAGAAAGTCCTTGTTACTCTGCATCAAGCCTGTCAAACGCACAGGCTGCACGTGGTCCGATAATACACAGTTTGCGGTCCAAGACTTTAAGAGCTTTTAAAGATCAAGAACTAAATTTTTTTTACGTTGTGCATGTATTGAAGAGGGAATTCCAGATTTTTTATTCACATCTATTTGAGGATCGGTTTCCTCAAATGTCATTGTTTGTTTTGCAAATAATAAGCATGTTTGGAAGCACATATTTAAACAAGCAAAAATTTTTTAATGAGAAAAAAAATTTCAAAAAGGCCAAGATTAACCAATTAACATTCACCAGCAATTTTAAAAATACATCAGCGTAATACGTTACATTAAATTTGGATGATTTGCTTTGAGGTAAATGCCAAATATATATTTTCTTAAAAGTAATATTGAACTGTATTTATTACAACTTTTTTTTATAAAAAATATATAGAATAATTATAACTTAAGTTACAAAAATAACATGAAATATAAAATTACTACTAAACAAGCTAAACTCAGTGGCACAACAGCCCATAAAAGACCAAAGCCTACTGTGCCCATCTCAGCTTTATGACCTTGGAGGCTGAGGTACATGAGTAGATATTCTGCTCAGGTAGTCAGTCTGATATGAAACCTCCAGTATTTAGTTCCCAAGCAAACTTGGCACTCATTTATTGACCCTGACTACCCAGTGTTTTGAGCCTCAGACCTGTGGTGTGGAAGCGTGATACGCTACCACTCGGCCTCCATAAAATGACTATGTATGTATAAAATACAAAGTACTGAGCTTGACCTTAAATCTAATATATACATAATATAACCATTCTAAAAATCTTACTTTATTAATTTTTGAACATTGTAAGAAAACATGTGGCCCTCAACTTAATATAAATAGATAATGTGGCCCATAATATTATACGAGTTTGACATGCCTGCTCTACCCAATTTAGGTGTGTGAATCTAGTCTAAACTCTGTAACCCACCAATTACTAATTGCATCCCCATTAACCAGAAACCTCACTTTTGAATTTGAAAATCCCCATAAAAGTCCAACAGCATGCTTAATTACAGACTGTTGAGTGATTTCAAGTTAGTTACCTTAAAACTTCAGAATACATATTAACAAAGGACCTCAATTCTGAATCAAGATTGAATGCAGAAGATTGAGAAAAAACACCCAAGCTAGCATCTCATTCTCTCCTAAGAAAACTCTTTCCCTTCCAATCTTAAATGAAATCTTTTAAGGTTTCATGAAGTTTAATACATACAAGAACCCATTACACCACATGACAGGACTAAAACCAAGACTAGAGTCCTTGGCTCAGCCACCAATAGTAATGTTTATAAAAAAAAGTCAGTAATATAAATTAAAGTAACCTAAACTGATTTTAAATGTACTGCCAATCATATTTGCAAATTCCAAAAGTACTTGAGAATATATGTATTTTGTTTTGAAAATTACATAAACTCAAAAAATACTTTTTATACTACTTCAATAAATAAAATGCATTTTAAAATGCAAAAAGTTGAAAAGGGAAAATTTAGATATCTAAAGGAAATATATACATGAGAAAAATTGTTAAACCTCTATAGAAATACACATTTCTTAAAAGATATTAATCTCTTAATATTAAATTACAGATTTGAATTCTAGAAACTGGAAAAAATTTGAAAAACTTGTACAAATTTGTTAATGCAAGCAAGAAATCATTTTAACAAGTAAAAATAATGATTTTAAATATTGAAAGTAATAGATTCAATTCTTATATAATTGTGCACAAAAAATGATTAGTTTTAATTTAACAAGTTATTTTAGTTACAGGATCAGAAATTACAAATATAATTATCTTTTGCATATACTTAACAAAAAGTTAAATCTTAGATTTTTTAAAAACTAAAATATTTAATCAAACAGTAGATTTTTATTTTAAATATACAAATTTATAGAAAAAATGCCATCAATTCATAATTGATGACATTTGTAAATTATCTATGGAACTTTAAGATTAGTTAAATGATAATTTTTCTAACTCTACTCCAATAAAATATCAACATACAGAAATAAGAGATATAATGCAAAATAGTTTTTTTTATATATATTATGTTACCTTTAGTTTATCATAATAGTAACTCAGAGGTTAAGAAGAAAAACATTTAAAATTGCTCAAAGTTCTCTTTAAGTATTATTTAATATTTCTTTCATGTTACATAAAAAAAAAGCTTCCAATTAAGAGGCTTATGAATCTATTTTAGGATAACATTTATTATACTGTTATATATTATTAACAATATATAATTTATCTTTAATCTTGATGACCAATTTAAAAAAAGTATATAAACAGCTTTTTCTTAGAAGATACCAGCATAAGAATGGTTAAATTAATAACTTGCAGGCAGAAAAAAAATAAATATTAATTAGGCTGAGAGCTGTACACATTTTCAATTACTCTATAGAACATATTTAAAATACATTTTAATTCGAGTTGAAACAAATGTTTTCCCCAATGACTATAAAGCTATTCTTTAAATTACATATTCATTTAAATGTAGTTGAGACTTATCCTGCATGTAAAATTCAGTTACTTCACTAATACAGAGAAAACATATCAATGAAAATATATGTATGTACAAAAAGTCCATAATAGAAAATCCTTCTCTATTCATTTATAAACAGAAATTATGTTGATCTCTGCCTCAACATTTACATTTAAAAAAATGTACTTCATTATTTCATTCTTAGAAACACATGCAAGAGAGAAATTCTTTTAATAAGCTAAAAATACTTAACAGACCAAAATAGTAATATGGTAAATAAACATTTCAGAGAAATAAAATTTGAAAAAGATAGTTAAATTCACTAAAGTTTTGACAGCACTTTACCTTCTTTTCTACTCAAAAGCAAAAACTTAGAAATTTGTATGTAAAAAAAAGAAAATGAACATTTATCACACCCCAATTCTTTATATACTACCTTTTAATCATATGCTTAGCCAACTTCTTTATCACACACAAGTTTCTGGATATACAAGATAATACCACTACTTAAGATAAAACAAAGTAATTTGCTAGAGAATTAATATTTTCATAAGACTGACCACAAGTCTTGTCAAACTTCAAGTTACCAACATTTATGCCACCTGCTCAAACTTGCAAAATATAAAAGAAAATTTAACAGAAAACATGGAACACTATTATTGCATACAATTCAAAACATATATACTTGTTTCATTCATTTATAACTCACAAGTTAATTTATTAAAAAGCAATGAAGGACATACAGTTTTGTTGCAACTAAAAATAAAATTACACAAAGCAATTTAAAGAGTTTTAATACTTTCAAAAAGGAAACTTTTGCTACGAATAAGCTGCATATATTAGTTTATTTTTGTGTAAATTACTTTTTTTTTTTCTTTTTAAATTTTTTATTTTGACTGGGAAAGAAATTCAATATTGTCAAAAGTTATTCTTGCAAAACTAACTTAACAAAAAACAGAAGCAAACTGTGCTATTTTTCACTTTTGGAATAAAATATATATTACGAAAGTAAATTTATATTTAGATCAATGTTTCGAAAAAAGCAGAAAAAGAATGCAAATTCCAACACCGTCTGACATTTACATAGACATGTAAATATACGGCATTCAAACATTCAATTCTTACGTTTCGAACTTAAGTATACATGAATAAAGTTACAAAATAGATAAATATTTATAAACTCACCTTTCAATCAAGAGCCTAAATACTGCAATCTTTCACTATTTATTTCCCAACCACGCGCCTTCAGAGTACAGTGAGAAGCGATACACTCAGAGTTTTGGGCCATTTTAATAAAATAGTAATAAATAATATCTATAATACGATTTCATCTAATTATATATAAATATTTAATACTGCGAAAAATAAAAATATAAACTGTTTTCAACAGCTAAATATCGAAAACAAGTAACTCTTGTCACATTTCTTCAAAATAATTATATCAAGGAATGATGAAAATTCAGAAAATTTATAAGAGATAAACATATAACGATACTAATGACTCGTTTGAGATCATGTTCATGGAGTCATCCTAAATAAGTATACACTCTATAGTGTCTGCCATTCAAATATATACACATCTCCCTACTCCGTAGCACCATGCTGCAGAAAAACTAAAATATAATATCATACAATAACGCCCTTTCAAATGACGTCATCCAAAGGCAGCACCTCACAACCAATTGCTGCATCTTAAATATTCATGGAAATAACGGGAAGGCAATCTTTCGATTTCGAAATACAAAGAGAGCCTATTTTTAAATTCTTTCTAATGTTTTGAATGAAGCAGAGATTGCTATAGTTTGTTGGTCATTCATTAGATTGAATTCTTCCATTCAGATTTTAGACAAAGAGACAAAGACAAAGATTTTTTAATTTTGAGCTGGATTAATCAACTGAAAAGCGAATTATATATAAAAATATAATTAAATATGTTTTAATTTTAATTTGAAACACAAATAGGTGAACTTTTTGTCAAATTAAATGAATGTAATTAATATTTTACGGACAATATATAACGATGTTTTGATTTAATTGATGTTTTGTTCGCTTAGTGGGAAAATTAACTTTCAAAAGTTTTATTCTACTATACTAGAAAAAAACATTCTCAAATAAAAATTCACTTTTTACTTTTTACAGTAATTTTTACTAAAATAAATGAAAATGCTTGGAAAATTTAGATAATGATGCAAAGGAATTTTCTTGAAATGCCCCTCGTATCTGGTTTCAATGTTGATTTTTTTCACATGGAAAGATCACGTGGTATAGAAGAGGTTTCGCCTGACAGGTCACTCAAGTGCTTGCTTCAAATTGTAATCTAGGGTTTAAAAACGAATAAAAGAAAAAAAGTACCTTGAAAAGTAAAAAATATATAAATTTCTGAATTAGACGAATAAGCAATAGAAATATATTCATGCTCACAGCAGTGTAGCTAAGGATGTTGAAAAGCCACATGTAAATTTCGATGCTGATGGGCCCCAAATCTTGTTACTTGCAACCACGAATCATTTCAATAGTCTTCCTCACATCATTTTTGGAAACTGTATTAAAGCACTTTTAAAGTGTTTTTACGGCATTTTTTTCTTTATCTAACATTAGAAAGCCATTTTACACGAGAATAATTCAAAATAGATTGTCTGCGGCCGCCTGTCTTGACAGTTATCGGGGTTACAGAAATTGATGTCCACAAAGTGTTATATATAACTGCTTATGGGGAAAGGGAAAACATCCACTCTCTTCTAGTTTAAAAATATAATTATCATTCTTATGTGGTAAATAGATCATCTTTTTAGAAGACTTGTATAAAATAACAAAAATTTGTAAATGCATTGTTCCATTCAATCGTGGCGTATACCGGGAGATGGTGTTAGACGTTTCAAATCCCTCCCGTACACCAAGATATTTTTAAACATAAAGGTATTTTCTCGCCCCCTTTTTTTTAAATGCAACTCTTCCCATACAGTTGTTTGTGTACGCTGCTACACATATACAGTATTATTTCTGTTAACTTGCAAATAACGAATGAGAACCTGAAAATTATAATCAAGCCTGAAATTGAAAGTGAGAATGCTAGAGAACGAAGAAGATTGACAATTTTGTCCAAAAATTCCTTATACAGTCTAACTTATTAATTGGACAAATAAAGTTCCAGATATTAATATTTAACCAAAATATAAAACAAGACCAAGAAAACCATAACTAGAAACTTCTTCATGTAAATATATATTTCGCCTTATTATTTTTGTGATTTTTTTTTGTCTCTCTATATAAACTACAGAATCTAAAGTATCTAAATGAAACATATTATTACAGTATAATAATATCCCACCTTTTGTATATTCGAATTACATAAATTCACAGATACGTAATTTCTCGCTATGCACTGTTTCGGCAGTTTATGAATGTGTGTGCTTGCTTGAAATTTACTTCTTGATGGTATACTTTTCATCAATCGGTTTACATTTGATGACCTAATTGAAATGCGGCAATAGAATAAAGAAAGGTGGCAGAGTGACTCTGAATCAGAATCACGGAAAAACTTTGACAATTTCAAAATTAACGACTAATAATTCTGTAGAACATGGAATTCGGATTTTAGAGGATGTAGATTATAATGAAGAGTGTATAATGATAATAAAGAGAAGAATAAAATAGTTTGTTTTCTTTTAAGGAGAAGCGTTACGCAAAAAGGAAAAAAAGAATTTGCATTGTTAATTTAATGTCACTGATTTCATAAAACACTTTACTTCAAATATATGCAGCCACACAAATATGCATACGTATGTTGTTTTGTTTTTGCGCGAAGTGAATTCATCTTAACATATTTTTGTCTATGTGTTGTTATTCTTCCTCTTATTTTTATGAAATATCGCAATTAGTTGTTGAAATTGAATGTCCTCTAATATAGTTGCGGAAAGTTAATAGTTTCAGCACTGAAAATATTATCTCTTCTCGAATATGTAATAATAAACAGCAAAACAGCATAAATAAGCTCTTTCTCTAACATAACAGAGAAGCGTAGAATTGTGAAAATAGCAGACAATACTAAGGAAATCATAAGTAGTTTAAAACAGTGAAGATTTTTCTTTCTCTTCAATTTAATGTGTTCTACGAGATATGTCTATGAGAAAGTACGCGATGAAGAATTTCTACTAAAAAATTATTAAATATAAGCATAACAGCATAAGTGATTTTTAACTTTTTGATACACACACACACCAGTCATTGTTTTAAAAGCAATATTTTTTTTAAACTCTCTAAAAAGGTTTTGTCATTTTAACTAAGTTCCAAACGTTTTTATATATATATAATCTTAATAAATCGATAAAAATCACTTTAATTTGTTTTAATTTTCAATACGGATTTGTTGAGAATCCATTTTTAGTTTTGTGTTACTTGCATTAGAAGACTTTTCTTAAAATTTCTATCAAATTACAATTTAAATGAAACTAAATAATAAAAACCTTTTAGTTGATACTGTTTTTAAAACAACGAATTATGATAAAATTTTAAAAAAATGAAATGACCTATTAATCAAGACACTACATCAATCAATTGGTTTTAAATAGACATGCTAATTGTAAATATAAATGAAAATCAAATACATTTACTGATTTCGAAAATTTAGCATTTTCTTGCTCGCAATCGAGCTGTTTCGAAACAAGAAGCAAACGGTTTTCTTATTTCCTTTCTAAAGCGTATAACTTGAAATGCTTTCTTGAACTGTTTCTCAGTTATTGCCATGGTTCTTTTTCTTTTCCAAGTAAAGTGATGTTTTGTTATTGATTAATAATTTCTCATATATGGCTTGCTATCTCTTGGACATTCAATTAAAAGCTGTAGAAAGTTCTCCAACAGGACTTTCTTCTCTAATATAGTAATGACAAATTTTTTATATTTAGTTAATAGTAAAATTTAGATTTGTGGAGCCAATATAGTAATGTGTTTCGCAAATGTAATTCTGAGTTATTTATAGACTTCAATTATATTGAACTAGAATTCTTTTTATGTGTTCAAATGAAGACTGTAACAGAAATGAGTGAGAATATTATTTTTATGATTAAAATTAATACTTTGAGAAATATGATGGCAAATAAATATAAAGAAGAAAGACAGGTATGCTATGAATTGAAATTAAGATTAATTTTAAGAATTGAAGTACTTTTTACTTGTTTCAAGAGTAAACCATGTGCGCATCCCCCGTTCAGTAGAAAATACTAAATTTAAAAAATTGCGCGAATGGTTCTCATTATTATAGAATTTAGAGATAATAACTATCGATATACTTATTAGTGATTTTCGAAATCAGGATTATATACGTTGAAATGTATAATACTTTGTATTCAAGGGAAAAACAGAAACAGACAAGACTCTTTTCAATATGAGACAACCTATAATTAAGCTTGGGATCGAAAATCAACTATCAAAGATAGAAATATCTTCTCGGTAATTTAGAAATTATTTTAGATTAATGGGTCATTAATAGCAATTACAAATTTAACTGTCAGAAATGAAATATATAGTTAGCCTCACCGAGTTCTTGAAGTTCTGTCGATTAAAATTTTATGGATGTATTATGTAATTCAAAAGGTTTTGAAATTTAGTGTAAAATATGTTGTGAATTTTTTGTTAAATTTGCCGCTTTCGTTTAACATGCACATTTCTCTTTTAGAAAATCCCCTTTAATATCACGAATATTATCAATAGTTACCCAACAATTTTGTTTCAAAATGTAGCTTTTATAACTGTGTGAATTTCAGATGTACCCTTCAAGATTAAAACTATCCATATAATATATTACTTCATTCCTTATATAAAAATATGGAATGAAAACTTAAAGTTTAGTTAAGTTTTTGTTAAAAGTTCTTCATTCCAATTCTTTTTTATTACTATGACAGCGTTAGACATTTCCCAAATAAAAATCATGAACAGCTACCTTTTTTAGTTATACATATATAAGTATAGTAAAATTCTTCAAAATCATGTAATAAATGTGAAATAAATTTTATGTTTCGGAAACTGTCATTCGCAAATTTATGGTTGCATCTGTATTCAATTTGTGTGTGTTGGTTCTTCTGTACATATTTTATTCGTTACGATGTGAGAAAAGGAACTAAAATTACATTGAATGTTCAAGGTTTTTGCAAGAATTCATGTAATTTTGATATTCCTTGTCATATAAAAGTGCACAAATTAGTTTAGACTTAAAAAGCTTTTTTACCTATTAAAACTTAGTTACAGTTATCCTTTCTTTGGTATTGTCAGGTATTGCGTATATTCCATTTAAAAAACTGTAAACAGATTTTTTAAACATTGTGATGTGCTTTATTTTTGTAAAAAAAGTTTGTTTATAAAAATAAAGAATAAGATAAACAAAATTATAATAAACTGTTAGAAATATAGTGATAAAACAAAAAAAATTTTCATAAATTTTAATAAATGAGGCTGGAAAAGTTTGATAAGTTTATTAACACAGTCTTCAAAATCTGTTTTACAAATATATTAAAGAGTTAGTGTGGTGATTTATTATTAAGATTTAAAACAAAGTTCATTTCAAAAATCTTGTATAACGAATAATAATCTTTTAATATGGGATCTATTATTCAAATTTACCATGTTCTACGTTTTTTAAAAATTTACAAAAAGAAAGGGGGAAAAAATGCACAGGCAGTAATTTAGACAAGAAAAAATTATTGTCCAAATATGTTAAAATCATGATACTTTAAACAAGAGCATTTGAAATTAAAATGTCTGTTTATTCGAAATATGCAATATACAAAGAAAAAAAAACGAATACTTCAATATAGCAAATATATACGTAGTAGGAAATACTGCTTAAAGAAGCTGTTAAAACTAATATTTCCAAAAATTTTTTAAAACCGATATCAGTAATTTATACTGAAAACTCAAAAGAAAGATTGCTTGACAACAGAATTAACTACATAAAAGCAAAATGCTTTTTTTGACGGAAAACGTGAATTACGTTTAAGAATAAATTACATATTTTATACGAAAGATTACATTAAATAGCTTATAAAAGCCTTGTTCCTTAATATTCTACAAGTTTCCATTTAAATAATTCATTCATGAAAACTGTATAAACTTTAAAACTACCATAACAAAATAATTAGATTTTCTTAATAAATGCTATGAAATCCATCATTATTTGCAGTTCTTGAATAAAATACATTTTCATTTTGAGGACTTTGATGCATCCATATAAAGAGAAAATGCCATTTTTGTAATGATGGTGGAGAATTTATCAATGATGAGCATCACATTTTGCATGCAACATTATATCCATAAGTGATACTTTGGAGTATCATATGTTAAATTTTAATTTTATGACTATCAAACATTTTTAATCTTTATATTTCAGCTGACAGTTGTCGTATCTTCGCAACACAAAAAGTCTGGAATGTCAAAATTTAGTTCTGTGCCTCTTTGATCATCTAAGCGTTGCTGGAGCCGATTCCATAATGCGTCTATTTCTGGAAAAAAAATGGACAAATTATTGATAATAATAAAGATCTTTAAAATAACACAAAAATTGTTTTAAAATTATTTTTTAAATCAAAAAGGAAAATTTTCTTGACCGAGAGCTTAGAGGAAGTTTTTGATCACTAACCAAGAAAAGTAAACTGAGAACAATTAATGATTAAAAGAATAAATATTCAAAAATAATTCTTTTTCAAACAAAATAAAATGAGATTGCTTCAAAACTAGTATTATCTATAAGGATAAAGAGCTTGCGGAACTGAATAAACAAGTAATATAGGATCTGAAAATTTTGCTTCCTTATATGTAATTGCAATTAGTGCGTTAATACTGATTATAAATTTTCAAAATAATTTGAATGCTTATTTTCAAAATCGAAGGTTATCCTTTGTCAGATAAAGTTTTGTCGTGATTGAAAAAAAGACTAAAAATATATGCAAGATATTTTCAGAAATAATCAATTGTGATATTTTTACTGAATATTGAGTAACCTTTGATTCGAACAAATAATTCAAATTTCTCGCAATCGGCAAACAATTATTTTCTGGAAAGAAAGAGAAATAATTTATGCTCTTACTCTTCTGTCTATCCTATTAAACACATAAATTGCACTTATTTTTTGCAGAATTAGAAAAATTCATAGTTGCTTTCTTAGAAATGCTTCGAAATATTTTCGCGACACAGGATATGTAAACAGCAAGAGTTGTTTGTAAAAATCATATTCATTTATAAAATGATAATTGCAAAAATATTTGTTCTTTCAGCAGGATATGAAGAAACCAAATTTTAAATGCAATTACTCTCTCTATAGTGTCTTCTTGCCACAGTCTGAAGAAGCCACTCTTTCTCAACTCAATTGCAATTCCAAGAAACAACATTAAAAACATCCCGAAGTAATGGTTTACCAACGATGCCCGTCGACACAATAATTCTATTCGTAGCTTATTAAATTTAGAAAACAACCACGAATTACATCGCTCACACATATAACAGAACGTGTTGCACGCTCGAGCAAGGAAATATCTAACATCGCAAGTCACGATCTCGAAAATATTATTTTTAGCACTTCTTCTGACCTTTCCGAAAGCCAAATGAGAATAAACATAATCGATTTTGACTGTATGTTCTGCCGTTGGAAGATGTGGTATTTTTTACGCCAAATGCACAATCTCGCGTGCGCGCACGCGTTCTCACTTTTTCAATGATTAGAAGGGATCTAATTGAACATTTGATTTTATTTTCCTTCTTTTCTTTCACTTTTCTTTTCCCTTTAGAATTCCTTTATCTTGTGATACATCATTTTTTTTTCTAAAAAGCTAAGAAATAATACTTTCTAAATTGCTTTTAATATATAAAATAAAAAGTTAATAGCTTACGAATTACTTACATAAAAGATTAACTATTAAATAATTTTGTTTGTTTTCTCTTTTAGATGATAAACCATATAATCGAATTTAACATTAAATCCTAAGGCCAATTTTTGATTGAATTTCTACTGTATGGAAAACAGTTTACATTTTTTCGAATAATAATTTTGGCATTTACAATTAAAGTACACTGGTTTTAGATGATATAAGACTATACGATAAAATACTTAATTTTGTTCAAGCAGACTAAATTTGTTGTAATCAAATAAGGCAATGCAAATTATTCTGGTTAAATTTTTTAAAATGTTTAATTGGACTTAGTAAATATAGGAATGTGCTTGAATGGAATACTTCGGAAAAAATTATGATTACAGAGTAAAGATGCTTTCATATGTACATGAGATTACAGTTGACTTTGAATAAATAATTAAATTTCGAATAGAACAATGATAAGAAAAACTTCAAGTAAGATTTAATCATATTATAAAAGTTTCCATTAATTAATTCAAAGAAAACCTGATTGTCTTACGAAAAACACAAAAGAAAAACTATTGAAATGTTTAAATTACATATTATTTAAAATGCAACAGTTAAATTTCTTAATTTATATCCATTATTCTTGGTTGATTTGTAAAATAACTTTGGAGTTATGTGCCGACAAACAATACCCGAATTATATTTTTTAGTGCATTTTTGTAATACACTGTATACAGAAATGTATCAAATATTGTAGTTTAATCTATTGACGACAACTCACCTCTTTTAGAAGACATAAATGACCTTCTGTTTGTGGATGATTCCTCTGTGTTAGGAGCACTAAGTTCTTTGTTAATACTGTAATGAGCAGAATTTGATTTTTTTGTATGTTGCATTCTGTTGCGGTCCCTACTTTTGCTTCGAAACCGCGTCCTTGAAGGACTTTTTGAATTAGTTAAATAACTACAAGGCAATGGTTTCCCTAATTTTTCGGCCGACATGCATTCTGAGTAGAGATCAGACTTCAGAAATCTTTGGTAGCAGTCGAACTTCATCAACGTAAATATCTGGAAATAATATATTCTTTTTAGTTATCATGTAACTGTGAAAGATGAATTATTATTTCTATTATTAAAAAACAACCAATTTTTTTCATCACAATGAGTAATTCTCCAATTTCGTAATACTTTTGAAATCATATGATTGACAGTTAATAAATAGTTTAGCATACACAGTTATTGTGAAATGATCTTGGTTTCATTGAAACTAATCAGTCGAAAATAGCCTTGGAACAAATAAGAAATTCAAGCAAAAACAATAAAATAAATAAGTAAATATGTCAGGAAAAATTATATATATTTTGTTATTATTAATAATGTCTGAATCTTTTTAGATGTCAGTGAAACCTTTTTCATTGAATTCTTTTGTGAAAAATATTATTCAAAGTGTCCCTATATACATCAAAAGGTAGTTTTAAAAGAATAAAATGGAAACAGCTGAATATTACATATGTGAGTGAAAACATTAAGTTAGTTAATTAAAAAAAAATTCTCTGCATGCTTCAATGAATGTAACCAACAATAACCTTTATTTGTCTAAAATATCTGTTTCCTTAAATTCCATGATATTACTGTAAAATTTAAAATCAACACAGCTAAATAAAATTAATGAGGACTTCATGTAATGCCTAGCAACTTTTTAGTACTAAAAAATTGTGAAAATGACAAATTTCTATTTCCCACTTTCTTTTTATCTATAGAAAATCTTAAAACCAAAGGTTAACTTAAAAAAAAATCTTTTAACGTTTTTTTTTAAAATTTTTTTTATCTCTATTTTGATATTTAATCTAAATATGAAATTTAGTTTTTGATTTACAAAGATCGTAAGCAGTTTTCCTTACAAGACCCTTTAACTGCAGTTTTTAGGGTATCTTGTTTTTCTATAACTAAATCAACTTCAAATTTTTTTTAGGTAATGCTGAATTTTAAATGGTTGGAATTAATTTGGTTGAAATGCTATTTGAATCAAATTATTTTGGCAAGAATAGTAAAATCAGGTTTACTTTTGAAGTGGTACAATTGGTTATTCTTAATGATTAATTAAAATGTGAGAAACTCGTTGTTATTAATTAGTTCAACCTTCTTAAATAATTTTATATGATAACATGCACTTATCAAGACATAATATACGTAATTATTCAAGAACATTTGAGCATTAATACATAAAAAGAAAAATCAAAACGAGGAATAATAACAAAACGATTGATGCTTTTACCACGTAGATATATCACGTATATTATCGATTATTCAACACTGATAAACTGATAAATGATATGCCACTATAAATGACTTACTTCTTTTTCAGACTGTGTGAAGAGATCAGGTGGTGGATTCTGTAGATTGAGGAGAACAAATTGACGGCTATGACTGTTGATATTCACAGCTTCGGAAGCTCCGGGCCTGAGATGGAGATCATAAATATCTTTGGCTAGTTTAGCCATCTGGAAAAATAGTACTCATAAATTAGGAATTTTATCCTAAACATCTATTGTGTGTCAGACAGTAAGTTTTATTACTATTTAGCTTGTTATTTAAATATTATTTGAAATAAAATCCTGTTTTTAAGAACCATGGAACCAAGATTTTTTTTATTTAAAATTAAATAATATTTTATTACAGAGTAGTATAAAAAACAAGGAAATTTTTTTTTCCGTAACAATATTCGTATAAATGAAAATGCTTATATTGATTGATTATTAGTAGCGTATTCTGAAGAAACACAAGGGGTAATGGTGATGGGCTGCGTAGTTTTGAACCACTATCAAGCGATGAGAACGACACCTTAATTGATACCCCCACTCTTCAGACTTCCACACCCTGTCAACGTGAGGATTATGAGACTCGATAAATTTAGTGCACATTAGTCTCTCTTCATAGGGGTTAGTAAGGCTGCACTAGAATAACACCGGTCACGAGTTAATGATCTTGACAGCTTTGCTACCGTGGCCAGCACAAATGCTGGGAATCTAAAATTTAGGTTATAATTTTTTGAAGCTAATAAGGATTTTACACATTTTGCAATTAAAACAAATAATAAATATATTCTCGAACAATAAATAAATATATTCTGGTATAATAAATAATATACTGTCATACACGTATGATATAGCTTTACGGTAAATATTAAGAAATAAAAGTAAAATTGTACAATTTTTCTAACCTGGGATTTGTCATTGAGAGTACTATATTGTTTACAGGCCACCCAAAACATTATATTTTCTGCGCTGAATTCTCTCTTCAAAAACTCCTACAAAAAATACAAATAAATGTTTGAATATCTGTACTACTTCTTGAATGCGTAAAATATGCAAGGTGAAAAGACAATACAATAGATCAAAAAATTTTGAAAACATTTTCAAATGTGGACAGTCATTAAAAAGAAAACTGAATTATAGATGACATTGATATTAACGAATACTTGTTGTAACTTCAGAAATCCTAAAAATTTCTAAAATTCCAAAATAAAAAGCAAACAAATAAAAAAAATGAAAAAATTCTTAAATTTTTAAAAGTTAAAAAAATTCTTAAAAGTTTTATAATATTTCAGAAACAAGTTTCAAACAAAAAAAAAAAAAAAAAAAAGAAAAAGGTAAATAAATAAGAAAGGGCACAGAAGGATGAATAAGAAAAAAATTCTGAATAACTGTACATTTTATTATTTTGAGAGAAAATCAAAATTCATGCACACATAATTACCAATATTTGAGATGCGTCAATTAAAACAAAGAAATGCCATCTCACCACACATTTATTTTATTTTTACAATAGCTATGCAAGTAGTTCCGATTGTAACGAACTTATTTTTACTTACTAGTACTTAGAAACTTAGTCGAATTATTTCAAAGATTTCCTTTCATATATATTTTTAAAAATGTATTGCATTTATTTCTTAAACAGATTAAAAGTTCATCCTAATTTACTATTCTCTTACATAATTAATAATTCCAATGTGGATTACAATTACTTCTACGAACTATTAGTCTTGGTATCGTGTAGTGTGAATGCATTACTTAATTTTCAATTTGGTCAAGTTCATTGAACTCTGATGTATTTTTTATCACCTTAGAATTCCGTAGTTAAGTTTCACCTACACTTTTGATCAATAATTCGTCAAATGCGCAATTCGTCAATTCGACGCAATTCTTTTTCACTTTCTCTAATAAAAAGCTTTTTAATACAAATAAAACATTGTAGCAATGTTTAAACCCTGCATAAACATTGTTTATACATTGTTTCATGGTTCTGAAAAACACAATTGAAAGAAAATAACCCAGGAAAAGAATCCTTATAAATCTAAAGATATTGTATTTCATAAACAGTTTTAAAGACTTTATCGAAATCTCTATTGTAACTAAAAATACATTGCGATATATTTTGTTTGATTTAAAGGCTGCTACTTAAATCCCTAGGATTTTGTTTCTTATGAAGGTAATCTTTTTATTAAATATGTCTTTTTATTTTAAGCAATAGCTATTCTGTATTGCAAGAAATGTTCAAATAAATAATTCTTTGGAATTGAGCTCCTAGGAATATTTTTTTACATCATAGCATGTTTTATTTATAGATTAAATAAATAGTTTATTTATATTGATATAGAATAAAAGTTATCTAGACTAATTTTCAAGAGTTTTTAATAAAATGCTGAATTTTCTAAAAACTTTTATAATATTGATAGAGAAAATATATTTCCGAAATATTACATTAAATATATATATACATTACTCAGGATACCTCATCAATAAAAAGTACTTATAAAAGCAATTTTTTTTACATACAATTTGTTTGAAGTTTTCTGATAAATTAACAAATTTTATCACTGAAATATTATACATTTCTCATGATAAAAATTATAGAATATTTTACAATTAAATATTCAAAAAGAAATTGCTGAAATGATCCTTAGAACTCTGTTGATTAGTTAAATGTTTTTTAATTTAAAAATGAAAAGAAATAATGGATTACTTTTGTTTAGGAGCATTTATTTAGTTTTTTACAAATTATAAAAATAAGGCAAGTTCTTCTTGAATAAAAACAAGTAATATAAAAAAAATAGTTTAAGTCAATTCCTTCTTAGATCAACAACGAAAATTTTTATTTTATAGCTACTTTTTATTAAATAGTTACAATTAATGTACATATATATACATAGGACAGAATCACAACATTAAGTGGTAATTAGCTTTTTTAATTATGATTAAAATATCGTATTGTCCTTTTAATTTCAGTCCAACTGAATGCTTTAACACGTGAGAAAAAAACCTTTTCAAGTTTTGACACAAGTCGCCAACCTGGCTGTATTTGTAAATTCCTTAAATAATTAGTTTTAATCAATTAATTTTTATTAATTATAATTAAATTATTGTATTGTCATCCAAAATGATCCTGTATATAAAATTTCAGCTCAATTCAGCGCTTGAAAATGTATTTTATTAACGATTGAAAATTCCACCAAGATAAATAAATATACAAATATATAAATAAATATATAGACAGAGTGCGAGCTAATAGTAGGAATTGAAAAAAAAAAAAAAACAGAAAATAAAAATGAAAGTGAATGTGTTTATAAATCCGCTATCCAGTGGTGTAATGTACACTCCCGCATCGCAGAGGTGGAGGCGGAGGCGTCCAGGACTCAAGAGGGCCCAAAGGCTGACTGACGTCAAGAGTACATATTTAACCAATTCATAAGATATTAAAGGAAAAACCTGGCTTTGCAGGGGCTCTAATATTCTTCGTTACGCTACTGCCTCTATCAGTTATATAAAACACAAAGGGAAAAAGGTTATTGCAATGGTTATTACCACTGAAGAACAATTAAAATAAAAACAAATCATTCGCAGTAAATAATATAGTTACTCAGCAACAGGAATTAACTCAGAACGAAATGAGTAGACATACTTACAGTAAATGTTTTTAGGCCTATGGGATCTTCTAACACATTTTCAAACGAGATACTCCAACTCATGACTCTTTGATTTCTCATTGATTTATCTTTTTGTTTACTTCTTCCAAACATTCTGGAAATGCGTTTTGGTTCGTTCAGTTATATCTTCAAAATAGAAGGAATCAGAATAAATAAAAAGAGTCAAACATATTTAAAATCCAAGTAAGTATAAAATTATTTTTTAGTTCTTTAAGTATTAAGAAGGTAGCACCGTAATGTAGTCCTGCTATGTTAAAAAAGAATAAATGTTCAATAAAATAAATAAATACCCGGTAGTGTGTGTGATATTTTTTCTTCTAGACATATACAATTTCTTTGCTCACTAACTTCTAAATAATTGTGACAGTTCCTAGTTAATTTTAATTTGATGTAATTATGTAATCGCTTCACATAATTAACGTTACTCTAAAATATAAACATTCCACCAGTGGGGACAGGTATCGTAACTATAATCAGATTAATAGGATGATGAGATGTATCTAAACTCACCAAACTTCTACAATACGCCAGTAAAATGCTTTGAAACCTGTCTTATTCTTATTTAAGATGTTCAGTTCTTAAAATCTGACGATTTAGCAACAAAATGTAAAACGATCGATTCATTAGGCATAAACTGAGACACATGCTGTTCACACAAAAACATTCTCAAAAGTTTCCAACAGAATTTGATTGTAAAACGATGTTTCATAATTTAGAGTGATTCCCACAGAAAAAAATTATTAGTTATACATTGACATAAACGAAGATTCAATTCATGAATAAATATGAGAAATATTACCACATTTTTTAAATATTGTAATTGGTCTTACAGGGGTACTCGACATTTTCTTATGCTGGTCCTCATATATGTGTCAGCCATTTCATGTGAGCCGCATATATATGTTAGTTATTTCATGCAGGCCGCAACATGAGGACAAATGGGGGAGGAGAAATGCTTTAAGATCAAGATAACATTGGAAATTTAAAATGTGTAAAATTGATCATAATATTATAATTCCTGTTTAGCTTATTTAATTATTATTTTTTTATATTTTTTATTTTTGTTACTAACGTTAAATTAAAAGCATTTAAGAAACACTTCTTCACAATTTATGCATCTGTAAACGGTTTCATATGATTACTAATAATGTAACAAACTTCATGGGATGTCTTTGTTACCGCTGTGATATTACCTCTAACAAAACACTTTGTTGCTGTTTTGCAAGGATTATTCAAGAAAAAGCCTATTTACACCTCTTGAAAGAGATCTTCGAGGAAAAGTGTCATTGAATGATTCCTGTTTATTGGTATTTTTAAATACTGCACTTTCGTGACAGATCAAACAATTACTTATCCATGTTTGTTTTTCACCACAAAATAGTCAACTTCCCAATCGTCTTGAAACGATCTATTTTCTTCGAATATTTTTCGCTTGCTAGATATGAAAGATAGTTAAAAATTAATTCCACCCACTGTTCCTTCCACTGTTAATTTCTTGACAAAGAATTTCCCACCAAATTTTTTATACAATTTTTTTAAATAAGTGAATTTCTCAGAGCAATGAGCCATTCCCGGGCCACATGCGGCCCGCAGGTTGAGTATCGTTGGTCTAATACAAGGGTAAGCAATTGTTTTGCCTCGCGTTAGGGCCACATTGTAAAAGCTAAAGATACCAGAGGGCCATCTTTTTTAAAAATTGATTGCATTCATTAGTTAACTTTGTATCCCAGAAAAGGTACACATTGTACCAAATTAATAAATATACGGTAATTATATTAATAAATATAAGGTAAATAAAATAGTGGCAGTTTTATTCGAATTATTTATTGTGCTAATTTCATATCATCTACAGCAGCTAGCACATTTAGTTTTAGAATCAGTTTAATGTGTCAAATGCACCCTATCACATATTTTTACAATTTTTTTGAAATCAAGGAGATCGCTTGTTGAAATTTTCCTCACAGCTTGCAAATTTTAATGTTACACAGCCAACTTGCATCTATATTTACTCTCAGGAATCTTCATGCAAGGAAAACTTTACTCACAAATATATGTCGATCCAAATAAGAACATTTTCTCAATATTTGGTTTTCTGACTGTCGGCCGAAAATGGCTCGCGGGTCGCTATTTCCCACCCTTGATCTAATAGATGAGAAAAAATTAAGCAGCTTTAAATGCAAGCACGTGCATGAAAATATAGGAAGATACATAAATAAGTTTAAATTTTAAAAGTACATATCTAAAACAAAATTAAACAGTGTGACTCACTATTTCTAATAGTAATTACGAGTTATCATTTATTACGCGAAAAAAAAAATGTTTTCGATTTGAAGTTTGGGCGAGTTTAGAGTACTCAGAAATCAAAAACAGAGACTTCTTCCAATTCTATAGAAATAATACATTAATAAATTAAAAGGAAAGACAGAAGTATATATACACACACAAATGAGGAAATTGTTCAGGTAATACTCTCAAAAAGCAAACATATTATTAATTCGTATTCATTGTCTCTTTCATAATACATGTTTTTAATGCTTACAAGTAGAGACTTTTTTGTTACATGTGAGTTAACTTACAAGCTCCACAGATTCAGTAGAAATGACTTAATTTAGAATAATTGGGAATAATTTAATTTATCCACGGCTTTATAGAAGAAAAAGCAAAAGCGATTTATATGCATTTGAAATAAATTTCATCAAAGATGCACAGAACAAAAACACACACACACATCCGATTTAAATCTCTTTAGTTATTAGTACAAATAATTAAATCTACAATTCCTTACAAATCAATATTTATGCGAAGTTTTTTTAACTTCTTAAGAAACAAAAACAGTTTTTTTGTATATTTAATTACTTAATTGAAAAGCTATGCAGAATTCAAGAGGAAAAAAAAAAAAACAGATAACAGAGCACCATTAAATAAAAATAAAATTTGGATGAAAGAGAAGAGTATTTTCATTTATAAATGAAACAAGATCACATGATTAGATATAAAGATAAATACGCATATTCTTAGGCGTAAAAAGAGAGGAATTCTTATGAATAAAAAAAAAGATTCAGAGTGTACATAGATTATGCAAACATATCAGCTTATTTTAAGAGGTTCAGTATGAAAAGCTGTTTGTGGCGTGAGTGATATAGTTGAATAATTTATTTATGATTATCATATCATTAAACAAATCAAAGACCTTTTTTAATGCTAGAGGTTACTGGCGCTAACAGATGAAGGATTTTTTATCTAAAGACTTTTACAAAAACAATTTTGAAGTACAAACAGGGACGCGCGTCTTAAGGCACGAGCCAACTGGGCTCGGGCCCAGAGCCTCAGCCATAATGAGGGCCTCATGTGGTTCTCGACTAAGCCTTAATACGATCAGGATTCAAATAATTTCACCAGTCAAATGTTATTCCCGGTTGTATTCTCTGAAAAACTGGGAATTACAGACTATAAGTCAACTGGCTATGTGTGATGACCGTTGTCCATGTTTCGGCCTAGGCCTGCCACCATATACCATCATTTCTCATTCAGTCAAAAGACGAGAGTCGGTCGAACCGGTTTGTGCGATTGTAAGTCATGCACATTTATTTGCTTCGGGTTGTTGTTTGTGCATTTGACAACGTGTGCTATGATCTGTCTACTTTTAAGGGTCATAGGTGGGGACTATATTTGAGTAGGGGCAAGGGACACACAAGAAGTCCTAAGACGTCCCTGAGTAAAAACATAATTATTTAGTTATTTTCTAAAAAAATATCATTGAAGAATTAATATGTGTTTATTTGTTTCAAAGCCATTATAGTATGCTGTATTTCTACAATTTAAAATTTTCTCTAACTAGATAAACAAATGTATTTTTATGGAAATATTAGCTCGGACATTTAAAATTTTTTATATGCATGCTATACAGTTTTACTCTTTTCAATTCCGTGGATACATCAGAGTGAGTATGATATCCTATATTTTTTCCTTTGTGATACATGATATTGGGATGTTGAAATACAGCATTTAAAGAATTCCTTTCTAGTAAAGTAATGTTTTGTAACAAATTACAATAAAATAATTTCATTAAAAAAAACCCCAAGGAATTTGAGAAATTATAATATACGACATAGACAAAACATTAAGAAAACCGCAGAAATGAGTACTCAAGGCTTACGTAAGAGAGACGCATTATTGTTCATTACAACTTACTATTTCCTGAAGATTACTTCTGGCTTATTCTTCTTTATTTAAATAGAAATGTATTAACAATATATGCGGTTAAATAATATTATTTCCCCCGTCTTTATACACACATATGTTCTATAAGTCATTTATCAAAAGTACACCACAAAAAATGTCAAAGGATTAAAATTAATGCATGAAGTTTTTCCATTCGTCTGCGGCTCTGCTAATTTTTTTTTTTGGGGAGTAACATTACAGATGCTAAAGCAGACCAGTTTTTAACCACACAATTCCGTTCTCCGAAACTTAAAGCATGGTTGAAAGAAGAATTTCTAAGAAAGACTGTGTGTAATTTTTCTCTATATTCTCTTTGTAATTCGATTCGCTGTCAATTTAAGCAGGGGTATTAGAAAACATTCAAATTAGTCTCATCTTAGGAGCTATTTATGCATATTTTCTATGAATAACTATATCTTCTCAAGAATCTCTGTGGAGAATGTAAAATAACTTCACTTGAATCTGAAATAAATATAGATTTAGTTATTTATCAGACAGCAACTTGAAACCGCTCTTTCAGTTTTCAATTCTTTAGGAAATTTTTTTGTATATAATGCTCTATTTTAATTTAACTTAAACTATTCTTTTTCTTTTTACATTTTTAAAATGAAAAAAAAAATTGAATTGACTCTTGAATTTTATTTTGTATGAAATGTTTTAGGAAAAAATTTCTTTTTAATTTCAGAATAAAATCAAGAAGTTACTACGTCAGCAACATTTTATAAAAACACGTTATAGTTCAGCATGAAAATTAAGATTGAATTTTACCTCTCATTAAAAAGGCAAGCTTACAAAGTTAGAATAATAATAATAATAATAGAAACAAAAAATTAAAACAGTAATGAAAAGATTAGATTTTTTTCGATTTTAAGCTCGAAGGAATACTATCACTTCTTTTATTTCAAGCCACGGAAGATAATTACTGTAATTTGCTTAGTGATATTTCACACCTTAGAAAGTTTAACATAATAAACAACAAAAATGCAAATTTGAAAAACTAGCAAACTGATAGCATAGCTTCCATTTTGAACAAAAATTAAAATAGTTCGTTTGATTTTAGCATTTTTTAGCTACGTTGATATCTTCATTAAATTTCTGAATTTTTGCAGTATTGAAGGATTTTCTTAAAAATAATTTTAGACTAAGTAAATACATTGTCAACTAATTACCTTATTTTTTATTGATATGTATTCGTAAGGAATACTTAATATTTAAGAGACATAGTTAAAAAATGAGCGACCTTGATATGCGGATTTTAAAATGCGGAAAATGTTTATTTTGTTTCTTTGATGCATTGTGTTCCACGAAATATGTATAATATAAAATTAATTAAATGGTTTTTATAATTTTTAGCTCAAGAAATTAGCGCAAAATCACGATAATATTTATTCCTTATTTCTATGTTTATGAAGAACAATCTGAATATTTAGTTCCTTACGATTTTGTATTACATTTTTTGAGATTATATAATGGTTCAAATTTTTTAACATGTGTAATAAAACATATATTAAACCCTTTATTCTTATCTCTGCTTTACAATAAGTTTAATATGTTCACACACAAGCTAAGTAAAATTTTCATTTACATATTTATTGAATTTGCCAGGTACTTTTTGTAAACACTCAAATTGTAAAGCAGATGTCATATACATACTTTAATTAATATACATTGGAAAAGTTTTCAAGTTGAAATTCACACTGTATATTCTTCATTAAATGCCTAAAAATGTTATCAATAGGAGCAAAACTTATAAACCTTTACATAATTACAGTATTTTTTTTTCAATTCGCAATTGAAATTTTTTTTTAAAATTGTTGATGAAAAGCATAAACTTTAAAGCAAACAATCCCCTACCCCTTTTTTAAACTTTTGGCAATAAAAGTGGGTAGTGTATTGAAAAGTATTTACTGAACTATAAAAAAAATTACAATAATTGAGATATATATATATAGTTAAAATAATTAATTTTATACCTAGTCAAGTACCATTTAATATCACATCGATCGTTGTTTTAAGCTTCTTCAATTTACTTAACAGGTTGCAAGAATAGAATTACGAAACGAATATTTTCTCAAAGGAGCGAATAAAATAGTAGATAAAGATGTTAGAACATCCAATGACTTGCGCAACTTCGAATATCGATTAGTTACTCAACATTGCCTATCGATTTGTGGCCAAACACGGCAAAGTTTTTTCGTACGTACATCTAAGACTAAAATAAACGAAAACAAGAAAAATGCTTGCTTTCACGAATCGAATGCTCCAGGAAAAGATGAATAGAACATTTCGTCAGCGAGGATTGTGAGGAGAAAAGTATTTCAAGAATTTCGTGTTGATTAAATCTTGTATGAGTCTACATGAATATTTTATAAAAGTAAAAATCAATTTTCCTTTTACATAAAATCATTGAAGATAATTATTTATATCTACTTACAAATGACGTCTTGATTTCATTTATATATATATATATTCGCATGAAATAATTTAGTAAGTTAACAAAAACAATTAGTATTCAATAAACAAGTAATATAAAAAAAATTTTTTTTTGAAGTCAATTCCTACTTAGGTCAACAAAGAAAATTTTTATTTTAGTTACTTTTTATTAAATAGTTACACAATTAATATAAATATGCATATACATAATGACAGAATCCCAATATTAAGTGACAAAATAGAAAGCGATTTTCTTTGCAATTTTCCATTTTCCTTTCTATATAGGGTGTTGGACTATTTTTTGTTTGTTACTATTTATTCAGAAAAAAATTAATTATTCTAATAAAATAGAATAGTAATAAAGAAATCACATTCTCAGAAATTAGGCCATCCCAGGTCGCTATAGGGACACAACGAACGATTTTCCTTTTTATATATTCTGTTGGACTATAACTTTTGTTTGTTACTATTTATTCATTTTTTAATTTAATTAATGAATTAATATTTGAAAAAAAACTGTATTAAGTAACTGTAACTGCCAAGTGTCATCCACTACAAGTTTAAATAAACTGTATTTGAACTTGAATGGATGAATAGAAAGTATTTTATTAACGATTCAAAGTTTGAACAAGATATATACATATAAATATATATACATATAAATATATATATATATATAGGGAGAGAGTGAACGAATAGTAGGAACTGAAAATATATTTATCTTATTTTAAAATCAATCTTCATAAAGCTGTGTCATTATCCTCCAAAGAAAGAAAACTGAAAATTCTTAATTAAAATGATCACTTACCTAAGACAGAAATTAGTTAAAATCTTGGATAGATGAATAATTGATTATGAGAAATTCAACATGTTTGCTTCTAATTAATGAGATTTTACCCCTGTGATTTGAAATAATATAAAATATTTAATCTGAGGCACTTTAGTTACGAATTAGTAGCCATTTTGTGTAAAATTTTTCCTTATGCCACATTTAATTGAATCAGAAATGTTGAAAATTCTAGTTAGGTTTCTCAAAATTTGCTTATAAATGCTTCACTTAAAATTTATTGTAAAGATGAATTTCATCATATTTGGCTTAAGTGTATCTATTAACTAAGAGATATATCGTACAAATGAGAGAGAGAGAATATTACATTATAAAACAACAGCAATAATAATACAAGAAAATACGTGGGAATAACACTAAAAAAAATATCTTTTCTTTCCCTCTGTACTAAGTAGTTTTATATTTCCTTGGTAAGTGAAATACCTACACTCCCTTTTTATAAAATATCAAGATTAGATCTATTTAGAACTTAATAAAATCATGCGAAATAATACTTATGATTAACACACTGCTGTATTTTTTTAAATAAACATAAAAACTCAATAAAAAACACTTCTTATTGGTTATTAAAAAAATCATAAAAAAAACGTGATTTTTCTACATTGTGAAGATAGTTTTCTTGTTTTTATAATGCCGTTTTGATAATCTGTTCTATCGATTCAACCTTTTCCAGCAAGCTCATGTTCACATTCCTCGAATACTACGCAATTAAGAACCGAAACATATATTACATCTTCTTATTTTTAGACATAAACTTACTTGCTAAACTATCGAGAGAGAGAAAAAATACTATCTAGAGAGGATATTAAATAGAACCCATGAATGTGGGAGATATTGCAATTCTCTTTATTAGTTGCAGAGGTTGTTAAGCCTAATTTAGTTGTATGTTAGATTTTTTTGTTGTAGTATAGCAAAAAATTACATCTTTATTATATTATTTGTAATTAATATATTATAAATAAAATGATTACGATAATTAGGTATGTAGAAGCTTACTTTTAATATTTCTCTCAATGTGAGAATTGCAAATACGTTTGATGAGAAAAAAAAAAGCAATTAAGTTCTTACTCTGATTTCTTTTTATTCTTTGTACGAATCGTAGAACTCAGAAATTAAAGTAAATCCACAAAGACTGTACGACTTTAGATATGGTAATCACTTATAACGGAATTAAAAGGATGTAACATAAAACATTCTTATTTCTCACTGTGGTAGTAGTTATAAAGACCGGTGGTTGAAGAGGGAAAAAGTATCGTTCAGAATATATCCGACGTAGAGAGAATATATATGTGATATACATATATCAAAAAGAAGGCATCCCAGATAGCTGAATGGTCATAGTTGCAATCTCTTTGCTGGTATTGTTTTTGCGTAGGGGGCCAAATCTTGGTCCCAAAAAAGACCGAAGTATAGAAGGGGGGGGATACACGTTGAAATCTTTTGAGGCTCCAAGTCGTTATGTTGGTGGGTTGGATTTTGGGGAGGGGTATCAAACAAAATAAACCCTTTGTCACATGATGGGATTCAAATTTCGAGGTTTTTTCTCCAAAAATTCTCGTTTTTCCCTGGTGTGACTTCTGCTCTCAAATAAAATTCCTGGTTTCGGGTCGAATCTCATGCAATTTAAACTGCACGTAAGATTCTTTTTTTTTATGAATTAAATTAAAATCTCTCTCTCTCACACACACACTTTAAAAATGTAGCTATATATTTCTTCTTTGAATGTAATTCGGATTATAATATAATTTAGATTGTACTAAGTCGTCTGAGACTTCCTGGTTTCTCTGAATCAGAGATGCACCATATTTCCTGGCTTCTCAAGGGTTTCGTAAAAATGGGAAACTCTGTGGAGTATTTTAAGCAAATATATTAATTGTGCCAAAATGTATTTTCGTAGGCCATTTATAATTCAACAATCTCACACTACGGTATTTGAGAAATAGGGATAACCTCTTTTTATAGAAAGGAGTTTTTTTTAAAAAATAGAAAAATGTAAGGGGAATTTCACAAATTTTTAATTATAATTTATTAAATAATTCAAAAAATCCACTCATTAACAAACTCTTCAAATTTTATATTTTAATTATTAAAAAAGATGTTTAGATTTTCTTTAATGTTAGTTGGACTGATTCAAGTACTAAAAAAAACACTCAGTTCTTGTAACAATTTGATACCACATAGATATAATTTTGCAACAAAGTTTTAATTATTTGAAGTCAACAAATATGTAAAATAGTTACATGCAATATTTTTCAGATTATAATTAAATTTATATCTATAAAAGAAGTCAATTTACAGACTCATTCTACTGTGAAATTGAAATGCCTACTTCAAAGAACCAAAAATGCAATCGCGAGAAAACTACCTCCTCGAGCGAAAAAATAAATTTCTATTTTTGCTAGATGAGAGAAATCATACACGACATCATCCAGTACTACGACATAAACATTGGCTCATTATTTCTTGAGTATTAGGTTGAATGGCTTGTTTTCTCAAATCGATAATAGGCGGAAAATGAATGGATGGATAAATGAATGAAAACATTTCTGAATGAATCTTTTTTCTAAAATTTGAGTTTCGATTTTCATCATTAGCTCTATTTTCTCTGTAATGTACTTTACCTTTTTATTATTAGCTCTATTATTTTTTATTTACTACGTTTCATTGATAGTCTGAGGTTACGTTAAGGTACTACTGGATATTGTTTCTGAGTTTCACGTACGTAAGAAATGTTTTCTTTTATAGTATACGTTTTTCCTGTATTCTCATTCTACAGGTATTTTATTTTACGGCAGAACTAAGGTATGTTTTTTATTGCTTTAAGTTAAAAAGTTTAATATTCATTTTAAAGAATCAGATATACAAAATTAAATTTAATTGAATTTCTTTTGAGTTAGTTTAATAAACAAGTAATATTTTTTTTTAAAGTCAATTCCACTGGTTAAACAAAGAAAAATTTTTTTTTGTTACTTTTATTAAATATTACAATTATATAAATACGTAATAATATACCGA
>BMAV01027968.1:34996-77954 GCA_019973955.1 Trichonephila inaurata madagascariensis | reverse complement strand
ATTTCAATATTTTTTTTCTTTTAATCGAATTTGTGTAATTTTAAAACCTAAAAACTTTTTTAAAATTTAATTTTTTAAAAAATTTGTTAATAGATATTTTTAACAGGAAAAAACATTTAATTTATAATTAAAAAAACTCATTAACATTTAAGTATAATTTTTTTTAAAAAAATTCATTTTATGAACCCTTTTAAAAATTTATTTACTAATGAATTGTTATTTTTATGTATTTTTAATTTAATTTCTTAACGTATGTGACTGTATATTATATCATCTAACTTCATTCGACATTTTTTATTATTTGCTTTTTGACAACAGTTATTTTTTTTTTAAATTGCTGCCATTTTAGAAAACATCATACCTTTTAGAAATATTTTTATAAATATTAAGTGGCTGAGCAATACCTATCAATCTTTAATTAAAATGATGTAACAAGTTTTCATATCGAATATTTTTTTTTCCATTATAAAAGTTTTCCTTTTTTTCAATTCCTACTATTAGCGCGCACTCTCTAAATATTTTTTTATGTATCTTGGTGGAATTTTCAGTCGTTAATAAAATACATTTTAAAGCGCTCAATCGAGCTGATATTTTATATACCTGATTATTTTGGATGGCAATACAATAATTTAGTTATAATTAAATAAAATTAATTGATTAAAACCAATTATCCAAATAATTACAAATACAGCCAAGTTGGCATCATTTTTGGTGACTTAGCGACTCTTTTGGAGATTTGTGTCAAAATTTGAAAATATCTTTTTTCTCATGTTTAAAGCATTCAGTTGAACTGAAATTTTATATATACGATTATTTTGGATGAAAATACAATACTTTAATGATAATTAATAATAATTAATTACCACATAATGTTGTGATTCTGTCATATGTATATACATATTTGTATTAATGGTAACTATTTAATAAAAAGTAGCTAAAATAAAATTTTTCTTTGCTGATCTAAGTAGGAATTGAAGTAATTTTTTTTATTACTTGTTTAATTTTATATAGAGAATACTGAAAAAATAAAGTATATTGCAGATAATAAAGGAACTGATGCATGTGAAGGTTATTTTGTGTTTGTAAAATCAATTCCGTTTTTTACATGAATATCTAATTTTGCAAAGCAAGAATTTTCAAATCCAATTCGGCAATCCTCAATTTTATTAGACTAAACAGGTTGCAAAAGATTTGGAATTTTTTCAAATTATCACAAGAGATAAAAAGATCGTTAAATCATAGAAATTCGTTAAGAGCATCTTTTAAAAATAGTGAAACTTTTTTCATTTTGTGCAATCAAACTTCACGTAAGGGAAAGTGGAAATAATGAATTTGACTTTCACGCTTTTCTTCCTGTTTTTTGTTTTTTATTGGAATATTATAAAGAACAGCTGATTTAAAGTATTTTTGAAAGTAATGAGTTTTATTTTTAGAATAAGAGTAACGAGCAAAGGTTACAATTTTAAAATGTTTGATACACAAAAAAATATATTCCGTAAGAGTTCTATTCATGTTCTAACTCGTTTTCATTAATATTACGTTTATTTATATAAAATACATTAATTTTGAAATTTTTACAAAACTTATACCCATTTACAATACTTAAATATTCATCAAAAAGTTTTAGCATTATATATATATATATATGAATTTGAATGCAATCTACAACAATAAAAACAATAATATTTGCCCCTCTTTTGTTTTTAATTAATTTTTTATTCTCTGTTTAATGGTTTATATTTAAATTTAATAAATATTGAAACAGATGTTTAGATTTTGGCATATTTTCAAAATGTTCTCCTCTTTTGAAAAATGTTTCTAAAATATTTTCCCTATATATGTATATATAGATAAGATTACTGTAAAGAGTCCGTACTAGAATTTTTTAAATGCATATTTTAGGAGTGGATAGATTTATTCATATTTTAATACACCAGAGCAGAAAAATCTTTACAAAAGACGCCAGTTAGCATTTCAACTAAAAGCAGCTTTGTAAATAATGCGAATTTTTCCGAAATTCTGGTTCAGACTCTGTAAAGAAGTTTTATTTATACAGAGAAAAAATATTAATATTGAAGCGTTTTTAACGAAAGGAAAATGTTATGAAAATATATTATTCTTTCTTAATTTTTTTGTCAAACATTTTGCATTTAAATATTATTTTCGTTTAACAATATTTATAATTCTTTTTATTATACTCTAAATCAATTACCACTAAATATAAAAAAAGTACATATATTAATTTAGACCCTTATATTTCAATGTAGAATGTGACTTTCATCATTGTCTTATCAATAAAATATATGTCAATCTACTTTAAAAGAATAAAGCATCGTAATTTAAGATGAAAAATTTGGATATTATTTTCAATCGAAGTTTAAATGTTAACGAACTGAACAAAATATGAGTACAGTTATACCTCTAAATTACGCGATAACTGAAGCAGAGTAATAACCGCGTAAGTCGGGGTTAATTTCGCATATAAATACACTTGCCTCCGAATGTCTGGGAACAGGCGATCATCTTTCATATTCATGCAAAGATCGCTATTTAATTAAGTCTGTCTGAATCAATACTATTCTTTATTGATTCCTCTAACGTCGTAAATTCAAATAGTATAAGAAATAATAATCTGCATATTATATAAAATAATACAAATATTAATAACTTGAGAACGACACAAATCGTGTGCGTCAAAAGTCTGCGTACAGTAGAAAAAATCTTTACAATAATGGATTGTAACTAAAAGTTAATACTTTTTAAGCTATTCTGTTCTTTCTGTAACTCTCTCAATATATTTGGCAGGGATTTAACTAGCTTAGTTGTTTCGTCTGTGGATGTTTTGTGTTCCATTCGTTTGCTCTGACAAATTTGAGCATTTACTTGGATATTATTACTTTCTCCCTGATTATTCACTCGAGTAAATCCCACAAATGCTGTATTGTACTTGGGTCTGGGGAATAGGTTGATTTTCGGAATTGGTTTGGGACATGTCAGAACAGCCATGGTTTCACAATGACTTCACAATGTCAGCCGTTTGCTTGGTACCTTTGTGCTGCTGAAAGTAAAAACCATGACTCACCGCAATTTCTCTGCATATGCCCCGATATTTTACTACAATAAGTTCAAGTGACCAATTTTGTACATTGTTGATTCAATAAATTCCAGATTACCAGCCGAAAGGCTTCCAATGCATCCCCAAACATTATGCCTCCTCCTCCATGTTTGATTCTCTTTCTTAAGATCTGTCCAAGAATTTTTTCAGGCATATTTTTGTGCTTTTTCATGCTAAATTACAAAAATTACTTTTAATTGAATGTATTACATTTTTCTAAAAAATATGTGTCCTATTTAGGTGTTTTTTAGCAAAATATTTCTCTTAGCTCTGTTTATTCGAAAGATGAATGACTTCTTGAGTGAAACTCGGGCATGATAGTCATCCTTTTTCAGTTTTCTTCGAATTGTAATTAAAATCACACTTTTTTTGCAATATCTTAGCAACACTTCTACCTATTTGTGAAGCTTATAGTCTTGGATTTATTTTTTATAGAGTCTATTACAAAGCAAGATTCTCTAGGTGACACTGCAGACAGCGGCCGGATCTTGGCTTGTGAGGGTAAAATCTTATTTGATTTGTAGTTTATGAACACTTTTTGAATCAAAGAATGTCTCCTTTTAACAATTTCAACAAATGCTGAAAAACTTCCCCCCTTTTCTAAAGATCGAGGATTAGTTTTCTTTCAATAATATATCAATCTCTATTCTGTTACCTGTCATGGAACCACAAAAGTAATAATCTCAAATCCTAAATAAATCATAAGAGAAGCTTATTATTACTTAAAAACATTATTTTACAATAAAAGGTCCTTAAAAGCACTATTCTGTAAGTGTACGCAGACTTTTGTCGCGGATGGTTGGTGATTATTTGGTGGTCATTCTTGTTTTTTCTCGTTAAGGTAAATTTTGTGGCGGTTGTTTGAATAAGGAAATTTTTAAGAGTTGCTGACAAGTATTTTGACTTTCTAAAGCGAGATGTTAATAGTATTTATAGAAAAAAACACGTAAGATTATTGCTTGTAAGCAGACTTTCGGAGGCAAGTGTACCTATAAATTATTTTTAGCTTAGAACGGAGATGATTGTAAATAATTATTTAGGAAAAAAAAAAGGTTTAATAAAGTTATAGATAACACAAATAAAAAAATCAAAAAATAAAGTTATTTCGATGTAGATTTCATAAACTCTAAGTAGTCTGCCGGGTCAAAAACGATTTTTTTTCTACCGCAAAAGTTTTATGTAGCATGTTAGTTATTTTTTTCTTCCTCGTTTTGTTGAAAATATACGTTCTTCACTGTAACTGGTATTTCCTAAAATTTGTAACCTTTTTCAATTAAATTGAGGTCTGCCGCATTCCCAATATTCATACGATCTTCTGATTGAACTGAGTCTAAAGTCCCTTGATATTTTGCTCTTGCTCATGCATTTCTATGAGCTCATCGATTACCAGCTCCTGATTTGGGGACGCCAGTAGTTCTTGAATGTGCCATCACTGTTAACTTCTAAATTGATTTGAATGGGAAGATTGACAACTTCTTCAGCTACATCGCCAATTTCATCAGGCTGTTCCCGTGATTTCGTTTGAGTTTCAGTGATGAAAAAGAAATCACACACACACACATTTGAAAATTACATTCCTGATTCATGTAAGCCATTTTTACGTAAGTCGAGGTATTACTGTACTATATGTAAAATGAAAGTAAGCGGAGAACCATACATTCTTGTATAGGAAAACTAAATGTAAGATTCATTTCTCTAAATCAAGTCAAAGGATAACAACTATATTTAACGCATTTTGGGGGAGGTTTATTAAATCATATGCTCATTAAAAGTCTTAAAACAAATTATTCCAAGAGCTAAAATTTAACTAAAAACACAAAGTAATACGGAAACAAAATTTGTAATATTGCGCAGAACAGAATCGAAAAATTCATAAGGACAAGGGATATTCAAAACAACAGTTAAATAATTAATATAAAAACAAAATTTTTAAGTCAATTACTACTTATATTAACAAAGGAAAAATTTATTTCAGCTACTTTTTATTAAGGCTACACAGTACCTTAAAAATTTCATTTTTACCGATTTTTTTTTTTTTTTTTGCATTTTCTATTGGCCCATATCATTGAGAAGCTTTCCACGAAATTTCAGATCTGTTAGCAAATTAGATTTTAAGATATTTGAAGTTTTATGAGCTATGGTTTTGGTTTCGGTTTCATTTTAAAGCATTTTTCCACTCTTAAATTGAATTAATTAAAAATATTTTTGAGCTTTTAGTTTAAAATGGTTATTAATTCCAATTTTCATTACTAAAATAAATTCTGCTTGATTATGTTTTGAGTTTTTTGAGTTCTCATAATGAATTAATTATGATTAATTTCATGGCCAATTTTTGCTTTAAAAATAGTTTATGTAACTTAAAATCTTTATCATTAATTTTTTTTTTCTGTAGAGAAAATGCCATGGCTAATGCAATTAGACTTCCGAATACAAGTATTCTGAATTCAAATGTTGCAGATATAACTGAATATTTCCTTGATGTACCAAACTACCTTATTCTAAACATATTGTAGTAATATATTTTAGTATTTTAAAGTCGTACGACAAGAGCTAAAACTTCCTAAACTGCCCCAATTTAAAGCTGAAAAAAATTAAATTTTATGAGCAAACCTGACTATTTTTAGCTTAAGTTAGTATCATTCATATTTTGTACATAAATGCTTTGTGTTTCAAAACTTTTGTGAAAATATTAAGTTAGGATAAAGCTGAATAAAAACTGATGTCTTAACAAATGCTATCAATATTATTCAAAAATATATTTTTTGAATAAAAAATATTATTTTCAGTCATATTTAATTAAAATAGTGTCTTAATGCAGAACATACATTGGAAAATAACATATTAAAAAATTAGAGCTTTTAAAGCATTATAAATTTTTGTTTTATGACTTTACAAACTTTAAATGCGTTTCTCTAAGACTTTCAATTTTGAAGGTATAAGTGTTTTCTAATCCCTAAAGCTTTTTTCCTATTCAAGATAGAACCTTGAATTTTTTCGTATATAGTCCCAAACGTATGTTCTATAAAAGTTAGTATGGATTTAGGGCTGAGATTTCTAGTTATTTTTCTAAAAAATGCTAAAGTTGATATTTTAAAGCTTTTCGTGTTTTTTCCAGGTTTTTCTAGAAAAATATTTATTAAAACTCGACAACGAAATATATTTTGAAGTCCATACTAACTTTTATTTGCAATAATCTAAGAAACATAAATAACTTAAAATGACTCTAAAAAATTTTAAAAATTGAGTATTTTATAAGTTTTTGAAAAAATTTTAAAAATTGAGTATTTTATAAGTGTTTGAAAAAACTTCAAAAATTCCTAATTTTTTAAAATTGTAAGCTAATGGCTGATCAAACTGACTTTTTACTTATAGAATCAGCTTAATAGAATAATCTAAATATAAAATATCAAATATTTTTACTGTAACTGTAAAAAATTTTTTCAGAAAGGGTACCATGTACCTTTAAATAGTAACAATTAATATAAATATGTATATACATATGACAGGATCACAACATTGAATGGTAATTAATTTTTATTAGTTATCATTAAAGTATCGTATTTTCATCCAAAACAGTTGTGTATATAAAATTTCAGCTCGATTGAGCGCTTCAAAACCTATTTTAATAACGATTCTAAATTCCACCAAGATAAATAAATAAATATATAGCGAGTGTGAGCTAATAGTAGGAATTGAAAAAAATAATAAGAATATTGACTTTTTTTAAACATTGATATATAACAATGACATATTGACATTTTTTAGTATGATTGCAGAAAAAAAATACACTCTCCTCAAAAAGCTTTAATTTTATTGGCAATTCTCATTCAAAAAAATTATTAGGGTTTCGAATATATATTATCTGCTTATAAAATTTTAATATCATGTCATTTGTTTACGATTCTGAGCTGCAGTCAACAAAATAGTTATTTACAGTAAAATCCATCGTATAACACGCACTTTTAACAAAAAAATAAGATCGAAATTTATGGATGCGTGTTATACACACATCGAGTATAAAAGTAGGAGAGATTTAAAGTTAAAAAAAAACGATTATCACTCACAAAAAAATTAGACTTCCACATTCAGTGAAAACCGCTTAACACGAAACTAAAAAAAATTGAAAGATTGTTTCATGTTAAAAGAACTTCGTGCTTAAGGATATCGCAAAAAAAAATACCATATATGCAACAAAATTAAGTTTATCAAATTAAATTTTGCTTACATAAATAAGGATATATACATGTATTTAACAAAAATCAATGAAAAAAAAATATTCACGAAAAGTTTATCATATTTAATACAAATTTTTCCAAGATTTTTTGAAAAATAATCAGTTAAATTTCTTTGCTATCTCTTTTTTGGCATCAAATTATCAACAACTTGTTCGATGTCAACCATTTTGTTATTGCATTTTTGCAAGCGTATTCCACTGTACATCGAAATTATGTTTACTTAAATCAAATATTCCATATGGGTTATAGTTCTAGAAGTATACTATTTTTTTTTCTAAAGCTTGGAATATTGCATCGAATTATTGACTTAAAAAAATAAAAGCAATGCTTACACACATTTCAGGTTTTTTCGTAAGAAATCGGATGCACATTATAGTGCGAATATACCTAAAAATTTAAAAAAAAGCACTTTGAAAGTATGGGTGCACATTATGTGCCAGATTTTAAGATTATCTACAATAGATAGCTTCAGCTTTTTATATTTCTTGTAATTAGCATTTATTCCATTGTGACGTAGCGTAAATGAATCGTCACGGTGAAAGGTTGTAATAAAAGAAAAATTTATTTCTCTCTAACTTTTTAAGTATCTAATTCTCTAAATTTTAAGTCTCTACGCCAAGTATCTTCTCAGTTTTAAATCCAAGCCCTTTACACTTCAAGAGTATCTCTTCAGGTTTTTTTTTCTCTTTTCTTTGATAGCCAAGAAATTTAACGTTTGTCTTTTCAATCATTTTTCAAACTAAGCTATTTTCTATCAAATTGTGCTATAGCGCATGCCGCTCACTCGCTCGTCTCGTTTCGAATCAAGTCTGTAAAGTTTGTTTTCAACAGTTCTTGTTTCATTTCTGTTTGATTTGTTTTCAACAGTTTGTTTCACACAGCGGGCGCTAGAGGACACAACATTATCCGCACTTGAGTTTTAGACGCTTCCAGCAAAGACGTTATACCATCATAAATAAAAGAGTTTATTCCATCATTCTATTGATTTATATTCAAATATTATTGCCAGATATATAAAAAAATATCTCACTATACGACCATTAAGTGGACACGACTTTATAATTTAATTAAATTGCAAAAAGTCGACACAAAAAGCTGTGTCCCCGCCTGTAGACTAGTCTAACACAATCAGTCCATTACAAATGGCAGTGGCACAAAAGCGGTGCCCATGAAATCATCGGCAACTTCTTTTAGAAGTCTTTTTATCTAGTATTTTGATAAAGTCGACTGCTGGTAGAGGTTTAGCACCATAGCAAGGTATAGTACTTTCTATATCGCTATAACTTGCGTGTACATGTCTCTCCCTATATAAATCTCACACTTGTACATATATGTCACATTTTAACTTGGAAAAGACATTTATTTTTGAAGATTTAATGATTAGAAACTAACAATTAGCATAGTTGCAGCCACAAAGAAATGGAAACCAATTCTTTGAATTTAATTTTTTCTGAAAAAAAAGATAAATAAATAAATCCCACAATCTTAAGTTCCAAAAATCTTTGAACAGCAGTTGAATGAATCAAGTTTATTCTCTTCTCTTATTATATACGTTATAAATTTTTTCATAAAAATTCCTTATAAATTTATATAAGTATGTTTGATTCCTTACATCAATTTCCTAGCAAATTCAAGAAAATTTCTTCTCAGCTGTTTCCAACCCAAATAATCAATGCTGACATTGAAAGAAACACCCAAAAATTGCATTTTTTTCTTTCTTTTTTCCTTTTAAGTCATCCGTGAAAATGTCTCCAGGCGTATCTAGATACCTCTAAGGAAGGAATAAAGTAAAATAGAAATGGGCGCATCTGTTCAAAACTGCATTGTATATATTGGATTCAATGCTTTTCTATAGTAGATCGTTTTCACCTGAGAAAGCACTACGAAAATATAAATGTGAAAAATGTTGCTTATAAAGCATAGTTTGTCTAGTTTCGAAATCACACACACGCTGTTTTTATGTCATCATTTTTTCCGAAGTATGATATTTTTCAATTTTGCTCAGTAAGCACATTTTATAAACTACAATAACAGGAGAGAGATAGTTGTAGATAAAATATATAATAATAACACATACTATACTTTATTTTTTTATATTCTTTAAAGAGTCTCCAACTTGTATTTCAAGAATTTTTACAATTTCAACCATGCGCAGGAAAATGGAATTTGGGAGAAAAAGAGATAAATCTTAACAGTATGACCACAATATGGGAGATTTTCCATATCCACGTTTAACATTGGGAAAATTAATATACAAAGTAAAGTTCATAATAACAAAGAAACATTTGAGAAATTTAGCTTTAACGTATTTTTTTAATGTAGGCATTATATATAAATGGATTTAAAAAAAATGTATATAACTACTAAATCAATTTAAAGAAATTAATTGAAAAGAAAATGCCTGATTGAATGAACCATTTGGTGCAAAATTGAGTTTTTTGAAATAATATTTTATTTTTTACCAGTTTTTGATGATTTGCCTATACAACGCGAACATGTTACAAAAAATATTCCTTAAGCCAAATCGTCCAAAGTATACTTTTGAATGTGACTTACAGACTTGAAATTTAGTAAGCAATTTTATTTTGCTGTGTAGAAAACTACTATGAAAGGGTTTTGTGAATGTAGACGCTAAAGGAGGGTTGTGGAGGTTTAAAGGGAGGTTTAGAACTAAAAATAAATTCCGTTTTTGAACTAATAGATCTACATACTTGAAATTTGGTAAGAGAGTTTATTTTGTTTAATAGAAATCCATTAAGTACGGATTTTATAGAAAACGTCTCCTAAAGTGAAGGGTGAGGGGCTTCGGAGGCTTGAAAGATAATTATACTTTCGTTTTAAAAAGCCATAAAATGTTTATCACAATACAATAGAAAGCTTAATGTTAGGACGACTTAGATATCAATAGCTTTAAAATATGATATAATCACTCATTTTCATGAAATACCCTACAAAGCCGGTGTGTAGCAGCTAGTGAAGGATAAATGCAATAGATTGCAAATAGCTATCGTTTAACATTGCTTTAAGATCTTTCCGAAAAGAGCTTTTCCTAGTTTTAGAGATAAAACTATAATAGATCTAACCTTACAGAAATTCATTCTAAGACTTATGTTAATAAGCAAGTTTATAAAAGCAGTAATACACCAGCTGACTGCACAATTCAGTGCTGAAATAAAATTGCGGAGAAGCTATTTTCATATGGCTGGACTGTGACCTTATAGTGGGTTCCACAAGTCATGTGTTTAAAAACTTAAAAGGGGTCACATTTGGTAATATTATATTAAAATCTGTAGATTCGAGTAGAAGTTTGAATTTTTCCACGCATGCGCACTCACATAAGTGTAAACCAATAATTACCTACATTTTGCAACAAATCAATAACTCTCAAAGAAATTACTTTGTTGTGAATGCTTTAGCTATCTGATGCAGACACGCAATGAAGATGACATACTAATATCGTGATAAGCTTGATAATTTATCTTGCACTGAGTTTCAGTTTTAAGACTTCTTGTTAATTTTGTTCCTTAATAATTGAGTTTTTGATTCAATTAAACTTATCGTTCTTTTAAACATAAATTCTCGAATATTTTGAAATGCGATCAAAGGATGTAGGCACAATGAAGATTTTAAGGAATGTTCTGTTTAACATGTAATAACTCTATTTTTCAATGCGCTGAACTTATAGGAAAAATGATTTGAGCCCCTGACTTTTCCTTAATATTGCTCATTGTAAAACTGATAACTATATTACCATATCTTTTAACTTCTGCAAGAAATCTGTTTAGAATTCATGAAGCCCAAAATATAATAAAATGCAGACTGATTTTATCTATTCACTTTTTTAAAAACGCTTGATATATTTGTAACTAAAATGGGAAGTGTGTTCTTGAGAAAAATAAACAGACGGGCTATTTACTGTTTTATCATTTCACGCAATGGAATGTGTTGATTCACACAATGGCAGAAAAAAACTTAAGTTTACCCCATAAAAGAGTTGAAAGGTTTCCAATTGTTATGAATAATGCAATAGCTTGATGAGCTATTTTGAACATGTACAAGATGTTGGAGATGTTTCAGAATTATTCCTTGATGATTTCGACACAAGAAAAAAAAACAAGTGCAAAGAAATGTTGTTATTTGTTTTCTCTAGTAAAACAGCTTTCTTTTCTATTGGCTTGACATATCTAAGAAAGCATACATCTTGTTTTGTTAGGAATATAAAGGAAATAGGTCAGATAACAAACCAAGTATTTTTGGATTTAATTATACTAAGGAGAAGTACTTTTAACATTCATGAGATACAAAACGAATTTTTTTGAGTAATATAACTCGAGTTTTAGGTATCCGAACACGTTGAAAATGATCAAAATCAGTCAAAACAGATATTCTTGTTTTCTATTTTATTGAATAAAGCTATCTTTTGGCTTTACAAAACATACTTTGTTTTCTTTCTACGCTACCTAGAAGCCAAGCTACAATCAATTTTATTAAGTTAGAAAAACCGAAAGTGGGTCTTTGATCTACCAGAAGTAGGCATTTAAATTGTTCGAAATCTATCACGGCGAGAGTCTGATAACTCAAAACATTACGAATGCATTTCTATAAATTTTTTGAACCTAATATTCATGCTATTTTCTAGAGAATGCACAAAAATATCTCTTATTGTATGAATATTTTTTCAGTTAGGGCTTGTTATTTAAATAATGTTCTCATAAAGAATGTGACTTTTCTTATAATGTTTACTCAATCAGTTCTAAAATTTCCAAATTTTAATAAAACATTAACATCTTACTACATTCTCTAGATAAATGCATCTAATGTGTTTTGGTAATACTTTTACTAATATAAGTTCATTACTTTTTTCTCTAATTGCTTTGAAGTTTTACAAAAATATTGCTAAAATATCACTTATAATTGTGATGTTTGTGAATTTAGGCAATTTATTTTAAATATTGTTGGTTAAATAATAGTATTTATTGGTATTGGATCTTTAAAAGCATTTATAATGTTTAAATATGTTATTTTGTAAAAAAGTATGAACGTGTTCGGATACCTTAATTTTACTTTAGAAGCAATATTTATAGTAAACGCTTATACTGAAAACAATGGTAATTTTTGTGAAGTCGACATTGAAACACTTTGTTAAAAATTAACCCAAACAATTGTTAAGATAATTATTAATTGCACGAAAATTTTAGATAAACCTGTAACTGGAAGCATTTAATTTTTTTTTACAAAATTAATTGTAATTATTTAAGAAAAAAGAAACTGAAGTTTTTTTAAGAAAATAATAAATGATTTAAAATCCAGCAATCTTTACATTTAATAAAAGAAGGTCACCAAAATAATCAAGTAATTGATATAGATATTAAAAAGAAAATTGAGATATATAAGGACTGGTTATAATAAATTCAACATTATTCTAAGTGAGATAAACATGCGTCTACTATATGAATTTTTGAACGTACTCTTAATTTTATAAAATAACAATTATTCATGTTCAATTCAGATTATTGTGGGAGTACTTATTCACAATTCACGAATATTCATTCAAAAGAACAGAAACTATTTTATAGTTCTATAAACTTATGTATTTTTTTCCAATTCTCGTATATAGATACCTTTTTAGTATTGTTCAAAGATCTGAAATACTCTCTCGCGCGCTCATAAAGCAATTTAAAGCAATTAGTTTTTTATTTACAAACAATGGAAAAAATGTAACTCCATATATTTCTATATTATTATTTTTATTATTAGTATTATCACTATTTGCATTTCCATAATTAAAATAAATATTGTAGTCTACTTTAGAGTAGGAAATATAAAATTCCTCAGTATTAACTACATGTTATACAAGGGGTTCCAAGATATTTCCCCAGGATTCCCTTAAAAACGCGGTTTGAACTTCATTTGCTTTTTGGCCTCAAAAATGACGCTTTATATGCAAGCCTTAAGCATTCAAGCGCACAGTTCGAAAGTTATCCATAACATGTTTTGTTACATCTTAAATTGTATTGAATGAAAAAGTACATTTCAGCAACTCCTACAAGTTCTTATTATTTGTGCAAAACACTCTAAATAAGAGAAAAGCTTCCGATTCAAATGTAGTTTATCCATGTGTGTTACATCATCTATGCCGATGCTTTGATATGTAGGCGACACAAACAGCTTTGTTTAATAGCCAGAATGAAACACGTACTTACCCAGATGGCCTATCTTTTATCATGTATCTTTGGTACATACCCGGGAAGTAAATGTTCAATGTAAAATAAAAGTAACCGTAAAAGAAAAGGTTATGTCCATACAATATCCATAAGTATTGAAATAAAAAAAATGTATAATCCTTTTATTCTTAAAAACATATAGGAGAAACTATTCAACCACAATGGTATGCAGACACTGTGATGTTATCGTTAAGCATGAATGGAAAATGCTATTATAGAGATTTTTAAACATCTATCGGCGTCCATTTCTTCTGATTCTTCCCCTATAAGATAAGTATTTAATTTTTATATAGTTACTATTGATATTTCACTTAAAAATTGGCTGATATTAAATGAGTATAGAACATAGACTGTGCATGTATTATTTTAAGCGAATCTAATATGATAATTTTTTAATCATATTAGAATCTATTTTAATCTAATATGATAATTTTTTCAACTAGATACTTACTTCAGTTTCAAAATTCAGAAATCTTATTTCTTCTGTATTATATTTTAAATCGCATTTTTTGAAATTTAATGCATCCATATGTGTATATACATGCGTGCGCTCAAATTATGTGCATGCAGGATGTTTCATTAAAGATGGATACAATTTATTTAAGTGGTGATAGTGCACATTCAATCTCAATCGGCATGAAAACTCAAAGATGCTACAGAACGTTGAGGGAGATGTTGTCATTTGAGGCAAATAAAAAAAAAGGGGAAAAAAAATATTTATTTTCAAAAGCGTTGTAGTGATATGTTATTTTAAAAATTATTCAAAACAGTGACCAGAAGTATTTTAGCATGAGTTGCAACTTAGAAGAAATTATTAGTAAGATGTGGGAAAAACATTAAAGGTATCGGACTACGTTCGGAATTGTGATTTTAAAAAAGCGCATAAACGGATAATTTTCATTATAGTTAGTGTCACTTAAATTATAATACATGTATACAATTATTTTAAGATCACTTTGACAAAAAAAAATTATTTAACAAAATACAATATTTTGGCAAAAAATTAGCTTAAAATAACCTTTTTTCAAAATATTCTCCTTCCGTGAAAAATGCTTCTATTACAATAATATTTTGCCTGTCTATAGCTCAGATCTCTTTACAGAGGCTCAACTATAAATTTTGAAACATTCACATTATTTTCAGAGTTAAAACCCATTGAAATAATTATCGGCGTTTTTTTTTCTTAAAATTTCTCCTCTCTGTTGTCGTAAAACATGAATAAACCCTCTTCTAAGTTATATATTTCAAAAATTCTAGTTGAGCCTCTGTAGAGAGGTCTGAGTTATATACAGGCAAAATATTATTATAGTAGAAGCATTCTTCACAAAAGGATAATATTTTGAAAATGGGTCATTCTATGTTCCCTTTTTGTCAAAAGATTGTATTTAAATAATTTTTTATTGTAATACTATTCTTAAAACAATTTTATATGCATTTTCTAATCTAAGTGACACCAAATATCATAAGTATTATCCATTTATACTCTTTTGCAAAATTACGGTTCCGAACGTAGTCGGATACCTTAAGTGGATCTCGTGCTTCACTTTCAGAGACTGGATGTCTACGTGTTCTTTTAATAATTCGCAGGTCGACTCATATATTGGAGGTTTTAGCTGTCCCGTCAAAAGTAAGAGAGTTACAGAAAATCTAGTGAGTGTGATACCCAAGTTACTGCACCACTTTACTAAATTCATTGGTTCAAAAGCCTTGAATTCAGAAATCTTCAAGCAACTCGTACATAATTTGCGGTTAATTAAAAAAAATACCGTTTCAGAAATTTATAATATATATATATATATATATATATATATATATATATATATATATATATATATATATATATATATATATAGTAAGAAATTTTGTCAAAATCTTAGAGTACTTTTTACATAAGTTTTTTAGATAAGAAATTTAGAGCATTTTTTACACAATATTCTGCTCAGGTATTGACGAAATAATATATACAAATCACAAGAATCATTCATTACTCTCCCGTTATCTGTTCATTTATAAATGCATTTCGCAGTTAACCGTTTTCTCAAGAGAATAATGTAAGATATAAAATGACTAATTAATACCTGTTGCACGTTTTAATAAACTAAATTGCATCATTAAATATTATTTAAAAATTAAACATGCAATGTAATATATATTAAATAAAGAATCATTCTACAAAGTAGCTGTTAATCAATTGATCTAGTTTTACACAGTTAACATAGTTATAAAAAAAATAGATTTTCTTAAAAATATTTATTAATATTATTTGGAAAAAATAGAATGAATTTAAGCTCACTAAATTTATTTACGAAATCCCTTCTTCTCAGACAGACTTTCCTTTGCATATTCTATTCTTTGTAATGTAAATGCTCTTTTTCACTTACGACAATATTATTCTACTTTTTTTATGTGTGAACTCGTGTAAAACTTTTTACTTCCTGGTAGTACAAATAGTTAAGTGGTTCCATTGACAAACAATCCCTTTTGAAATGAGAGTGAAAGCTGGCAAACAATATTTTCTGCTGAGCAAACTACCTCTTCCGGTTTTTCGTTTACTCAAGCATTGCCTCTTTGTGGCTTGATGACTGAAAGGAATTCTCTTTCAGCGTTAATACTATTGCACGGAAGCACATTGTCACGAATTTCTTCCTATTCAACCTATGTGAAAAAGTAGAAAATAATACTTCGTTCTGGAAATTGGGGAAAATTAGATCTTTAACAGTACAAAAAATGACCCAACAACTGTTTGACATGCTTTTCTGTTGAGAAAGGGATAAAAATAGTCTTCATCAGAAAATTATTTCGGTACATTTTTTGTTCCTACCAAAATCATTTGATTCAAGAATTTTTGTAAAGCGAGCGAGGATATCTGTTGCTTTCTTAACTCAAAGACATTAACATTTTCGATCTACCTATCTTAAAATAGAATAAATATGACTCGACTCCCTCACTCACCGCGAGAATTCAGTACGTGAAATTTGGCTAACAACTAGACTGACAGACTTGAATTTTACCCGGCATGTTTCTTTTATTGAGTGGAGATTGCTAAGAATTGGTTTTTATAGAAATGATTCCCAAGAAAGATAAAAGGGCACTATAAATGCAAATTCCCGTTTTAGAAATTCAAGTCCTGTTCTTTTTTTAAAAATCATGATGAGAGTTCTATAAGAATACAATCAACTATTAAATACAATGAAAAACTTAATGCTATGATTTAGATATTTCTAAAACTTAAAAACAATATTTTTTCATACAACAATCTGATCAATATTAATCTGATGGGTAACAGCTAGTTCATTATAAATCCCTTCATTTTCAAGTTATGGCTTCATTTTTTATAGTTTGTGTGATTTATTTTACATTTTAATATGAAAAAATGCTTGGTGATGTATCATTATATCAACACAAAAACCCTTAAGTCAAACCAGAGTATATATTTGTCTCACTCAACCCGTGCGTTACGTGCCCCGGACGTATATATCCGGCCTTTCGAAATACGATTTTTATCTTTGTACTCCTTTCAATAAATATATTCCCATGGTTTTGGAATGCAATTAAATGACCTCGACAGTGTTTGCAAAGGATTTACTTATTTCAGAAAAAAATATTTTTTATATATGCCTTTTCTTTTCTCCTGAATGCACCGCATTCGCTTACCTATATGAAAAACGGCGGCACTGGGTAGTGAATCGCATAACTTTTAATCGGCAGTTAGGGGATTAAGACATTCATTCCATAATGATATGCACGAGTAAGTTAATTTTGTTAAATACATGCAATATTGATTCCACAAGAAAAATATCAATTAATTCCGGAGTTATTTATCTATAGATTTGGAAATGCAAAGCATCGAAAGTTTTGAAAAAGACTAATAACTTAGAGTAAAACCACATATTTCTGGGTGAGATTTTTTAGTGCATTTCATTTTGCGCTCAAGATTTATTGATGTCAAATTAATCGTGAATTCAAAAATATATTTAAAATTGATTTTTATGTCAATGATACTTTAAAATTAGATGACATTTAAATAGAGAAGATAATTATTAAAGTTTTTTTTTAAAGTGTATTGTGTTCTATATAAATAGAGGAAAATTTCAAACATTTTTTCAGATGAAGATATTTTCCTGTACAATTTATATACTCCGATATAATAAAGTATAAGTTTAACAATACCTTGTAATCCTTAAAAAAATATTTGTTATTGAAAACTCGCCAAATATGTTATCTTGCTTTCGGTTTTGTCTTAGTTTATTTCATTAAGAAACATTCACTTGAGATGATCATAAATTATTGCTTAAGAAAACAGTAATATATGAAGGAGCACATTAATCAATACTTGCAGGAAATGCAAAAACAGTTCAGATATGTAAATGATTAGAATTACAAAATGATCCTTGGTGTGTGGGCCAAAAAACACCCTTTAAATTTCCAAGTTAGTCGTTTATGTATATAAAAATAAAAATGTTAGAGTACGCGTTAAAATATGTACATTATCACATTTTATTTATGTAAATCAGTGTTTCTCAAAGTGTGAGGCGCGCCCCCTAGGAGACGTGAAAACTCAACGAGAGGGGCGGGAGCCTATTCAAAAGTCGAAAACAAAAGATTATTTTTTTTAAAAAATTAATTTACTGAAATTAACAAAATGCTTTTTCTGACATAATAAATAATAAAAAACACATTTTCATTGATATAATACACTTATAAATGTATCGGTACTGCATAATGTATTTGATAATTAATTTTACAATACGAAGTTAAGAACAAGTTTTATAATTGCCATGGGCTTGTCATTGATAAAATTATATACAAAAATTAACACTTATCTTGATAATTTTATGGTTTATAATTAACTTCTTAACTACCTATTAAAAGTTTCGTCCCCCCAATATCACCTTTTTCCAAGTAGGCACACCTTTGTGATGTATTGGGGGAGGGGGGAAAGAAGGAATCCTCTGAAAGAAGCAAATCCTTCGCAAACACTGTCAAGGTCCTTTTATTGCATTCCAGAGCTTTCAAAAAATTTTTATGGAAAGCAGTGCTCAGAGAAGATCTTACTTCGGAAAGACGTATATATACGTCCTAAGCAATTAACGTTTTGGCTAAGTGAGACGTTTATATACGCCAGTGACACTTAAGAGGTTAAAGCCGTATTGTATCTTTAGCGTCAAAGTATAGTAATACTTAATTCAATACACTGTTATTGTATGGAGGGGGCGCGATGAAATTACGATTGAGTATTGGGTAGTAAATATTGAAAGTTTGAAAAGCTCTGATGTAAATTACTGAATAGAAATCTGTGTGTCAAAAGAACAAGTAAGGTTTGAGCAATTTTCTAAATTCTAACCGGGTAACATGTTGGTGAATTTTTTGTACTGTAAAATAGAACTCGTACGGAACGTAATACTACAACAATACGGGTGTAAAAGACATGAATCATGGACAGCTGGATAAGTCTAAGCCGGGAAGTTAGCCACTCAATATGACGTCACCAAGAGACAACAGGCACCTCATATGCATAGGGTCGACGGGTCGTAGAAAGTTTTCTCTTGTGTTGCCCCAACACTATATTCCCTCTTCAGATGCATCATTTTCTTCCGCCATTTTTCACATTGAGGTCTGCAGCGCAATTTCACATTAACTTTTGTAGATATGATTAACACTTACAAACCTGGACATTTTGTTGGAAACTAACTTCAGGACACTCTATTCTAGTTTTGTAGATATGATTGTCACTTACAAAATAATATATATACTTGGTTTTTTTAAATTTAATTTATACAAACCTGGACACTTATTTGGAGACTAACTTAAAGAAATTATATTTCCAGGTTTCTGCATAATAATAATAAATAACAATACACTGCATGAAATAATCTTTCAAATTAGCAAAATTAAATTTAAAAATATTTCAAAACTACGCATAACTCTCCGTGCTCTTGTTTAAACTTACAATAAGGTTACGATAATTTGGTTAGGTTTTGGTTAGGTTTGGATGGTTTGCTTTTTTATTCATAAGTTAGAATGCATATTCCATCGAAACTAATTGAGCGAAATAGCGAGGAATGTAACTCATAGACATCGAATAAATATGGGTGAGATTTCATAATGCATTTAGCACATTTCTACTGAACAGTCAAGACGCAATTGTTGATTTTTCCTAATTCAAACTTAAAAGGATCCATTCCTAATAAACATTTGCATTCAATAGCTCAAAGTTCCTAAAATATAATTATTTATACATAAATTTGGTGGAGAGAGTTCGGATTCTATGAACAAATTTTTAAGAAAAGCGATGCCAATGCTCATTACTAGAAAAACATCTAGAATAATTATTGCTCGAAGAATTTCGTCGACATAAAGCATCGTTATTATTCTATTCTAATACAAAAGTCGATTCATTTATTTATTGAATTGAAATGTATTGGTAAGTTAATTTAACTATCTGTTTTACCGTTGTTACTCAATCTACTAGATCTTTTAATCACAGAGATGTAATAGAGACCATTAAAAAGATTCTCCAGTGACTTCTCCACTCCACCTCATAAAGATTTGCAGGTTCAAGTCAGTTGCTGCTAACATGCTGCAGCTTCTGTTGAGAATTTTAAGGAGTTAAAGTACTACACTTCATACAGGTACCAAACCTTTAGGACTATCATATTGCAAAACTCGAGCTCTCAGTTATAAAATATAATCGAAATAATAAAAAATAACTTATGTTTGAAATACGTAATTTGCCATTTTTTGTCACACTATATTTTTATAGTTTAAAAATTCGGCGACACACTAACACAGAATTTGTCGGAAAAAGGAAATTTTGACCGAAGGTCAGCAGTGGGAAAAAATAACACGGGCATTATATATGGGATTTTATAACATTTTTATAATTATCATTTCAACTATTAGGAATTTTTAAAAAAATAGCTGATCTGGATCCGCTCGTTATTGGCTTTCTATTATAATCCTACGGCCGCCGTAGCCGAGTGGTCAAGCTATCGGATCGTGGCTGGCCTTGTCACGAGTTCGACCCCAGTACCACAATGTAGTGGTACTGGGGCCATGCAGTGAAACGATGCACGTTAAAACTGTCGGGAGCTCAAACGTCCTCCCATTGGTGTGGTGTGGTAGTTAGGAGAGGGGGTGCCAGTTCAGGCGTCGTCCACGTCTCTTGACCATGATTCAAAATTAAGTGGTCCGTTACGTAACAGTGCGACGTTAATATTTACTTACTCACTCACTCACTCATTCCATTAAAACCCTTTGCGACTCTTCGTGGTTACTAAGATGTTCTGTTTACCAACTTTTAATAATTAATAATAACTTTTAATAACTTTTTTGAATTGTGCAATGGTAGCCCAATTCAAAAAATCTTATGGCAATATAATAATATAAGTAATACATTTACTAATTGAGTTTTGTCCAAGTAATGGGAAGCACTTGAACTATTTATGTAATTTACCGGTCTTTCTTTCTTAACACTAGAAAGGTTAAAACTGAGTTTCTACCTATATTGCAAAAAGCAGTCTAAATGACTGCATTGTGAAAGAATGATTAATGTGTAAAGAAATTATTATAGAATTAACTTTGAATATTTTTTAAATAATATTTACTGTTTATAACAAGTAATTATTAAATATAAACAATAAAAAGAAATTACTTCACTTGGAAAAAAATATATTCTAAATTTTTTTAAAAAACTAGGCATTGCAAATGTAATTGTTTTTCTAATTGAAATTGAAAAACAGTCAAAATGACTTCCTTGGGCAATCTAGTGTTAATTACAGTAAAAAAATATATATACTTGAGAAGCCTACAAGAAATTTCCAAACTACGAATGCTTTCAAACTCTATATATCTCTTTCTAAGAAAGAAACTTTCACAAGCTCTTTTCTTGAAAAGTAGAAGGTTTCAATTTCATTGTAGTCACTGGTACATTTTATTGGGTCACATTCACTGCTGTTATATTCCCAAAAGTTAGGCAGAAACTTTTCTTTCAGCTCTACCCGTAAAGTAGAATATGTTGAAAATACAGTCAAAGCCACATTTCAGCATCGGCGTTTGATTCCGTAGCTACTTCTAAGCATGCGCTTTTGTTGCAGTTTTTTCTTTTTTCTTCAAAGGTTGAAAAGAAGCTGCCTCAAAGAAGTGAATTAATTTAAATCTTTGTTTTCTGCTGCATTTCTTAAGGATCATGAAAACCTGTCTAAATAAATTTACATCTCATTTAATTTGCCAATTGTCCTTTCCTATGACACGATATATCATATATCAAAAATATTTATCGAGTTATCTAACATTGTTAAATTATCACAATATATTTCTTGAGAAAACATTGCTTACGAATTATTTATAAGCGTTTCAATTTAATATAATGAATAACTTTCAATAACCCGTAGAAAAAACTTAAAAAATACTGTTTACCCTATTTATTGGCTTAGTTTAAATTGTTAAAGCTATGTCATTAATGTATCTTTAGCAAATAATTGTTACATTTATCTAATTATTAATGACATAAAAATAAACTACGTATTCAATGGTTTTTTTAAACAATAGTATATAAACACTTACACACAGATAACTTCAAATTAATCAATTGAATCAAATCCTTAAGGCTTAAACAGTTTCCTGAAAAGTGTTTTATATTATTATTTAAAATGTTTCAAATTGTAAGAAGAAATAACCACAAAACTTAATATTTTTTGCAAGTAATCAGTAGCTCAAAAAATAACATTTTTTAAATACATATTTACATTTTTAAAAACTATATTTGTATTTAAAGTGTTATTTCTTTCATATAATATAACTAATTATTTAAACATATTTTCTTGAATATATTTCATTTTAAACTTTTATTTTACGGTATTCTAAAAATGAATGTCTGATGCTTTTAAAATATTAGTAGTAGTAAAAAGTATAATTAAATGTTTGGACGCGGAGAGGAGTTCCATGTGACTTTAATAACAAATGCTTTCAATATTTTCATCTTAGTGTAGTCAACTGTTAATTAAACTAAAAAAAATAGTTTTGAGATTTTAGATTTGCACAAATTTTGTCGAAATGTGTTGTATTAAAGAATTGGACATTTAATTTGAAGAAACTTGAAGGTTATCTATCGTATGTGTGTGTGTGTGAATAATCATTATAATTTTGGATTGATCTATAATCTTAGGTCGTTGTTTTATATGCTATTATTCCGAATTCATAATTGTGTTATTTTTCAATTTAGACCCTTAGTGTATACAAAATCTAATGCTCATATTCTACCATTTAAAGAATCACTCCACAAAAATCAACCAGAAAATAGATTTTTAAATTTTTATTCGATAAAATCTAAAACTATTTCAACTTGTATTCTAGCTTTGGTTTTTCTTTTTACTAAATGAGAATATTTTTTAATCCAAACTAAGATGCTGTTATTTGTAGTTAATATTAAAAATAACTTAAAATGAAAATTTCTCAAAAGTGGAAATTTAAAAACAAATGAAACTGTTTTGAAACAAAAAATATTATTTTATTACTTTACATCAGTTTATTTCTCTACTAACATTTATTTTAATGAGAGATTATATCCAAAAATATCGTTTGAAAAGAAATTTGAGGGTTAAAATGCATACAAATTTCCATCGTTTTGAAGTATTTAATATGTTACTCCACAAATGATTTTCCTTGAAAAAATCAAAAAACTAATTTAGAATTTTAAGAAAAGTACTGCATGAAATAATTCTTTATATAACATAATAAAATGCTATATATTAAAAAATGAGGAAACAATTCATAAAACATTCTGAATTCTATTGTCTCTTATTTGAATAAGTGATTAGAATTTCAAACTGAGGCTACATTTTGTATGTTCTGTATTCCAAGCGGAAGGACAATTTATTTACTTTTAAAAAATAATTAAATTTTTTTAATCCATACTATTTTATCACAGCAAAAATAACCAGAAGATTATACAACTTCTAAAGGCCATTTATGACTTGTTAGTTTATAAAACGTTCAATGTAAGACACATTTATGTGAACAAGAGAGCAAAAATAAATTCTATATGAGTTATTTCTTGAATATTTTACAAAGCTTTGTTCATTCACAGTTTTCTCTTTTATAACATTTCTTAGCCATTTCTTTGTTATTCAGTATATAAAGAATGATGAAACTACTAACAATAAAGATCTACCAGTGTCGCTAGTGTGTTCTTTCCCAAGCAGATGAGATTGGATCTGACACGAGCAGTGACGTAAGAGGTTATATGGTGACGACACATCGTTTCCATTTATGGTTCGTGACAGCTCATTCACATTCAGTAGCAATGATTAATTTCCTTTCAAGCTATAGGAATTCTGTAGACGAATTTACTTCGATGCAATTGACGAATACAATATCCTTTAGAAATGTCTTGTGTTTTGCACAGTGGTATTGAGTGTACTCAGAATCAAATAATTAAAACCAAATTAAACATAATATTGAAGAAATATGTTATTATATTTTTTAAAATAAATAAACAAAATATCTTAGTTTTTGCAAATAAGAAAAATATGTTTCATCTGCTTTGATTTAAAAATATTTATGTTATCAACATCAATTATTCATATGAATATAAGATCTTTCTTTAAACTATGCTATATGTTATATGATTATATGAAATCTCCCCTGTTAGATTGATTTCCAAACAGAGAAATGAGCCTTCAAGTATTGTCTCTTTACTGATGCAGTGTAAACGATTATAGAGAATGAGGCCGACTTCGTCACTTAATCATGGCTAAAATTGTGAGATCCTTCAACAAGAGCCTTTGGGTTACATGAAAAAAATGTGAGATGTAAAATGCTAACCAGAATTAAAAGAAAATCCAACATACCAAAAAACCTATCCTTTCTTTATATGAATAGAAATCTAAATCATTTCAGATGACAATCATTTAATGATCCCACGTTTGAAGTGCCAACAAGAGTGGAAAGAGACTCATGAAGTTGGTGCAAGGATTGGTATACATTAGCAATATATTAGTCATGCCGCGCACATCGCAGCAGTAATTAAGAGTCTTTTCACACAAATTCATTGGACTTCAGGCATTACCTATGCTCTTAATGTATTCAACTGTGTTCGGAACAGTGAAATTGCAAAAGCATACTAACGAATGTTTTTTTAATATTTAGTGTAACTTAAATTAGAATACACATATAAAATAGTTTTAAAAACCTTAGTTTAAAAAATAAATTATTTAAATGCAACATTTTGGCAAAAAAATTAACATAGAATTACAAATTTTCAAATAATTCTCATTTTATGGAAAATGCCTCTATAACAATAATATTTTGCCTATATATAGCGCAGACATCAGTACATAGCCTAAATAGGATTTTTAAATTATATAACTGAGAAGTCGAGATTGATACATATTTTAACACATAAGAATGGAGATTTATCCATATTTTAACACATGACAGTGGAGATTTATCCATATTTTAACACAAGACAGTGGAGATTTATCCATATTTTAACACATCACAGTGGAGAAATTTTATCACAAAATCACCGATAATTTATTAAATTGGTAGTAACTCTGAAAACAATGTGATTTTTTATAAAATCCTAGACTTAGTTGTCTCTGGTCTTAGTTGTATATTGGCAAAATATTATTATTATAGGAGCATTTCTTATGGAAGAAGAATATTTTAAAAATAGGCAATTCTAAGTTAATTTTTTTACCAAAATATTGTATTTAAATAATTTATTATTTTAATAATATTTTAAAAACAATTTTATACGTTTTTCTAACCTAAGGGACACTAAATATTAGAAAAAAAATCCCTTAATGCAAGGGTAATCGAATACCTTACGGTGTTCCCAGAAAAAAATCAAAGTATATAAAATCTGACGGAATGTTAACTACGACGCCCTATCCAATAATATATACACATCTTTCCACTACCTGTACGTGGCATTTCCACACTCATATCCCTACAATAATTTGTTTATTTCGTCCATCTTTACATTCTTGAGAGAAATTTTTTGAAATATCTTGTGTGTTAGCGCATTACTTCACATAAAAATAATGCGCTACGTATGGCTACTGTACTATATACTAGTTAGTGTAGTATCTATAATAAAAGTGTAAGGATTTCATTCAATACTTTGAAATGCTGTAAAATAAAGCTGATGGGATAGTTCCAATTTTCCTTTATTATTTTTCCTCAGAGACATTCATTTTGTTACTTATCAATACTTTATTTGTGAGCTTATGCATTCAATAAAATTATCGTAGAATACCATCCCTAACACGTGTTTCTTTAATCTCATATTTTTCCGCATTCATAGTTCAAATATTATTTATTTAACCACAAAAATGTGTATGAAGCATAATTAGGTTACATTGATTACTATTTATTCCGGCATTCTGTCGCTAACATTATACTTATACTTCTAGAACATTAAACAAAATATTTCTTTTTTGGTATATAATGAGATATATCATTTGATAATAACATAATGTAATGGAATTTTCACTCCAAAATTCCATGACTTTATATTAAAAATGTTGATAAGTAATGTAGTATTTATTAACTACTCTTCTTGAACTAACCAATAAAAATCCTCTAATTTACTCCAGAACGTAGTCAAATTGTAGTGGTAACCTCTCGAGTACCAGGCTGTTCTTTCTACGCGAGTAATAGTATCTCCAAAGATTCCAGATTTTGGGGAATACTGACTGACGTTGCGATACACATTTCATTTTTTTCTTTTGACGCTGACTAAGGAGCACGCTCGTTTGAGTTTCATTTCGCTTTCTTTAGTTTTTAGGACCATTTTTGTTGTATATTTTTATTTTTTCTTGCCCATATGCCATGATCTTTGGATTCTAACAGAATTGATACTGAATGAGAATAACTGCCGAAAGCCGACAAATACGAAAATGATTCTGATACGGAATAATATATTTATGATGAAAAATATGAAGTAAGGGAACACAATTGCCAATACTTACAAAGAATGTGGAGAACCTTTTTGTTCCAAGGAACATTTCTAGCAATTTCACAAAGATTTGCAATTTTAATTTTAATTTTTTTATTTCTTCAAATTTTTGTAACCCAGGCATTTTGTAACTTAACTTTTGTAATTTATTCAATCCTAATAAAAAAAATTCTACCATAGATTGTTTCCTGTGCTGGTTACATTGGCTATACACTTAAATAAGTCATGTATCCACTTGAGGTTACTCTAGGACTCTGCTCTTAACACAGGTTACCATTATGGTTACATGATACGCAGGGGGATAAAAAAATTACATGTTCTTGGAAAACATTTCTGAAGACTGCATGACCTGAAATCTTTATGTGTCACCCGACTTCGAGAAACGTGTTTCCCTAAAAAAAGGAGAATCTTTGGCCTTTAGGGACTTCTTTATTCGGGAAAATTTCCATTGCGGAACTGATGGCCAACAGGTTATCTCACTACCATTCCCTTACGACGCATCAATCATTGATAGAAAAAAGTGAAAGAAAGTGGTAAAGCTGAAAGTTTGTTCCCGAGAAACAATTTATTCTAAGAACTATCCATTTCCTTAAGTTTAATCTAGTGAAGTATGCAAAAACGCGTTTGGATTATCCACATTGTTGCATAATCTCAAAGCATTTCTTTCTAATTAAATAAAATAGTTGAAATACCTCAATTTTAATATAATTAATAGAAATACTTAAAATAAATTCCAGGGCTGCTTGTACTACATATTCACACTTTTTCTATTAAAAAGGCAAAAAAAGATGCAAACATGTAAGATTAATGTCATTGTCAATATCTCTATAAAAAAATGCATTTTTATTTTTCATCCATTAATAAACTTTCATTATGAAATCCATTCTTTTTTTTATATTTCACTTTGAAAAGAAAAGTCAATGCATTTTAAATTGTATCTTCGAAAACTTCAACAATAGATTAGAGAAGTAAAGTTTAAAAAAAAAATTGAAAAAATCTTAGTCAAAATTTATCAAATTTTATTCGTATTTCCACCCTACTTACGAAACAATATTAGGAGTACTCTTGGGCAATAGAATGCAAAGCATTTGTAAGCTTTGACTTGATACTAATTTTTTCTGGCTTTTTAAGTATAAGAGTACTGTGTGCACCTCAATAAAGCATACGTCTGAAAAACAACTTTTCCTTCTTCAAAATATATTCCACGTTTTGGCTATTATTTACTTTAGAGTTTCTGAAAATTTCATATCTCAATCGAAATATTTGTATTTTCTTTCAACCTAGTATTGTAATAAAGTACAGTTAAAGTGTAGCACTGAAACAAGCTAGCCGAAATAATGTTTTATAACTGAAATTTTAAATTATCTGTAAAAATCAACCACACACAGAAAAAAACAAGTTAAGTGTTAAAAATTTCACATCAATACATTTTATATTTCATTGATTGTTGAACAAGTAATAAAACAATAGTGTTCTGAAAAAATTTAAATCCTCGACACTTTTTTTTATGAAAATTATTCTTTTAAAAAAATAATAGTAATGTAGTACATTAAGGAAAAAAAAGCCCTTTTCGTTTCTAATATTTTAAATGCAGCCAGAAAAATCTTAAGATAGTATAATTTCATTGTGTTCATATAAAATTTTGCAAATAGCTATCTCAATAGAAAATGCATTATCAATGTTGATATACAATAGAATATCATTGTTGCTAAATGTTTTGGGGGTTTTAATTTTCCCTAAGAAGACTGAATTTCTCTGATCTTTTACTTACATTAAAATTCATCGAATCCAACAAATGATACCATACGTAACTATAAATTACGTAACATTCATACAACTAAATACAATAAAAGATTTCCCGTGGGCCAAGAGGTCAGAAAAAGTGAGCATTATTATTAATAGAATAACAAAATTAAAACTGATGAAGGAAGTACAGTAGAACCTGTTTTTGTGCGATCCTTTTTTATGCGATTTTGTTTTTGGGTGAATGTTTTTCATCAATGTACATATATACACTTCAAGACACTCTGTTCATTGGTTATAAACCAGTGCCTCTCAAACTTTCAATATACGCGACCCACTATTCAATCACCATTTTCATCGCGCCTCCCTCCATACAATAACAATGTATTGAATTCAGTACTTCTATACTTTGACACTAAACCTACAACACGACTTTAACCTCTTATGTGTCACCGACGTATATAAACGTCTCGCTCAACCAAAGCATTAATTTTCAGGACGTATATATACGTCTTTCTGAAGTACGATCTTTTCTATGCAGTGCTATCCATAAAACTATTCCGAAAGCTTTGGAATGCAATAAAATGACCTTTACAGTGTTTGTAAAGGATTTACTTATTTCAGAGGATTTGCTTATCTATTTCTTTTCTCTCCTCTACCCCCAGCCTTCCATAGTGCGTCTACGTGGAAAAAGGTGTCATTGAGGAGTGAACTGCATAACTTTTAATAGGCAGTTAAGGAATTAATTATAAACCGTACAAATCATCAAGACAAGTGTTAATACAAGCCCATGGAGTCCATGATAATTACAATCTTGTTCTTAACTTAGCATTGTTAAATTAATAATAAAATATTCATTGTGCACTACTGATACATTTATAAGTGTATTATTTCAGTGTAAATGTGTATTCTATATTTTATTATATCAGAAAATCTTTTGTTTGTTTACTCTTAATAAATTAATAATTTTTTAAATAGCCTTTTGTTTTCGACTTTTCAATATGCTCGCGCCCCCCTCGTATAGTTATCACACACCCCAAGGGAGACGCATCCCACAGTTTGAGACACACTGCTATAAACAATCTCCAACACAATTAAAGTTCAGTTCCATTCGCTAAACGAGCTAAGACGCACGCTTTTGTTTGAAGTCGACACTTTCAATGGCAGTGACATTTTCAATAATCTGATAAATTATGAAGACAGACAAGAAGAACCGGATTCTTTGAGAGCGGATAAAATATATCCTGGAATCCAGTTTTCTAACAAATCGGAGAAAAGCATTGTCTTGAAATATTCCAATTCTGAAAGGAGTTAGAAAGTCCAAAATAGATGTGCAGAGCTTCGATCCTGCACATCTGGTTATCGTAACGTAACTGACCAACCGACCATCGTCGCAAAAACATATCAAGGTGCCAAAAATTTGTACCTTCAAGTCATGAAAACGATTTTGAACTAATTCATCACAAAAAGATACGCGCTTAGGATTACAACGAGTAGCTTTGAATTATGTATATATATTTTGAAAAAACTTTTCTATTCTTCCAATGAGGATTTAAACATTTAAAAAAATTCATGCGCAACTTAATTATTTATTTTGTTTGGAATAATTTTCTCATAAATTTCGTAAATAATGCTGTATTTTCTAACTGTGACTTTTTTATGCGGTTAATATCCACCACATAAAAAAAAAATCTTTCTGTGGTACGTCGACGAAGCTTTGTGTAATATATGCGTATCTATGAAATGTCCGAATATTTTTTTTGTGCAGTCCCTGTCTACCGCACAAAAACAGATTTTATTGTAAATACATTACAAATAATGGGCTTCAAAGGAATATATTTTTCTTATGAATTAATTCACATTTTTGAAACATTAAATTTGAAAGACTTTTTTCCATCAAAATAGTGTAAAATAATTAGTCTAATAAGTTTGTTATTTATAAAGATATTATTTCTTATTTATTAAAAGTTATGCCTATCTGATTGTAATAAGTATTGTGTGTTGGAATTGTTACACTAAATGCCTCAAAAATTTTGTTTAGGCGCTGACCCCTGCTAGCAAACAAATGAAAATACAAAATAAATAGAGAAAAAGATTAATAAAAACATAAAATTATTATTTTTTTATTTCAAGAATGTCTATATAAGAAAATCTATTAACATTGTGCAAGAAATCGTTTGGTGATAATATTCGCAAATTATCTCAGGCGTAATAACATGGAAAATCCAATTTTTCTTCTTCAAAGAATATTGATACATTTTTTAAATTAAAATGCATTAATATATGATTTAATGAATCAATAATTTACAAAAAGTGCATGTATGCTAATCCATCAAACTTAAGTCTTGAAAAACCAAACTTAATTAATTTGTATCATTTTCGATTAATTTAAAATTTCAGTAAAATATATACATTTTTAAAATTTGATTAATTCAGTTTTTTTGAGCATGAAAGTTTTCTTTTGCTTTGTTTTTCTTCTTACTTTTAATTTATCTTATCAAGAGCCTGAATATCATTTATAAATGAAGTTAAGTTATATTACATATGAATTTCTTATTTTTCTGTGATTTCATATGAAGCTGGACGTCTAAATTATTATGCCAATATACTAGATTTAATTCTACAACGTGAACAATTTCTGAGCCTGAGTTAAATTTTTGAAATAACTGTTAGTATTTAGTTTAAAAGTCTTAAATAAAATCTGAATTTGAAGGATTGAATCAAACCCTGTCATCCATGAAGCATATTGACATGTCCAGGGTATGAAAATTCAAGTAGTATCGTAGATCTTACCATGATTTGGAATTAAACGAGTACATCTATAATTAAGCAAATATTTGAATTATGAATGAAATAACAAGGTAAAAACTGTTTAACAAGAAAGCAAATGAAATAAATACGGTTAAAACTCGCAACTCAAATGCACAATTCCATATATAATTTTAAGTAAAAAAACATCAGTATGAATAAAACAACTTAAAGTTGGAAAAAATCATGTTTATTTTCTGTCCAGAAACAAACCATTACGCATAAAGGTATATGACTACACCAGTACTCAAACCATCAACATGCACGACCAAATTTTCAGTCCTAATTTTCCCACCACTCAAACCTCAAACAATAACAATGTATTGTATGCAATAATAATGTATTTTGACGATAAACTTACAAACCGACCATAATTATAAATTATCAAGATAAATCTTAAAATTTGTATAAGTAATTATTAAGTAATATATATTTTAAGTAAGTTATTTTTAAGTAACATATCACTAATATCATCTTACTTTCCTTTCTAATTTTTAAATTGGAATATATTGCAAAATAATTTTTAAGTGAACAGGGTACCAAGATTACCAAGTATACAGATACTTTGACACCGAAAGGCTCTCAACTGCCGAAGAAGAAATATTCATCTATTTCACCTCAAGTGTAGTAATCAAACAGCAATTTAATAATAAATAACTCTTTGAATTTTGAGCTGGGGTGGATGATGAATTTTCTGCATTGAAAATAAAAGTATTTTGTATACTATTACCATTAATAACTCTAGTATTTATTAAACTTGTTCTTAATTTAGTATTGATAAATTAATTATGAAATACCTTGTGCAGTTCTAATACATTTTAAAATATATTATATCAATGTAAATGTGTATTTTATTTTTTATTACGTCAGAAGGTATTTTGTTTTGCTTCCTTTCAGTAAATATTTTTTTTTAATTAATCTTTTATTTTAAAGTTTTCGATGGGCTCGGCCCTCCCCCACCCCGTAAGATTATCTCGCCCTGATAGGAGGGAGTGCCCCACAGTTTGAGAACCGTTGCTCTAGTGTCAGCACATGGTTCTAACATCAAACAATGGGCTCAATTCATGTGACGTCATAGTCCCATGATAGTGAAAGCCACGTGATTCTAGCCAATAAATTCAAAAACTCATGCGACGTCATAGTCAAACGATAAAAACTATCTAGTGTTTCCAGCTAATCAATTCACTCACTTCGGTGTTGCTAAGTTTTGCTTTTTGCAGAAACTTTCTCTGAAAAAGTACATATACAAAATGCATTTTATTTAAAAGCATAAGCATAAAAAACACGACTTTTTTTGATTTAAGAAAATCTTTTTGAAGAATTTTTTTCCTAACATTTAAACATTTTTACCCAAATATGAAATTTGAAATTTTATCTGAATTTTACAAATATAACAAGTACAATTAGTTAAGTGTTTGTTTTGATTTCATTGGAAAACACGTGTTTGTTTTTATCATGTGACTTCATGAATTGAGCTCATTGGCATTTACACCTCTCAAGAAGTAGTAACTTCGGATCAGTAGCTATTAGTGGGCTTAATTGCTGGTTGGCTTCACGCATTTGTCCCATGGCTGACCATACCTGAAGGAATCCCAGTATAAATCAACTTTTACCATTGGTTCTTTTAGGCCAACATATAAAAAACATTAGCATTACACATAAATAAATTCGTTATGCAAACTTATACGCTGTTTCAGAGCCGGTGCATACGGGGACGTATGAGTTCATCTTAAATTTTTGATAGTTTTTATTTATTTGTTTTACTCCTGTCTGGTTCTAAAATATTCTAAACACCTTGATATTTGAGAATATGTTTTTTTCCCTTCAAAAATTGCAATTTAAAATAGCCAATGAACACTACATTTTACACATGACGAATATACTCGGCAAAGCCCAAAACCCTGCAACTTCTCCATGAAGGGTGTACTCGCCAATCACAGTTAATTGGTAAAGAATGTAAAAAACTATAAAAATATCTTTTGCTTAAGAAAAATATTTGATTTTGAAAATATATTTGAACTGTATGAGATTGCAAACCCTTTAGTCAAGTTTTACTTTTAAAGAAATATTAAACTGCCCCTTCTTCAACTCTTGTTCAATCAATCAATATAATACCCAACTGCAAACAAATGAAAACCATCTGATTGGAAAAATTTTCTGATATTTGTAATAGTCTCCAATTGTACTCTGTGGTACTATCTAGACTTTTAAAGCCTTTTGAGAACCTACAAGAATATTTATGGCTATGAGAGATTTAGTGCATAAAGGCTAATCTTGATGATTCATCTTTATTTGATTATGTAATTAACAATATTCCTTATTCCTCAAACAATAAAATTATTTTATATGATTGTAAAACCATCTCCGAATTTAAAGAAAAATTGAGAATATATTAATGAAAAATGTTTTAATGCCTGAAAACAATTTTGATAAAAAGGTAAATGATCCTAGTCATGATCCAAGGTTTCAACCGAAAAACACGTCTTACCACTTAATAGACTAGTGGACTTAAAGGGTCAAAAGCCCCTCATGCAGGAATACTAATCTTGAAAAGAGTTACGAATGCAAAACTTTTGGCCATGTAAATACTGATAGCCCAAAAAATCCCACCAATTCAACAACACCTAGCCACAAATTTACAAACCCTCTGAATGATCTGCTCATAACAATTCACAATTGTCTGGAAATTCTCTTAAGAAATTGCATGTTCCAACAATCCTAGCGAAGAATCGATTCTCTGTGCTTTGTAACACTGTTTCACAAGCCAACATTAATAAGGAAAAAAAAACTAAGCATTGTACCTATGTTAAATTTCATTTCAGTTCCAGGCTTACTTCTAGGTATTCGAATTTCGTAATATTTATTTATATGGTGTCTCAAGGTCATTGGGACAAACATTAAGGGGAGGTAGAGGACATATAAGGAATCATAACTGTATAGCAACCCATGTTCGTAAACGTCTTCATTCGGCGCTCTGAGGAGGCGTTTTTCACAAGAGCATTGAAGGATATAGATCTGCATTAGTGCAATTCTATCAGCTGCTATTCCTGTAGATGGAACGTTTTACGAACACCTAGAGCTGGCAGATATTTACCTACCGTACGGATTGGTAGAACGATATACACTAACAGTAGAAAGATTGAACCACGAAAGGTGCTCATAAACAGATAGACTGGACCACCGGATGTTTACTAATTTGCATCCTAATTTGGGGCCCATGCATGACTCCGTGGGCAACATGGCCCGCCCTGGGGGGGGGTCACGAGTGACTCGAACTTCCAGCATGAAACAAAATGTGTAGGCTACCGTTTGAACTAATCCAAGTGCCAGCGTATGAGCGCCATTACTGCTGCCGTAGGAGGGTCTCTGAGTAGTGTTCATTGTGTTTTGAAACGTTTGGAATTACACCTAAGCCACCTACAAAGTGTACGTCATTGCTTCTTCCAGATCATCCTGAGCGTCTGCGTTTTGCACAGTGGTATCTCGACCACTGTGGTACCTTTCCCATCCTACGTGTTACATCTTTCATCTTTACATACACGCTTTGAACAATTTTTTGTTATTTTCGCATACTATATACCATAGCACATGTAATATTTTAGATGATTTTAGTCTTATGTCTCCTCCAACAAGCCAATCTAGCAACACCAGCAATATAGTAGTTTCAAGATAGGGAGCGGAGGATCGAATCAACGATCCAGTCTCCTGTGATGTTCAACTTAGTTTAGTTTAGTCTTGTGTCTCTTTGTTTCTTGTATTTGTCATAGTGCTTTCAAACGGCTTTTGCGACTATGAGTTACTTTGCAAATTAACTATGAGTTACTTTGCTTTGAGTATTCTTGTTGTCTCCGACCTTCCCTTAAATTTGTCTTAATTATCCTGGGATACCCTGTATAATAGTTTCCCACTGGGGTATGGCCTATATATCTGGATAGGTTTTTCATTGAAAACACTTGTTGCATGAAAAGAAATGGTACATTTTGATGTAAATTTGTTTAATGGAAAAAGAACGGTAAATTTCTCATTCAACAGAAAATCAACTACATAAATTCCATATTTGCAGCATTTTCTGTCATTCGTATCTTTGAGCTGTATTTTGATTTAACTGCATAAAAATTCGTCTCCATGGTATTCAATTAAGGCATTGTTTTCATAAGTATTTCATATATTGCTTTAAAAATGTAAAATATCTAGTTATTGATTTATAATAATTAACCTTTATTTTATATTTTAGCATCATTAGTAAAACATATCAGATACGCTAGAAGTTATAATCATTTTGAAAGCGAATAATATCTTCGTGAGTATGCAAATTGTTTTCAGTAATAAAAAGTTCAACAAAAAAAGATAATTTTAAAAAGTCATTTTGAGAAATGAAAAGAAGGTATGTCATTAAATAAACTTTTGTCTGATATTCATCATTAGGGTTTTATTTATAAATAATGGAAACACATTTCAATCAGCAATTTCGAAATTTTAATGTTTATTTTTCAAGTCCTTTCTTTCAATCGTTTTTTGTTTATGTTAGGTATCAAAAAGACAAGCGATGTATATCTCGATTTGTCGCACCTGTGAATAGATAATGAAAAAAAAAATATTTGCAAAAGCCTAAATAAGGCAAACTTATTATAAAAGAAAATAATAAATACCAAAAAATGCTCTGTGCCATAACAATAGATAACACAAAACTTCATTTTATAACTGAAATAATTGTATAGATTTTTAAAAAAAGAACTTCATAATATCCTCCATTGAAAACTATTATCTACTTCCCTTCAATTATTAATTGGTAAAACGTATGTTTAAACATTGAAGCATTTCTTTGAAAAATGCGAATAGTTTAAACTATTGAAACGACAGAGCAGATTCATTGAATTTTCCGTATGTCACAAAACTTTCTGGTAAGAAATAAAAGATATAAAACTCCTGTAAATGTAAACCGCGGTATTAGTCGCCACAGTAAAGCCAAACTGTTGCTTAATGATAATTGTGTGTTACGAAAAACAAAATGGAATGAAATGAAGAGTAGTATACCAAACTTCATTTCCATATTTGTCTGTTGTGCTGGACTTGTACAGGCATCAGAAGGAAGGCTGAAAGCATGGCCACTTGTAAGCTTAGTTTTACTTTTCTCAACAGTTGACTATATGGCTCTAATAATAGTAGATTTTGATATAATTAAATTAAAGGTAAATTTACCACTTTTAATCACTTTAAGCCTTACTTCAGTAATGTATTTTTTAATGATACGTATGAAAAAACGCTTGAGCTTTCTACTTCTCAAACTTCAATACTTACCTTCTTCTACAAAGGAAAGCATATACAGTTCATTGATGCTAGTTATTTTCCTTATTCCTTTGGCTGTAGCTATGAGTGTAACGATCTTGTGTGACAAGAAAATTACTTCAACTGAGTATACTTTTGGACATGAAGTAGAAAATCAGTGGGCTCAAATAATGTTGATATTTTTTAAAGAGTACATCTACTTTTTTACTTACCCAGCATTTCCCTGTCTTATTGATGTCTTGTATTGCACAATCTGCGTACGATGTTCGTGCGCTATCAGAAAACTCACCCGTAAGATTTCTCTCTGCTCTCCAGAACAATTTGGGCCATCAGAACAAATTCAGGTTCTCCGATACAAGGCAAAGATAGATGAAACTTTGAAAATTACACAAGAAATATTCTCTGTGCCTTCCTTCTGTTTGATCGTGGCGACTTCAATCTCTTGCTACAGTTCGCTTGGATTGTACCTGTTAACAAACCCAGGAACAATCCAGTTAATAGAAGTGTTTACTGCCGCCGTGTTTTCTTTCTTGTGTTTGACAGGCACTCTGTGGACTGCTGGAACATTATCAGTTGAGCTGAATAAACTAAAGGACACATTTTACGAGAAGACTTATTTGAGATGGATTTCCTATAGATTTCCTTCAGAAGAAAATTCCAGAAAAGAAATTTTTGATAAACCTGATTTTGTTTTTACAGGATGTGATGTTATAACTTACACACGAAGCTCTGTCTTCGCTATAGTAGGAGCTCTCTTAACTTACACACTTTTAATCTTAAATATGTCTTAAATTAAAAAGCTTTATCTGTTAGTACAGTGCTTCTCAAACTTTCAATACTTGCGACCCAATACTCAATCATAATTTCTATCGCGCCCCCTCCATACAATAATAATGAGTTGAATTCAATAATACTATACTTTGACGCTAAAGATGACACCGGCGTATATAAACGTCTTGCTCAGTCAAAGCGTTAATATCCCCGGTACGCATATATACGTCTTTACGACGTACCATCTTTTCGATTCATTGCTTTCCATAAAATTATTCCAAAAGCTTTGGAATGGAATAAAAGGACTTCGACAATGTTTGCGAAGTATTTGCTCACTTATTGCTTTTCTACCCCTTTCTCCCAATATATCACTTACGTGGAAAGTTGTATTGGAGAGCGTATAGCGTACCTTTTTATCGGAAGTTAAAATATTAATTATAATATAAGTGTTATATTATATACACAAATTATGAAAATAAGTATTAATTTTTATATACGTATAATTTTATACATGGCAAGCCCATGGGGTTACTTGTAATTTTAAACTTCTTAACTTAGTATCGTTAAATTAATTATAAAATATATTGTACATTTATAAATATATTACATCAGTGTAAATGTGTATTTTATTTTTTATTATGCTAGAATATATTTTGCTTGTTTACTTTCAGTAAATTAATAGTTTTTTTTAAATAATCTTTTGTTTTCTACTTTTCAATATGCTCACGGCTCCCTTGCAAATTTATCACGCCCCCTAAGGGAGCGCGCCCCACAGTTTGAGAAACGCTGTGTTAATAAATCCCTACTAATATTATAAACGCGAAAGTTTGTTTGGATGTTTGTTCCTCTTTCACGCAAAAACAACTGAATGGATTTTAATGAAACTCTACAATAATATAGCGTATATATCATAATAACACATAGGCTATAATTTATAAAGATATTATTTGAAGAGTCGAAAATATTAAGATAATTGTCAAGTAAGTGGGAAAATATTCTGCCATCTGCCAGCAATTCTGGCGTGCGCTGTAAAAAAGACCGCTACAGCATATATCTATCTTTCATGTCTGAAGTAAATCTTTCACTTTTTGTTTTGTCTACGCCAGGCGTTCGCTTCTAATTTACTCCTTTAATCAGTGTAATAATCTCTATTTTTTATTTTAGAATAAAACTAAATTTTGAAGGGAGAGGTTGTTTTAAATCTATCTTTATTTGAATAGCTCCTATTGATTTTTTTATGAATAAGCCATTATCTCTAAAATAATGAACCATACATACAACAAAATTAATAATTTATTTCTATGCACGTTTTTTTTTTCGATTATATAATGCACATTTGGTAGTAAGAAATTGATCCTTATATCAAAATAAATACTTTTAGCGCTTCTGGTATACTTAAAGTAGATAAACTTTGTCTTTGACACTACATCATTTGGACAAATTTGCATAATTTGTTTGTGGTTAGTAGTTCATTATAACTCTATAAATTTAATTGAATAGGCAGATATTACATTTTTAAGTATAAAAATAATAACTACTATACTGTATTTTTTGGAGTGAGTGTGTGAATGAATATTAAGGTGGCACTGTTTAGCAACACCCGGGCTTTTGGCGAAAGACCACGTAATTTTGAGCCATGGTCGAGTGACGTGGACGACACCTGTGTGAGCTGGTACCCTCCTTTCCTAACTACCATACCACATCAATGGGAGGGCGTTTGAGCTCTCGACAGATTTAACGTGCATCGCTACCCTACACGGTGGGTGTTTAGTGGTACTGGGCTTGAACTCGTGACAAGGCCAGCCACGATCCGATACCTTGACCATTCGGCTACCACGGCTACTGTATTTTAGGAAGTGTAGAAAAAGTACCTACTAAGAATTTTGCCGCAAAAGCGTAAGTCTAATTTTTCCCAAGGCTCTAATAAAGCTCGAGCTATGAAAGTAGCTAGATAGTTGCCAACTTGACTTTATCACCAAAATTTCGCTTTGTTTTTCATTGAATCACCATTTAAGAAACGGCATTGCTTGCGAATATTTCAATTTTAACATAAAATAAACACGGCAGAAAGTAAGATTAACATATTACACTTTCAGGTATAAATTATTTACTCTATTTTAAGCGTTCATTACGCAAAATTTGTAACAATGTGTTACTTTTGCTGAGCAGAGATCAGATTTGGAAGGTATTTTCAAAATTCGACCCTCAAGAGAGTTACGGGAAGTTATAAATAAAAAAAAATCCTTTTTATCAGCTATTAGATCTACAGACTTAAAATTTAACAAACGTGTGTTTTTTTCTTTTACTTCTTTTTTTGTTCAGTTGAGATATGCAAAACCTTTTTTTGTTTAATTTGCAATTCACTTAAAAAATTAACTCATTAAAAACTTCTTTATCCTTCAATCTGTATTGTTTAATTTTTCATTTCACCCGTGCGAAGAACGGGTATACCAGCTATTTATGTATAATCCTAAAGAAATTTAATTTCTTTGAATAATTGTATCAGATTTTTTATTATTTTTCTCGGCAAACACGCTAATTATTTTACTTAACTGTATCAATTTTGCCTGATAATAATAACGCATAAAATGTACTTCAGAATGCATGCATTTCACGCATTCTGCTTCCTCTCTTGCACCATTCAGTTTATTTTATTCAGTTTCTTTTATCCATTCAGAATATTTTATTTATCTAGTCTTAAAATAAATATTAGTGAACACTAATTATGCCTCAGAAGGGCTAGTACTTATAAGGAGACTCTAAGAGTTTTAAGTGATTATAACGTGATGCTAATTTTATTTTTTATTTATGATCTAGAATTATTGCTATATACTTTCATTAGAACGGTAAATACTGTTAACCCGCGGTCACTCGCGCCTGTTTTTGCTACCGTCGTTACTCGCGGGGTGTAGAGAACACCCCAAACTTTTTACACTTGTATTTAATTATGAAAATAAAATTAAGTCATTATGATACATATTTATAAAGTACAAGATGTTTTTTGTATTATACAAATAAAATTATTAAATTTTTTGCATACAAATGAGACTAAAATTAATTTAAACTAAACATACATTTTCATTTTAAAACACATAATTTTATATTTTTCATAAACCAGTATATAAAACGTATATACCAGTAATAAATATACTTTATAATTAATGGAATAATGATAGTAGAAAGTAGAAAAATAATATTTTAATCATTTTCCAAACATTCAGAGCAGACTGTCTACAAATGCTCAACTTCTCGCGGGAGTTCTCAGCCCCCAGATAAACTTTTGAAGGTCATTACATTCCAATAGCTCGAGAAAGAGGGATCGCATCAGGTCTGAAGGTTCAATGACCTAAAATGTGCTGCTAAATAAAAAATCATGGTTCTGGGCATTCTTTTTAGAATCCTGGGAGGATTTTCTTGTTGCTAGGGTGTACAGAACACCTCGCGCGAGTGATCGCGGGTTAAATGAAAATTCCAACTTGACATGTGTGTGTGAAAAAATACGTTATAAAAATTATTTACATGCACAATCAGGGATTTATAGGTAGTTATTGCTAAAAATTGTGATTTTATACCAACATTATATAGCCAAGTTCTCGGTCTAGTTTCATTTTTAATTTTGGTAATACAAAACAGATTGTTATATTTTGTTTGAATAATGTCCTCTATAAGTACAATATATACTGCTGCTTGTAAGAAATGCAACACAAAGAAGGAGTCATCAGAATTGAGTGAAATGTAATACACAATCAACTTGTAGTAGTACAAATAAATGAATATATAAATTTTCGAAGCAAAAATACAATATTAAGTGTCTTGAATTATTATTTGGGGTGACCACCACGTGCTGCAATGTTGCTATACGACATGCCACAGAGTCAAACAGATGTTGAATGTCTGCTTGTAGAAGAGAATTTCATATTACTTGTATGCGCACCCAAAGTTCATCTTTTAAAGCTGTAGAATGCGAATCAAGAACGAGACGCTGACCAACCAAGTCACACTTGGCGACATATCCGGCCAATAAGCCGGTCAAGGAAGAAGTTGCGTGTTTTAGACAGAAAGGAAGTCTCAAGAATTCCTTGCAACTTGTGGGCGTGCATTATCCTCTTGAAAGATAGATCCAGGGATGCCTTAAGGAAGGGAATGACTTCTGGATCTAGCTCTTCACTGAAGTATCTGCTGCTATTCAGATGACCCTCAATTCGTAGCACCTTAGATCGTCCATGACTATATATCCGGCTGTTTGGCCACTCACTCGATAACTCACTGTGGAAGGCAGCATTCACCTGCATAGCGTCTAACACGAATGAGGCCATCATAGTTCCACAAGTTAAAGTAAGATCCGTCAGAAAATACAACTCTTGTCACCAATATGCTTGCAAGGCTTGGTGTTCATAAACCCATTGAAGATGCATCCGTTGATGATTTGCCAAAGTGGGAACCTATATAAAAGAATCCTTATCTGCAGTCCACATTGCAGCAAACGTCGACGAATTGACGAAGCTGACATTAATACACCTGTAACAGTATACCAACGGGCTATCAATTGCCTGGAGGAAACTGTATGATCAATCACCTCCATGCGGACAAGATGTCAACAAATACGTACTGATGTCACCTCCCGTTTTTAATTGTTGGTTTTTTTTAATTGGCTGGTGATCGTCGGTCTACTGCTTCCAAACTGGCATCACTGCAGAACTGTTCCGTTGCAAATGAACTGATATTGCGTGACAGGAAAATCCTACTTCACGAAGGCCGATGATTCTCCCTCATTCAAACTCCATAAATTGTTTAAATTACATCTTATTTCAACGAGGAGGTATACTTGGGTCCCCTAAACATTTTCGACTAACAAATAGCCTTGCACAATTTTCAACGTCCCACTACAGCCCTCTATTTATACTCTTTCGGTATCAGTTAAGAGGGCGCTGCTCACAACACGCATAAGCGGTGTATCGGAGAAAGAGAGAGAAACTTTACTACTATACATAACATCTTCTAATTGACATTTATTGTAAATTTCGTTTCATTTGGATGATTCTTTCATGGAGTTGCATTTTAAAGAAACAGTTTATATTAGCTTACACCCACCTTGAAAAAAATATTTTCCTTTTTTAATACCCTAATATAATAGAAAACAGAAATTAGAAGAATTCATGACATTTGAAATATAACACAGTACAAGTAATTCGTCTGACTAATTTGACTAACTAATTTAGTTAGTCATGATTTCATTGCATGTTTCTCCGTTTTTTATCTTTATTCGCTTAAAGGGATTGAATACGTTCCGAAACGTGGAATTATCCCAAACGTAAAATTGAATAGTTTTTTTATATATATATTTAGTGCGATTTGCATTATAATATGAATATAAAATTGGTTTTTAGAATAGTATTACAATAAAAAATTAATTATATAGATATAAACCATCATAATAATATTTTACGTATATACAGCTAGTAATTTTGTACAGGATCTGAATTAGGATTTTTGAAACACATAACTGAGAAGTGGATTTATTAATAGTTTAAACCTTTACCTACCGCATTATCATTTACTGCAGTTTTTTTCAAGCCATATTTTTTTTTAATCACTACATTAAAAATTAAGGGATATACATAAAAAAAACACTCCACTTTAGGAAATTTAATCCATTAGAGCTAATTAATTAATTAAAGATAATCAACTGTACAATTAATTATGCACACTGTCCACTTAAAATAAATAGTCAAATCGTTTTCTAAGGTCTTCATTTACGTACAAAAAAAGTAAGACACTTAAATTTTGACATTAACTATTTTTTCGGAACAAA
>BMAV01027968.1:16596-31996 GCA_019973955.1 Trichonephila inaurata madagascariensis | reverse complement strand
TTGTCACGGTCGTATATATACATCTTTCCGAAGTATGATCTTTTCTGTACACTGCTATCCATAAAATTATTCCGAAGGCATTGGAATGCAGAAAAAGACATAGACAGTGTTTACGAAGGATTTACTTTTATCACAGGATTTTCTTTTTCTTTTTTTTTTCGTTTTCAGGGGGGCCCCGCCCCCCTCTTTACCAATATTTACATACACGCGCCTACGGGAAAAACGGTGATATTAGGGAGCCAATCGCATAACTTTCAATCGGTAGTTAGGGGATTAATTATAAACAGTACAAATTACCAAATAAGAGTTAATTCTTGTTTTAAATTTGATATATGACACAAGCCCATGGAGTCACTAGTATTTATTAAACTTGTTCTTAACATAGTAATGTTAAATTAATTATAAAATACATTGTGCAATATACTGATACATTTATAAGTGTAAAAGTGTATTTTATTTTTTTATCATCTCAGAATGTATTTTTTGTTTGTTTACTTTCAGTATATTATACATATATGTATTTTTTAAATAATCTTATGTTTTCGACTTTTCAATATGCTTGCGCTTCACAGTTTGAGAAACGCTGGAAAACACAGAATTTGCCGTTTTAGTGAAAATTTTCGAAAGTCCTTTTATGTTTTAATTGTAGCCCATATACATTTAACATTCCAAAAACACTCTATTTTTGTTTTTACGATATTTAGAAACAAAGTTATAGCATAATTAGTAAACCGGAAACGGAGTTTACAAAACCGGAAGCAGATCTCTACACAAAATATTTTTAAGATACTAAATTGAAATTATCAGAACATGTTTTATTTAGTGCTATCTGTGTTATGAATCAAAATCTAATCACTATGTATATATTTATGCCTTTTATTTCAATTTAAAAAAAACACCATTAATTTTTCAAAGAATCGAGTTTTTGCATAAAATTTGGCATATATTTAAGAACCTTTCAAAGTGTAACACATGTTTTAATTTATAATACATATAAAGGTTTTATTTATGTACTGTATAAGCATTATTTAAATATATCATTAGAACTTAATGTAAGAGATCGTAACTTCAATTTTTCATCAAAATTTCACTAAAAATGACAATTGTTAAGTTTATAAAACTCTCAAGAAAACAGCAAAAGGGTAAAAAAAAATTCCGCATTAGTTAAACATAAAGCTAAAGAGAGTTTAAGCTATAAATATGGTGCGTTTAAAAATGTAAAATTAGTAAAAAATTGTTCATATTGTTTTAAAATATTTAAATGCATTTTCTCTGAGATACTATGTTTTTTTTTAATTTTTGCTTCATGATATAGTTCACTACAGAATTTCTTTATAAGATATTGAATTTAAATTTTCAGGAAATGTTTTATTTAGTTTTATTTGTAGTGTAAAATTTAATCTAATACATGTGTATATATTTATAAGTTTTATTGCTCGCTTTGTGAGAAAAATAGTATTAGTTTTTTCAAAATACGGTTTACCGTAACTGCAATTTTTCACTCAAAGTTTTCAATACATCCGAAATTATTCTTAATTTTGTAGAAATTGTATTTGAATTCGTAGTTTTATGCCCCATTTCAAACAAAAAAGTGTTTATTTAGTTGAAAATTTATATATTTCAAAAAAAGTGATTTGAAGGTACTCACATACCTTACGCAAACTGAGACTTTCTTTTGAAGCAGTTTATGTGATACATAATTCAAATCCCAGCGAAATCGCCTATTTGGAAAGCTTCGAGATAATCTCGTGAGTCGGAAAATGTCTGTTGGATGCCATAAAATTATGGAAATTCACAGAAACTGAGAGATATGGGAAGTCCGTGATCTTATGCAAAGTTTATGCATACTTAAGCATTGTCTTCATAAGGACCTCAACCCAATAACGTTGCCCCAGAATATTTAGATAGAAGTGAAATAACTTCAGTAAGAAATAAAGATTATTTATTACAATATTATCTTAACGATGGTTGAAACATATGAATTTCTATAATGATTGCTTTTTTGATGAGCATCACTGAATATTCAAAAAGTTCTCATGACGTGTACATTTATTCATGAATGCAGCTTCATTCATTTATGCATACCTTAAAGGATATGTGAAGTCCGTCTCACAGAAGCAAAATACAATTGTGCTTCTATTACAAATATTTTAGAAAAATATTTTTATGAGTTACTAGGAGAAGTCAATTACACACCTAACTTTTCAATTCTACGTTAACAAACTTTATTTGTATAAAACAAGAAAAATAATAATAATAATAATAATAAAAACATGAGATTAAAAGTCTTTGGAATTTCAAATAACGATTAAATTAAAAAAAAAGTAATGTTATAAATAATTGAATTCTGGGAAGAGAAGAAAATTATTTGAACTTATATATATATATATATATATACACTCATGGACCAAAAAAATTAGCGCTCCAAGAAAGAGCCGTCAAAATGAAACGAAATTTTACATACGTAATGATCCCCAATGGCCATTGTGATACCAAATGTCCTTCAGCCAGGCACCTTCGTATGCTTCGAGAAGACACATTGGGCCCTAGTGAAGGTGCTTCCTGTGCCTGGACGGTTGCCGATGAAGGAGTTGGCTGTGCGCGTGCACTTCTTACGATATGGCGGTCTTCTCGACGACTGTTCTTTCGAGGGCGTTCTGAGCCTGGTTTTCGTGTAAATGATATCTCTCGGATCCACTGGTCCCAACACCTCCTCACAACACAATCAGAGTGGTCTAATTAACGAGCTACTTGCCTAGGTGACCACCCATCTTCCATCATGCCGATTTCTCCCCCTCTCACACTACGACAGCTGCTCCTATTGTCTTCGAAAACGGCGTAATGGCATGTGTCAGTTCACGGCATGCGGAACACCATCTATGTAGTTAAAAGAAAGGTGTGTATTGTTGTGTCTTCAAATAAGAATATGGGAACTGTGTTTGCGCCAGCCCAACTGCACATGCCCAGTAATTCTGATATGAATGTTAAAAGTGTTGTGAGTAAAAAATAAATTTGAGTCCACTAGAAACTGTGTCGTGATTGTGTCATGAGAATAATGAAGGAGTAATTAAGCTATCGACTAAAAGAGAACCATAAATATGGACAGTGTTTGCACCATAAAATTGGTTATTGTGCTAGAGACTCTGGAGTCAACTGCTTAAGTGTTGAAGTTGACCCAAAAGCATGTCTTCATCAGTTCTTCCTTTGTAAACGGTTCAGCACACTCAAACAAGCTTTGGTTACCAGTTTTATACTCCACGGAGAACGACGTTAAACACCCTCTACCAGCTATACCTAATGCGCAATCACGCTGCATTTCTAATCAGTTGCATAGCTCCGGGACATGTACCTTCATGCCAAGTTTCGTTACGATACCGCAATTATTTCTTGGAGCTCTAACTTTTTGTTCATGTAAATATATATATATATATATATAATGCATAAGCTATGCTGTAGTAGATTTATAAATGAAATGAAATATTAATTTTCTATAAGCACAATAATTCGAATAAATTTATTATTTTTCCTACCAGAAAATTTATTGTTCTCATGTTACTATATTTATCAAAAAAATTAATAATTTAAAATTATTTATCTTGTTTATTCCGTGATAAATCTTTCTTTCTATAAGAATTCTTACTCTTGTGAAAAAATAATTTAATGGTTTAATTACTCCCCTTCCTCCGTCGAGTAGTAAAAACTTATAACAAAATTCTTAAGTTATTATTTCAATATTACTACATATTATGAAAAATCAATACATTTGTAATATAAGTTTACGATTTTTATTTCATACTTGATGATGAATCTTTAAAAATCTTTCATATGTTTTAAAAAATTGATAAATAATTTAATTTTACTACTTTTTCTAATCAAAAAGCATAATTTGAATGAATTTTTATTTTTTTTGGATAAGCTATTAAATGTACCCCAAATCTTGTTGTTAATATGTATTTTCCGAAGCATTTTTATAGCTTTTCATTAAAAGCTTGAAAATACTCTTTATTTAACAACAAAGTGCAAGCCAATTGAATTCAATTAAGTTGAGTTTTCCGTCAGTCAATCTTCGCAAATTAAGAAATTAACAAATCAATTCACTGCACTCCATTTATTCCCTTAATAGAATACCTCTTATTCAACGTCTCCGTAAGAAAAAGCAATTAGAAATCGTGCCTACTAATCAAATTACCAGAAGAGGCTTGCAATACAATTCACAATCAAAGGTAAGACTAATTCAACCGAAAGGTTCAAGTCTCTGATTGTGTCAAAGAATCTGTGATCGAATTTCGAATGCTCTGAATTGTACAGACAGTAAAACTGTTGTCTGGAATGTGGGAAGCATTGTGAAATTAACTGTGAATTACTTTAGGAAGATTTTATGCTGTTCTCGTTAAGTGATGTCGAATTTTTGAAGAACGTGCCACATAAATTTAACCTGTGTAAATCTTAAAATATATTTTCCCCAGCGTGTTCCTTTTTTTTAAAACCGTAGATAAATGATTCATTGTAATATACTGGAAAAACATTTTAGAACAAGTAATATAATTTTTGTAAAGTCAATTTCTACTTCTTAAGAAAAACTTACAGGTGCCATCTGTTGCAGATAAATCCAACTTCGTCAGAAGTAACGCAGAATAAATTTAAAATTAAAAAAATAAAATTTAATTAATGAACTACTATTTAGATAAACTAAAAAACTGTCTTAACATCTAGTCTCATCCACTAGAAGTTTAAAAAATTGTATTTGGACTTAAGAAAATGAATAAAAAACATTTTGTTAAAAATTGAAAATTCGAACAAGATATATATAGAAAGAGAGTGAACTAATTGTAGGAATTGAAAAAAATAAAAATAGTTATCATGCAAACATTGCTGCATAGCATTTTCTATTAAATATATTATAATTTGAGTTTCTTTTTTTATAATTTTATGGGTTTTTTTTGTTTCTCAACCGCCAAAGAAATTATTATATCCCCTACTAAAATGCTGACTTTTTTTTTCTTTCCTTTTTTGCGAGCTGTATGACGCATGGACGATTCGGTCTTTCATCAAAATTTGCTCGAGGCTTATTTTTCAATAATATTCTTTTTCATCGTTTCGATTACCTTTTTGGAAAGTTTTGTCTATTTTTCATGTTTTACATTTTGAGAAACTTATGGAATTATAATGCGTGTCAAAAGTTTAAATACATCACGGATTCTTAATATAAATTAATATTATTTAATCAAATTTAAATACATGCTCCTGTGGGCTCCAAATTGCAGTTTTTAAAATTATATTTAACACACTATTTAACAAAATATTATATTTACACAACACCAGGTTCGAGAAGATACAGCGGCCCTTATTGAAGGTGCTAACTGTGCCGAGATGATGGCTTTAAGCGTGCATTTCTTACGATGTGGCTGTCTTCTCGAAGACTGGTCTGTAGAGAGTGTTCTGAGCCTGGTCTTCGTTTAAATGATATCTCTCGGATCCACTGGTCCCAACACCTCCACACACCACAATCAGAGCGGCGTAATTGACGTGCTACTCGCCTAGCTGACCACCTAGCTTCCATCATGTCAGTGATTCTCCCTCTGTCAAACTGCGACAGCTGCTCATATTGTCTTCGAAAATTGCGTAATTGCATGTCTACCTCACCTCTTCCTTTGTAAACGACTGAGCACATTTAAACAAGCTTTGATTACCACGGTTACCACTTGGTTTGGCTCCACGGAGATTGACGTTAAGATGTCACTTCACGAAAATCCATGAAAAAATCAATTTTTCAATTTTGATTGAAACATAAAATACCATTCTGTTTCTTTCTAATGCAATTTAAATTTTTGATCTAGCTGAATTAGAAGTATTTTTAATATATTTTTAAAAAAGTTGTTTACATCTGCCAAACCCCAAAACCGCTGATTGTCACGCCCCTCTCAAATCAAAACAAAAGACACATGCTACTTTTAAGCCTTATCAAATGGTTTAAATTGATTAAAAGAATTTATTTTGATCAGCAATTTATTCAGGAAAGAAGTGAAGTGAATAGTTGTAGATGTTTGTTTACTTACAGGCTAATTTTTATCTCGTTAAATGCAACGAATTTCTGCTATCGTGTGCAATAGTGTTTTCCATCAAAAACATTAATAATAAAACGTTTAAAAAACGTTTTTTTAAACTCGGATTCATAATATAATGTTTAAAAAACGAAAGTTTGGAAAAAAATGTACAAAAACCCAAACTTTCAAGGAATTAAATGTTGATAACAGTCAGACAATTTCAACATAAGTAAATCAGCTTTAAAATCAAAGTTAGGTAAATTTAATAAAGAGTATGTATTTTGTTTTCTTTAGATTCATTTGAAAGTTTCTGTGAAATAACTGACATTGTACTATTTTCTTGTGCTTTGAAACAACATTAATTACATAAAATTAATGTAAAAACCTAGGTTTCACATAAATTTTGGTCGCCAAATCTAGGATTTGGCTGCAAAATTTAATATGTTGTGACACTTTTGTGGTCTTATCCAAACATTTCTTAATAACAGGTTTACTAAAATAGTAGTTAATCAAAAAAGATACAAAATTATATGAAGTGAACAATAGAATTTCATATGCTATGAGGTCTATTTCAAAAGAAGCAGTTGCAAAAATATTTTGCGGAGTTATAAATTTGTCACCTACACCAAAGTGGTTTTAAGATTCCATGCATACATTAAATAATGCGACAGAGAAAGTAACCAAAGTTCCTATGACATTAGCTGGTGCCGACACAATGTCATTTAATAATGAATACACAAATGTACCAGTGACTATCAATGGTACCTGGCTAAAAAGGAGCCATACTTCTCCTAATGGTGTTGTTATGACAGTTAGTTTGGACACACAGGGAAAGTTGTTGATGCTAAAATATTATCGCAGAAATGCTCATGCAATTTTAACAGCAATGTACATAGCGATGAGTGTTCGGCAAGTCACATAGTAAATAGTAGGGGAACAGAAGTTGAAGAGGTGCACTTTTTTTTCTTTTTTTTTTTTTGTATCTCCCATCGCTCACACACATTACACAATTTACGATATACACAATATTTGGACTCTATAGGGACTCTAAAGCATACAAAGCAGTTTTAGAATCTAAACCTTAAAGATATGTCATTATTGAAAAATTAGAATGTGTTGGTCATGTTGTGTGTGTGTGAGAGAAAATGATGGGGCCATGAGTTAGGGTGTTAAAATCAAATTTAAAAGACAAAAAGCTTGAGAACAAAAAAATCTCTAGGATGCCTTAATGGCTTGACAGATGCAGAAATAGACAAATTGCAAAGATACTATGTTTTGGCTATTCAAAACAACTCGGGAAAATTTGTCAGCCATAAGGCAAGCTATTTGGGCTATATTTTTTGATAAAATGTTCACATATTTGAATCTACGACACGGCTTATGCTCCATGGGAAGTGACTTGTGGTGTAGATATAATATGTTCATACTGAAAGGTTACACATATAAGCATAAACACGACTTACCTATTGCAATTAGAAATTGCATAAAAAAAGTATTTAGAGGTCTCTAATCTTGAACTTTTACCTAAAGGCTTGCTTGATAAAACTCAAAATATTAGTGAAAGTGGAAATAGTATTTGGTGTATAATTCCAAAAACTGTATTTGTGCAATTGGGAACTTTAAAAACTATAGTACATGAAGCTATATATTTATATAATCAAGGCTTCATTACCAAATCAAAAGTTTTAGATGTATTAAACATTCACACACAACTCCTGGATTTTACAAATGTCAAGCGTTGCAAGAAGTAGATTATGCATGTATCAGGAAAGCAGAATAGGCATTTTTTCAATGAACTAAAGAAGCTAGAATTAAAGACAAACAATTAAAATGTAGAAAATAAGATGATCTTGCAGATGACACTAGCAAACCAAGTTACAGTTAAGATATGCCTTAGTTAATAGTAAGTTTTTACTTTAAATCACTATTTCTCAAAAGTGTAAATTTCACAAAAGGAACATCTTTGAAAAAACTACTTATTTTACAGCCTTGAAACTTTGCACATCTGTTAACACTATAAAAATAAATATTTTAATGAGACATTTTGTCAAAATAATTATTCGAAAAATATTTATGGATTAAAATGTACAAGAATTTTCATTGTTTAAAAATTTTGACGTGTTTTTCTCCACATTTGAATTTTTTTAAGAAAAACTAGTCAAAATTTTGAAAAATGCTGCCATTAAAATTGTAAAAACAATACAATGAATACACACAAAAAAAATTCATGACTATACAATCTGCCAATTTTTTAAAAATGTTCCGTAAACTTGGTCATTTTTAACATTACGGAGATAGGGAAAATGCTGCGTGAAGTGGCCCCCTTAAACGCCATCTATCGGCTACATGCAATGCGCAATTACGCAGCTTTTCTAACCATTTGCATACCTCGCCGACATGTACCTTCATGCCAAGTTTCGTTACAATCCCGCTCTTATTTCTTGGTGCGCTAACTTTTTTGTCCATGAGTGCATTAGTTTTAATGAGAAATTGAATTAACTGTACAATAAATTGCTATTTCTCTGTTTTAGCAATCGTTATAATATAGTAGCAGCTTGCGTAAGTTCTAATTTGACCTTGATTCAATGTATTGGGAGTTCCATCTTCAGTATCTTATTCAATTAATTTATTGCTAACTTTAAAGAAACATTACTATTTTGTAAATATAAATTTAAAATTAACTAGGGGGCACCCCCGTTTTACAAATTCTTCAACTGTTTATATTCATTGCTCAAATTGTAAAATTGTAATTTACATGCATTATATTGTTCTGTTTATTTGTTCCCTTTTCGTAAAATTCGTTCTTGGGGCACCTTTTCAGTTCAATTCATTGAAGCTGCATCGTCCAACACTTCATTGATAAAGTCCTCAGATTTTGATAAACCTGTAGCTTCGTTCAAAGTTGAGTATTTAGTTCCATTGATTGTTAATAAGTTTTCGTATTAGACGGACAATTTCTTCTCACGCAACAATTCCAGTCCAGTCAATATTTTTCTGCTAGAGGCAGCCGTATTGGCGACATTATATGAAACGAAGCACATAGTTGCCGATTTAGCGATTACGACACATGCGAAATCAAGTTTGACAACTTGGCAAGTTTTCTTGAATTCTGGCATTGTGTGGAGATGTTACATAATAAATTTATTACAACATCACATAAAACTTTTTTTATATAGAGGAAAACAATGCATTCATCTAAAATTTTATTTCAATTATATTTTTCATGTAAGTAGCAATTTCATTTAGTTTTTCCATTGTATTAAAGCGAATATTAAAAATTTACACAATATATCTGCTATAGATATATATTTGCATAAATAACATTAAAGATTTACGATTAAAGAAAAAAAAGTAAGTGTTTAATTAAGCTGCATTGGCTTACCCGTGTGTTACACATACACTACAATTAAAAAAAGTTATGATTAATGTATTAAGCTCCAACGTCAGAGCATCCAATAATGAAAATTTCAATACCAGGATAAATTAAAATTGTTAATTTAATCCACAAAGAAATCATAAATTAAAAACATATCAACGTGCATTGTCCCCTTATTAATCCATTCTAACAAAGCAACTGAACAGCCTTTGTTCTAAAAAGAGAATTTTGGAATAATAAAAAAAAGAAATATTGTTCGAAAGTAAATCTTTTAATATTCGGAGACTTCTTTGTCAATGTAATTCATTTTTATTATTTTTCAGTTGAAGCTGAAAGAGAAATAAGTTCACAGTACATTAATATATATAAAAAATGTCCTATGACATAGGAAGTTTTTTAAGATAAACGATATTGTTGTTTTTGTTCGAAGAGAAGGTTTTTATTGGATTTTGGTCAAATAATTACTTAAATAGAGCAAGTGCCCTTTTCTTTTTCTTTTCATTCTTATTTTATTCAACTTACTGGAAACATGAAAACAATAACTAAGAGATACAATTGATGTCTGGGAGGGTTATTGAATTTTTAAAAGATTTATTGTACTCTTTTTTTGAGCACGCAATTTCTTATTATACATAAACCTTATCGATTAGTTTCATGTTACAAAGAAGATTAAATAGGAATGTGTAATTAAAAAATGATTAAATTTTAAATAAAATGAGGCATAGATAACTTACTTTCATCATCTGTAAATTGTGAATAAACAATACATTCCATAAAATATTTTTTTAAAAAAATATAAATGCTGGTTTTAATGATATAACTTAGATATTCCACGAAAATAAGCCTAAATACTTAATACGAATCGTGCATTATTTATTAGGATAGAACGATTTTTTTTTCTGAAAACCAAAACCTACCTATACTGAAAATATGTTTGGTGGTATATAATTAAAAAGAAAAGTAAAAATAAAAGGTTAATTTTATGTCAAGTAGTACCACAAAAGAAATGAAGTTTAGTTGCTTGAGCAATTTATGGTAAAAAGTCAAAGTAATTTTCGCAAAAGAAAAGCTGGTGTTTCAATACTTTTTAACATTTACTGCGACAAGAAGACACTAAATAGTTACAAGAAAAGCAAATCAATTACATTTAGCAGCATATTTCGCATTGAATTTATAAAGAAAATCTACTGTCGAAATGATTGTTCATGGGAAAGCAGAAAACGGAAGAAATCTTAAATCAGAATGAGAATGAACCGTGCGAGAAGTGTGTGTAAGAGAGAGTTGTTGTTATGAAGCGTGTTACTATGTATACTGTATTATTCACTACTCAGTTATCAATTATCATCACACACACTTTTGGTTATCTATATTATTGAAGAATAATTTTATTTTGAATATAAATTATCCTACCAAAATTAGTCATTTTCCATTATTTCGTAATTTCAATATTAAAGCTTACAATTATTTTTTTCCTAATCTCCGAATCGTAGAGAATATTTTCTGCAAAGATATATAGTTTCCAATTTATAACATTTTTTCCTCAATATAACCACGATCTACCCTATTATTTGTATTTTTGAACATTCAATATGTCAAAATCCCAGGATTCTAGAGGCCCAAGGCCGGATTCTTTTGTAAGACCCCCCCCCCCCCCAAGGTCTTTGTAAGATCCGGCTTGGAATCCAAAACCTGACTTTTGCTTGGAGGGGGACTAATATTCTTTGCTACTCCCCTGTACATGTAGGAGAGGCAAGTAAAAAAATTCCACATCTATACATATAAATAAAAATAAGTGTCTGTTTGTGTAATTTGAAATTAACAGCTTTTTATTAAATTCATTTTAAATTATGTACGGTGCCTATATGAAAAAATCGATTTTTAAATTTTTTGTCTGTCTGTCGGTTTGTCTTTCTGTCAGTCTGTTCGTTCCGGCTAATCTTTGAAGCGGCTGGACAAGTTTTGATGGAGCTTTCACTGGCAGATAGCTAATGTTATAAGGAGTAACTTAGGCAGCTTTTATTTTAGAAGAAAATTAGGGTTCCGCGAAAATAAAATTAAAACCAATGAATGAATGAACAGTATCCGATTCAAATAGGAATTATTTATTTTAATAGCTATTATTTTTATTCAATAGGAATTATTTTATTCCGCGAGCCTTCTGTCTCAAGGATTTCTAGCAGTTTTATCAAATTTTTTTGTTTGATTAGGTTGCTGCCACTCGAGACATTTCCCGTTCATGTCCTTTGATCCTAATGATTTTACATTCCTCACCCCATCGACAGTGTCAAAGGCCCCAACAAAAAACAAAGAAAAAAATAAAACAAAAGAGAAACATAGATTCTCAAAGTAGAAGAATGACATTATACTTATAGCATAGGTATTTCTTTACATGGAATACATAATTATTAAGTTTTCGTAAACTCTGCGAATTGAATAAACACTTTTTTGTAAAATTCCACTTGGACGAAGTCGCAGGTAACAGCTATTTAACATAAAATAAATTCATCAGAAAGTAATATTAACGTATTACACATTGAGATACAAATTATTTACACTATTTTAAGCGTTTATTACACAAAATGTGTACCAATGTGTTACTTTTGCTGAGCAGAAGGTAGGATTTTTCAAAAATCGACAGACAAGAGAGTTACCGGGTGTTATAAATAAATAAAAACAATTTTTTTCAGCTATTATATCTACAGACTTAAAATTTAGCGAACATGGTTTTTCTGTTCAGCTGATATATGCAAAAAGCTTTTTTTGTGTGTGTATGTATATGTGTGTAATTTACAGATCACGTAAAATTATAACTCATTAAAAACTTTATCATTCACATTCAATCAATCTGTATTGTTTAATTTTTCAATTCACCCGTTGGAAGAACGGATATATCAGCTAGTTTCTAATAAAAAGAGGACACAGTGCGAGTTTTTAAACATACCATTTGATTTATCATCAAACATTTATTATTTCAGAAAGTATATATATAAATTACGTATTTAGACATATTATGAGACGTTACTTTCATCATTTATGTAGATCATTGAGTCCCGGTATATATGAGAAATGAGCTCATGTTAAATTAACTCGAGTGATACAGGACAATATTAGGTCACCTCTCCCCCGCTAAGTTGGATTTTTGGCCTTTAATATTTTATAAATTGGTTATAGCCGTACTTTTGGTGTAATTCCAGCTTTGCCCCCGTCCCTCCGTGATGCATTACGCAATTGGTTTAAGACCATGTAATTGAAACTGGTACGATTTAACCATCGTTGGAAAAAACGGAAGCACACACATTCCATAACTTTCCGGAATCGAATAATACGAAAGAGGTGCACAGCTTCCGGGATTTCACAGGATGATTTATATAGTGGGGTTTCGAAACTTTTGAATTTTGACATTAACAAATATATATAGATTTTCAGAAATTTATGAATCCTCTGTAAAGTGACCTTTATTGTAACTTTTTCAAACTTCTTACAAATATACATACAAACTTCGGTTAGGTGTTGCACTTCAGGAGCGAAATGATGTAAGACGTTCCTATTCATTTTACTTTAGTACAGTGCTTCTCAAACTTTCTATACTTGGGACCCAATTTTCAATTATAATTTTCTTCGCTCCCCTCTCCTCCAAACAATAATAATGTATTGAATTCAATAATGATATACTTTGACGTAAGGCTAGAATACGACTTTAATTATAAACCGTACAAATTATCAAGATAAGCATTAAATTTTGTATATAATTTTATGACATATCCATAGGGTCACTGGCAATTAATAAACTTGTTCATAACTTAATACTTTTAAATTAATTATGAAACACATTGTGCAGTACTGATGCATTTATAAGTATACTATATTAGTGTAATGTGTATTTTTTTATTATGTCAGAATGTATTTTGTTTTGCTTCCTTTCAGTAAATTAATAATTTTTTTAAAAATAATCTTCCGTTTTCGACTTTTCAATATACTCGCGCCCCCTTGTAGGGTTATCACGCCCCCCTAAAGGGGCGCGCCCCACAGTTTGAGAAACACTGCTTTAGTAAGAATAAATCTGTCCAAGAAGAAAAGTTGTACAGTTATGACTTTAAATTGCTGGTATTTATGGAGACTCTGAAGAAATTTTTCGAAATTATATTTTAGAAAGAAACATCAAAATTCACACGTATTTTCCAGAATTTTCAAAACCTCTCGACAAAAGGTTGCAAATGGTGAATTTTTCTTAACTGTATCATTTTGAAGTAGCACACATCATCCTGCAAAACAAATACACCGTGTATAGATTTCTCAAGCAGACATCCCGTTATGCTGGTGTACAGGGAGGAATTGACGTGGAAATTTGCTAAAACTGAATATACGAACGAATATATCAAAACCAGCATGAAGCTTATACATGCTGGCAAGACTTTGAATTGACCTTCAATAATAATATCTTTTATAGAATTAGTGAAAATCAAGAATTGTTGGTTTTGCCAAAGACGATGCAAGCTGATGTTGTGGAGAAGACTAATTCATTTACATTGCTACATAACCGCAGAATTAGTGAAACCCATCTCTTACATTTTAGGCTTAAAAAAGGATACAGTTAAATTAAATAATTTCATCATTGTAATCCATATGTACAATATATAAAAGTGGAAGGTTAAGAATGTCCGCTTTTATCTATATTCATCAAATTTATCTTTTTATAATACCTTTAGTTCTATGTAAATTATTGACAGATTTTCCATTTGCAATTTTTATTTTTCTGTTTATGATATTACTGTAATATTTTAATGAAGAATGATTACAACAAGTATGAATTACATATCCATTATTATTATACATTATTATTAACAATAGAAAACGGTTCAAGTGAAATGATTCTATAGTTTCTAGATTTCCTTTACAAATATGATGATAAAAAAGAAACCTTATTTGGAAAATACTGTAAAATTTGTTTTCGTAGTTAATACTAGAAGAATTATAAAATGTATCCCTAGGGAAATATGATAAGTTTCAAAGGAAATCTTGTGATCTGGGCACTTTCCAAAATCTGCAGTGAAATATTAGTTTTGTTTCCGGAAAATTTATAAGTGTTGAATATTTTTGTGACTTGTATGTATTAATATTTATGAAGTGTTTTATGTAAGATTTAGTAAATAGCGAAAATTTCATCTTTAAATAAATAGTTTTTTGTATTTTTATGTACAATTCATCTTGTTAAGTTGCGTCTTTTAAAAATGTTTATTGTTTAGTTTATGGTAAGAGAATTGCCCACATTATTGCATTACAACTTTTATTTCTTAAGATACTTTTGATACGATTTTTAATCATTTGATTTGAGTTTTAATGTTTTAAATTTGTTAAAATATATAAATAGAATTATTAACACAGGTATATTAAAAAGTATTCAATTTTTTATTTCACTACAGCCCTTGTTTTCAAACACTCATTCTAGTTTTAGTAACAAGTAGACAGAAGACCAGTACACTTGGAAAAAAGATTTAAGCTACTGTATATAGAAGAATAATTGAAAATAATGCAGCATTTTCTTCCTTTGATGGGAATTTGACACTTTTGTCATCTCTTCTTGATTAAGTTACAATTTTGATAACCAGCAACGGAAAATATCAAATATACACGTTTAACGTTAAAGCGTACATTTTCCCCATATGTTATAAATGCACAAGGATTTTAAAATACTTGTGAAATAGAAAATTTTATTTTCTTAAAACAGACAGTTTCAATCATAAAATAAGCCTCTTATTTTTTTGTTTGCTTCACCTTTTTGAAGGTATTACTTTTGCCCAAAATCCTAAACCTATCTCCAATTTTTAAATATATATATATATATATATATATTATTTCCTCCCATGTGAGAAACACATCACGCTTTTCTACCAGACCCATAACAGAATTGAAAACATAAAATATAATCGATTTAAGATAGAAAAAAAGAATGTTTTCGGATGGAATATAGAGTGGTATCATT
>BMAV01027968.1:0-16449 GCA_019973955.1 Trichonephila inaurata madagascariensis | reverse complement strand
ATATCAGATTTCAAATTGATAAATAAAAATACAGTTCAACAAAAGCAAAGGGCAGCACCGGATACAGTTTTTTGGGAAAGATGCTGCTAGTCTTTTATTTTAAAAAACTTATTTCAACAGCAAACAATTTTACGATCTACCTATTTATTCCAAAATAAGTAAAATTAATACTGAACATGATGTTATTCAGAGCGTACAGAACAAAAATAAGGTCAATGTGTTCGTTAAAACATGTGATTGAAAGTTGAAGTCAAAACAAATAATTAACTGAAATTTGATAAATAATAACTTTCTCATTTATTATTTTTATTTAAAAAAAACAAATTAAATAAAAAGTTCAATAATTTGTGCTAATAGTAAACAACTACAAATTATTTTTAAATGTATAAAGAAATAAAATACATAGTTTAAAAAAATATCTAAAATTTTTTTCTAAAAACCGTATTTCATATTTAAACATAAAAAAGGTAATTTACATTGAAAGTATAAAACACTTAAGTTGTTTACTTTGAGATTCAAGCTTACTCAAACTTGATTTCTCTAATACTGTTGTTTTTTAAAATAAAACAAATTATTAAATAATGTCTTTCTCTTAAATATCTTGTTGTTTTACAAAAATATTCACATAAAAAACGACGCATCGTATTACATACAATATAAATTTTTGTATATTTGTTCTGAACACATACAAATCCTAACCGTGCCGATGTTGATTGTTGCTTCTTCCACTGATGTTTGAAGGGAACCGTAAGCATATTTTGCCGCAAAAGTATTTTAAATTTCTTCTCGTTGAAATTTTTAATACCCTTTTTTTTCATCACCATCAGTTGGCAACAACATCTATTTTGCTTAAGGAAAAGTTTGCGCAAATGTGGAATCACCATATGGCGTAATATGCAGCCCAGAGTAGAAAACCGTTCCAGCTCATATTTAGACAACGAATACTACACTTGGTGCTATCTTTTGATTTGGCAATAACACATCAGATATCCTTCACAACACTTACTTTTATTGCACACATTATTTTTGACTTTTAGATTTGTGACTTCACTTGGCATATGTCAAGACTTTCAGGAAATTTAAAAATTCTGAAGAAACCCAAATCAAATTAATTTAGTTTAATGGACTATTTCGGATTAAAATTCATAGGTGAAAGGGTATGTTTATACCTGCATCTAGAAATTTCTAGAAGTAAGAAACAGGTTAATTTTTCAATATAAGCTGTACCGATTGATTGAATATTAACGTCGCACTGTTCAGCTACACGAGGGCTTTTGGCGACGGACCACGTGATTTTGAATCATGGTCAAGTGACGTGGACGGCACCTCTGAGCTGGCACTCCCCTCTCCTAACTACCACACCACTCCAACGGGAGGACGTTTCAGCTCTCGACAGATTTAACGTGCATCGCTGCCTTACACGGCGGGTCTTTAGTGTCACTGGGCTCGAACTCGTGACAAGGCATGCCATGTGATCCGATACTTATACCACTCGGCTACCGCGGCCACATAAGCTGTACCGAAGCGAATGGCTGAGAGTATACGCAGCTTGAACCAAGTAAATATATTTTTGTTAATTATCCGTTATTAAAGTTTGATATTTTTTACTTTAAATGAAAATTTTTATCCCAATGTACTGCACACTGGCAACTAAGTCTTTGCAGGTAATGCAAGTCTCCAAATGTAAGAGATATTTCATGGTGGCACCATCTAGTGGAGGACCTCGCTACCAAATTTTTTTCAAGCTCTCGACGGATGCTAAATACTGCTATGATTAAATTCTGCGGAGAGTACCAGAGACAAATTGATACTCAATAGATCTTTTACATGCCACATAATCATATGACTTGCAAGCCTAGGATTTTCACACACAGAAAATCTATCAAATCCAGCCGGGTTCGAACTCACAACCTAGAGATTACGAAGTGGACATGCTATCTCTAAACCACCGGGACGAATATTCAGCTGGATTAATTGTATTTAGAAAATTTGAAGTGACTGTGAATCTCCTTTGTTGAACCTGCGTTTTTCTATAAGTTGTACCTTGAACGGAATATCATATATTTATTCAATTTTGATTCTAATTGATTTAGGGTATTCTATGAAATTAAAGAGGATAATAATGCATAAAGAGAAAAGGATTTAAAAAAAAGTAATGTAAGATTCTGTAAATGCGTATAATGCATAATAAAATATTTTAAAGAGATATGAAAGTGCGATATTGAACAAACTGAAATTCATTGCATAACAGTGAATTCTGAAACAGTAGCAATTTAAAGCTCTTCTTGGAAATAAACTAAGGTTATTTAGGTGGAAAAAAATTGTAGATATGAAAAAAATGTAATGAATTTTACATTGCTTAAAAATGTTCCTCTAAATATTATTCATCATAAAAATCTGTACCTCACTTCTTAAATTTCAAATTACCGTAAAATCCGGTGTACAATGCGCATATTTAACACAAAAAACAAGATCGAAATTTACGGGTGCACGTTATACGTCGGGTATAAAAATAAATGCTTTACAAATTAAAACATAGATGAGCATAAAAAAAATTAAGTTTTACATGCATCCAAATACTGTTTATTTAAAGGAAATGGCATTTCTTATGAACTTAAGAGTTGGAGTTTTAGAAGTATATTATTTCTTCAAAATCTTGGGATAACACCTCGAATAAATGACTTCAAAACATAAAATCATTGCACACTTACATTTTAGGTTTCTTCGTAAAAATGGGTTGCGCATTATACGGCGAATATATTTCCTCAGGAGCATTGCCAGCCCAGGATGGGCTCTGGACTTCTCAAGAAGTCTTTTCTAGGCCAGCCTTCTTCCTGCTAGTGTTCTGCAGTTCCTAGTTCTGAAAACTAAGAGATATTTTTCTAGGCCATCAATTCATCTAAGATTTGGCCTGCCCTTTCTTCGTGTGCCAATTGGTTGTGCATTGAAAACTTTTTAGTGGTGCAGTCTTCGTTCATTCTGATAACGTTACCTGCCCATTTAATTCGTTGTATTTTGATGACGTTAACAATGTCAGATTCTTTATATGATTGATAGAGCACTAAATTTGTTCTTCGCCATGTTTTATTTTCTTGAATTCCTCCAAAAATGAATCTTAAAATCTTCCTTTCGAAGATGCTTATCATGTTCTCATCTGTTCGAGACGTGGACCAAGTTTCACGTACATAAGTTAATACTGATCTTAAAAGTCGTTTATACAACAGAACCTTTGTTTTACTTTTGATTAAATTTGATTTCATATATTTTCGTATTCCATTAAGACATCTATTAGCCATAGTAATTCTTTTTTGTATTTCATTAGTATAAATACGGCGAATATACCTTAAAATTTTTTAAAAAAAAAGACAGCTTGAAAGTATATGTATGTATTTTTTCCATAAAAATAAAATTATAATAATAATGTATGTCAATAGTGTTATTGAGTCTTTTATTTTTGCTATATCTTCTTTTTTATACTATCTATTTTAATATACATAATAAGCTGTTTTCTTTTTCATATTTTATTTATCATATCTGATTTCAATTAAGATCCCTCTAGACCCGTGATTCTCAACTTTTTTTTTTTTTTTTTGGTTGCGGTACACTTTTAAAAATTTGAAAATCTAGCAGCCCACTAGCAATAAAATAAGTGTAAAAAATTTTATTTATCAATAATATATTCTGTAAAATAGTTTATAATAATAATTTTTAATATCAAATAATGTTTATTTTGTAACTTATTGTATAAAATAATCTTAAGAATAGATTTAATTCAAAATTTGATTCTAAAGATTTTTGATGACTTCGTTTATATTTCGTCTTAAAAATGGTAATGCCGCTCTCATTTCGTCATCTACATTTAAAAGTCTAGATCTTTTATACTTTTTTCTTTTCATTTTATACTTGTAAATGCTGAAAATCCGAATTCACATAAATAAAATGTGGAAGTTTGTAACAATATTTTTAAAACATTTTTGGGTTTTATGAGAAAATAACCTCTAATTTTAATCCAAAATGAATTGATTCTTCGGAAAGTTTTGAAATTAAATCTCGATTATTAAAAAGAGAAATTAGTTCATACTCTTCACTCAAAGTTAATTAATATATATATATATATATATATATATATATATCCGTTATCACAAATTAATTGCGAACCAAATCAAATTTTTTCATATCTAAATTTGGAAAGTAATGAATAACTCTCTACTCTGTATAGTCAAATGGTCAATAACAATTTTATATATAGTTAGTTTATATTTCTATAAAACGGCTGAATAGTTCCGATTCGGAATTTTTATATTTTTTTCTCAGAGTATAAGTAATGATATTTTAAAAAATTGATGGCACACAAAAGTTCAGTGGCACAACGGTTGAGAATCACTGCTCTAGAATGCTGATGGGTTACACAATTACGAATTTAAGTCAAAATATATAGTTCAACTAAACAATTATACTTCTTACTTAATCACTGTCCTTATTAACACGATTTTATAAGTTTCAATTTTATGTAACAGAATCTTTGAACTCGATTTTTGCCTACTTTAAAAGGTCAGATTAATTCAAAATTTTGCACACTTGTCAAGGACCGATGACAGCACAATAATTTCATAATTTTGTTCTATTGTCCTGAACAGGATAATCGGGAGACAGGGCGATCCAGATTTGGTGACTAATTCATTATACCATTTCCAGAATTGGCGACTAATTCCATGTACCATTGCCAGATTTGGCGACTAATTGTATATACCATTTCCAGATTTAGTGACTAAAAGATTAAGAGTAACACTAAAAGTGAAAATGGTTTTTTTTAGCGTCAGCAATTTCTTGTCATAATATAAGCAATTGTCCAGTTTTTCTGGGAATGCAAATAAAAAAAAAAAGACTGGTATATGTGAAAATTAATAATTTGTTCTAACTCAGGGATGGGCAAACCTTTTCGGTCGCGCGTCGAAAATTTAAAAAAAAGTGTATGAATAAATGATTGTTAGAAAAACTTAAAATACATGCTTTTACTAAAAAATGAAAGAAAAAGAAATTATAGTTTAAAAAAAGCTAAAAGACACGCCAAAAAGTTAAAAAAAATAATTCTTAATATAAGAATAAAAGGATTTGCAAGAAAATTAAAGTCATTCTGGTAAAAACGTGTGAGGTGTGTGCTTTGTACTAAATTTTTACACTAACTCACCATTTCGGAATAGAACTAGAAAGAAATTATAACAATTTATATAGAGCACCCCACGCTTTTGCCCCAATGACATTTATTTTTTAGTAAATTATTTTATTCTTATATTAAGAATTATTTTTGGACATTTTAGTTCGATTAACCCTAAAAGCGTGGTTTTTTTTTTAGTTTTTTTTTAAACTATAATTTATAGAGAATTTAGATTCACACTATCCTTAAATAAAGTATTTTCTTGGAAAAAATTTTCTATAAATTATGATTGAAATCCAGAATAGCAGTCCAATAGCTTATCGATTAAACCATTTGACAGCTAAGTTATGTTTATGTATACAGTCAATTTTTTACTCAGTCATTACTTCTAACAACATTTAAACCACACAACGAGAAGCAATGTTATTTTTTTTTGTGATGTCTTAGAATTAAGTTATATTGTACGCAACTCAAAAGCTAACTGGTCTCCTTCCACTACTCTTGTAAAAATAGAACTTAAGTATAAGCTATAAAAACCGTGAGTCAACAAACATCATCACACTCACACAAAAAAATCACTGAAATTATGCTTTGAAACAGGTCGTTACTTGAATGGAAACTGTATTGGAATATGTAAGGTCCAGCAAATGTAAAGTTTAAATAGAAAAAAGAAAAGAAAAAAGAAATCGAAGTATTTTTTTTCTTTTCTTTTGAAGTTGTTGATTGCCGCTATTCATGGCAATGTTACCGTGTAATGCATTCAACGCAAAGGGCATCGAATTTCATTCGGAACACTAATTAGGGCATTTACTAAATGAGGGTTCATTGTTGAATTATAAAAAAGAGTATTTTCTGACATCTGTTCCTCACAAGAAAAATAATCAGTCATTCTTTTAATAAGAACAGTACGCCTTAAATGTTGTCATAATGTTAAAGTTTTGATTACGTACACAAATATAATGATACAAACACAAATCTCGTTTATAGCATTCATACTCAGTGGCGAATTTAATACATTTGTGTTCAACCTTTTATACAAATAGGACACTCAAATTTACTTATTTATGTGCAAAATTTATGATTAATATGGGCATATTCAATTAGTTGTTTAAAATATAGTTGTATTAATGGCTGATAAATTAATGAAATCATTTAACTACAGTAAAAACATTAATAAGGAAGTTTAAGTTTGTAATACGGTTATAATTTACAAAAAATAAAGAAATTTAGTCCTAATTTCAATATAAAATATTTTACTTCTCTGGAATTTTTTATTTACTTAATTCTTTCACAGTTATTCTGTATAATTGGTACTCTTACGTACACTTCTAATCCATAATGTTCAAATGTATTATGAATCCCACAATTTTTTAAACATTTTTTTCTAAAAAATTACAATTTAACACTGAATTTAAGTTACAATTCGACTTAATTCGATTCTAATATTTATACTAAACGCTATTTTTCAGAAGCAAGCGCAGTAATGTCATTTAGGCTCTCAATCTGCATCTTTAGTTTTGAGTTATTCGTGAGTAATTCAGTTTTTTTATGCATGTGCTTTTGTAGTCTACAAATGTCATTTGAAAAAGTTATATTGTACATAAATAATTCCATAGAGAAGAAAATTAAACTCATGGAGATTGTAAAGATCAAAATTACTGTCCACACATTCAAATGCTTTTTAAAATAATAAACTAGTAATTGTATCTAGTTGGCCACTTCTCTTATTAATCTCTAAACCGGTTTTTTTCCGTACGCCGTACATGCTACCGAAAGCTGTCGGCAACCGGTTTGCCCGTACGCTGTACAAGCATTAAAATTTTTCTCTCTGTCTTTGATTCGCATGTTTTTTAACCCCTTAAATTCCAAGGAAAAACTACGAAATTAACCCCCACCCCATGCCACTTTTTTCCCTATTGAGGCGCTTTTTTACGCGGTTTATTGAGGGAAAAGAAGTGCCTGTTTGTCACTTCTAAAGTGAAGTGCCTAAAAATTATTTACTGAACTGAACTCAGTGACTCAGCAGCCCATGAAGGGCAGGGCCTACTGTACCTATCTCAGTATCTGTAACCTTGGGCGATGAGGTGCACGTGCAGTTGTTTCGGTCAAGTGGTCAGTCTTACGCGAAACCCCCAGTGTTCAGTTCCAAAGGAAGCTTGGTACTCATTTGTGGATCCACTGAAGGGATGAAAGGCTGAGTCGACCTTGCCTAGCTCGATACACTACGACTCAACCACTGGGTTTGATAACTTTCAATTTAAAATAATTTTTTAAAAGAATGAAAAAACAAAAAATCAAAACAAAAAAGGAAAATACTGAATTTAATGTCTCGAGTTACAATATAATGAAAAAAAAATTATAACCTATGTGCTGTGTGATATGTTCTGAAACATGGTTTAGCACATAAACCAGCATCCCATTCCCTCTATTTATTGCGAGATTCATAAAGAATATTTTTTCTTGCACAAACAATACATTTTTGCGTCACACTTTTCTTATAAGACGTTAAGGGTACTAAAAACTGCTTAGCTATGAATTTCCTCTTGGAACATACTCTTTCAAATTCCTTCCCCACATCTTCTCCGAACTAAATAAATTCTTTAGAAGCACTGTCAGTGTCATTTTATTATATACCAAAGCCGTGGGGCTAGTTTTAAACAGATCAGTACAATACAAAGTCGTGAAAGGGCAATTATACACGTGGCGGGCACTAAACGTACCAGCTGAGCGGAACGTATATACAATTCAGGTCGTAACATAAGGGGTTTATTCATAAAGTGTGAGTATTAGGGCTAGTGTTTTTAAGAGATGCGATGTCCTTTGACTATGATACAGAAATGCTTTTCCACCGGAATTTTCCTTGTGGTTAAGCGGGAATTTTTTTTTTGAAAGCAGAATTTTAAATTAGTGAGAATTTTCAATAAAGATCAGAGATTGGCATGACAATGTGCACTTTGTTGCTTGAGAATAAATGAAATTGGAAAAGAAATAAAAAAACCCAAGGGATCCGATAAATTTCTGTTCCGATTGCAATCTAAGTCTTTGCACTGCGCCATGCTTCAAAGTGTGCGTGAATGTATATATGTACACATTCACCAAACCATCAACCTTTTAAAAAATAGGTATGAACATAATCATTTTTTACACAAGTATGAGAAAAATTCTTTTAAGATGTACGAAACAGTTCTCATAGCATGCAGTGTACCTATAAAAAAGTGAACATTTAGGGGGTTTGTGTTCCACTATTATAAAATAAAAAATGATGTGAAACTTTAAAATTGAAAAATAAAATAAAAATCTTCCGTTTTCTTATTGTATTAAGTATTATGCTTGGTTATAAGCAGTATAAAAATGCATCATTTAAAACATTTTGGGCAAAATAGTTGACTGCTTAAGATGTTAAACTCCTTGGTTTTGGATATATATTTTATGAAATGTTTGCTTCTTGACTGTGCACAAACTATGCTGTTTCAAATGAAATTTTGTGGAATGTCTTCTGAATAAATTTTTCTTTCATTTTATTCATTTTATGTTATACATATCCTAATTTTTTTTTTTTGTTTTGTTTTTGGAAGTGAATAAGAGTTCCAAAAACTTGTTCATTTGAAAAAAGAACATTTTTCCCTTGACATTTTCAGATCATGTTTCCTGAATAAAGAAAGGCAGAGCAAATAAATAACTCCGAAATGCTTTGTCTACTGGTTTGAATAAGAAAAAAAATATTAACCCTCTTACATTTAAGCAACATAGTTTGGTAAACCAAACTAGAAGAAAAATTGGAACCATATAGAATAGGATTTTTGGCTTCAATCCAATAACACTGAGAAATCGAAAAACTATAAATAACTTAGTGATTAACGGGAGATGCTGGCATTTCATCTTTCACTTTTAATTACTTATTAATATGAAAACTAAGAGCACTACAAATAAAACAGTCAAAAAGATAACGCACAGACATCGAATATTTATTCTGAAAATATAAGTATTATAAGACTTAGAGGTAAATGAATTATTTAATGATTCGAGAGTTAAATGTCTACTGAAAAAAAGTCAATTTTAATGTAGATAGATAAAAAAAGAAACATTAGTTGAATCGTTGAACTGTAGAAAAGTGCAGTTTATTTAAAAAGCTTGGCTCTTTCGGTATATGTTTATATGTGCAACCATTAATCAACATGTATCATCTCTTTTTCAAATAACTAAAAAGTTCAAAACATTGACCTGAAGATATTTTCTGATTGTTTCACTTCAACCATATAATTTAACTTCATAAATCTATTTTCATTTAAAAAACCTCTATTACGGAGTTACATTTTCGTTTTCTTACATTACATTAATAATATTTATAAATCAAAGATTTCAAATCATATTTTATTGCGCAGGAAATATCTATATATCCATATATAATATATTATTCTCAACTGAAAAACTGTTAGTAAATTTCTTTGAAAATAATTCAATTCTCTTATAATTTCAAAGTTCCTTCTCTGAGTCGATATTAATACAACACAATTAAGACATTACGAAGCATTACATCAGAAGTGCTAAAAACAAGAAAATTACTTTTCTGCAATAAGGAATCTAATAAAGTAAATTGCAGCAGATCACTGCAATTCATTGAGATGTTAGCAATCAAATAATAAAACTTTCTGCCCTATAAAACTGAATTGCCTACTGGAACCAAAACGAGTAACATAGGATTCAGGTCATTGTTAGTATTAAAAGAGAACAACAAATAACTAAAGTTTTTTCTCACCAATACACATTAAGCACAACTGTCGATTACTTAACCTAGTCCACGTCTCAAAGAAAACAAAATCTCCCAGTTCACAGCTGAAGTTAATCTGTAGATGCTCAAATTCTAGTTGTAAGGATTTCTTTCTTAATTGCAGTTTATTTAAGGGCACCGTGTTTTTCCCGTAATCACGCATTTAATATTGGTATCTTCCTTTGGAGAAATAGATAGACATATTAAACATAATGAAATTGATTTATGTGTATATGCGTATAATCAAGAGGAGATGTTTTGATAGATATATGTCTAATTTAGTTACTGGATATATAGCATGTTAAATTATTCCAAAAAAATCATTATTATTATTATTTTAATAGTAATCTTCTAACTATTCACTAAATTTCATTGTCAACATTTGTTATTTTATACGAGTGGAGTTTGGGAGATTGCTTTCAAAATATGAAAATCTGGCAAAATATTACTCACGCAAATACATTATTTTCCATTTTTTAAAAAATATTTTACCTAATTATTTATGTATGTTATTTTAAAATTAATAAGAATGCAGTAAAAATAAATTTAAAAAAGATTAAGAAATACTACGTGTATCAATGTATTTAAACTTTTTGGCGCTAATTTTATTTGGGGATCATGCCGCCTGAAAAAAGTAAACATATTACTAGTTTATAAGCATTTTAAAATGCAGTTAACTTTTTATGCATAGAAAATTAGCGATGCAATTATAATAAAGATTTATTTCATCCAAAAGCTTATTAGAATAATTACGATTTCATATGTTTTCCGTTTAGCACCATTACAATGCAGCTTCTATATTTAACTTTATTTATAAATTTTTAATTTCTAAATATTAGTATTATTGTAAACACTTGAAGTTTTAATAATGTGAATAAAAATAATGTGAATTTTTCAAAACTCCTAGTTCAGACTTTCTAGAGAAGGATTTTCTTTACATAAGCAAATATTCTTATAGAAACATTTTTTTTATAAAAGGAGAACGTTTTGAAAAAAGGTTATTCTAAGTTAATTTTTTGCTAAAATATTGTATTTAAATAACTTTTTTTTGTCATAATGTCCTTCAATTTTATACATGTATTCTAATCTAAGTGACAATTAATATAATGAAAATTATCTATTTATGTGCTTTTTAAATTCACGGTTCCAAACGCAGTCGGATACCTTAAGTGAATTTGGAAGTCGATTGGAAAGAGAGTCGAATGCAGTGCGTAGGGGTGTCGTAGAGTGCTGAAGAGTGTAGAAGCGTCGTTGGGTATCTAAGTCTGTAGAAGGGTCTCTCAAACGCTTGTGGAGCTTATGTGTTTCCCCTTTTGGTGCCTATTTAGGGGGAAAATACGTCACGCCCAACGACACGTGAAGCAGAATCCTTTCTGTTTGGACGTAGATTGGATTACTATCTGGCCATTGGTCTTTGTCACCTCTCACGCGGTAGGCTTTGAAGTCGGAGATTGGAGTCGGAATTACATCGTTATCCTTTCTGTTGGCTGGATAAAGGGTCAAATGTTGACTGGACTTTCAAAATAAGCGTCAGAGTGTACGAACTTGGGTAAACTACATGACCGCTGAGACGTGACTAGTTCCCTAACAGGAAATGAGTCCTTTGGTGGAGATGGCCGTAATTTCATATTAAGGCACCCGGCTAGGTTCGAAGACCAATTTTTTCAAAATTGATTTTCAGAAGAATTTTATTGTTTTAAAGAACATGAATAGGCTTAAAGATTTAGAATTATCAAATAAATACCATGCATCACCTCTGTTTTTGAAAAAAAAAAATTATTTTTATAAAATTTAAAAAAAAAATTAATTTTAGGAAAAACAGTTTAAAAAAATATATTGGACATAATGTAATTTTAATTGCATTGATATATTTATTGATCCACCTGAAGTGTCACAAACCGCAGGTTAAAAAATATTTTCAAAAGTAAATATTTAATAAGCATTCGAACTTCACGTTAGTGATTTTTCGCCAAAATTACTCTATATTCTAAGCTAAAAAGTACTATAAAATGTGATTAAATGTAAGTATCTTAAAACCTGCGGTTTGCTACACTCTCAAGGGCTTATAACATAAGTGTTGCAAATTGCATTGAATTTTATATAATTGTTTTAGAGATATCACAGTTTTCGTGCAAAAATTATCGTGAAAATTTCATTCTTCAAAAAACACATTTAAAAAATATACTTATAAGTTACATAAAGTAAATATTAAAAAAAAAACTTAAAATTCTCCCCAGTTTTGTATGTAATTCCTTCTTCTTTCTCAATTTTTATATTTCTTTTTTTTTCGAATGGCCCTAAGTTTTCTTCTGCAGGTTTTTGCTGTTGGCAGTGAGTGACGTTTCGAATCTGCAATGCGCTCATTATCGAAGGTTTTTTGTCCCCGTACAGTATAATAACCCGAAACAATACCCATTTCATTTAATATGGAAATTAATCCCTGAAAGCCATTATTAAACTGCACAACAGCAATATAAGAACCTAAACGCAATGTTTGATGCTCAACGAAAACTTCTTTTGGTAATATCTGCCACAAAATTGCATTAAAACTTTCGTTTGAATTTTGAGTTTTGCCGTGTAAACATTTCTTTAAAAGATTTCTGTCACACAAATCCATATAAACTGGCTTTATCATGTTAATAATATTTTGTGGCAGTCCCAAGGATTTATCCTGATACACAATATTAGAAGCTTTAGCCCGTTGAAATTTACACCAACTTTCAGCTCCGACAGGGCACTGTCCATGTTTTGGCTGATGTTTTGATGAGCAACAATGGAAGAAAGCAGCAATAACAGCAGACTGCATTTTGTCCAAGTTCCCAATATTGCTTCGAATAGCAATTCCATAGTAATTCTGTAGCTTATTAATTAAACCATCAGTCAATTTACCTTTCCCCCCGAGTCCATTATTTCTGCTTTTCAATTTTCGAAGCCTTGTTCCAACTCTTTTTTGAATATGCTCTATACATTCTAGCTTCGTAACAGAATCTTGCCCGTAAATGTCCTTCACGGCATCAAAAGCTTTGGAATCTCCATCCCCATAATAGTCAGTGTATCGTAACATTCTATGATCTTCCGACCTCTCAAAAATTCTATAAGCCCCAACCGGTTCCATACTGGATGAAGATCCTTTATGTTGATTACACCGCAATTTCACATTTTGTTGCTCCGTCTTTGAATTGCATTTTCTACAAAACTGAGATAAAGTTTCAAAGTCAACAATTTTCCCAGTATCAACAGATATTGCGCTAATACAACCATTTAGCGAAGCAAAACCACGACGCTGCCAGGTACCATCCACCGAAACACCACAATTTACAGTATCATGTATAGATTTTTTTAATTGCCTAATACTTTTTGCTGCGTCATTCATTATTTTTTCTCCAATGGAAGTAGCAGCACTGAGGAGTTTTTTTTCTTGTTGGCGGAATGCAAGCTTTGAGAGAAAGGGAGGTAGATTCAAAACAGCACAAATTCTTCTTCCTGCTGAAACGCCTCTACCTATCAATCTTAAGCCATAAACAAAACGAGTATTGAGTTCATTCATTTTGTCTAACTTTTTAGAAGTACAAAATGCCGATATGACACTGCAATTTTTGCAGTGCAAAGTAAAGTTTGAAGATAATCCAAACCTTGAATCTTCTAAAAGATAAAGGCTTCCTGCTGTACACTTTTTTGTTGGGCAACAAAATAAAGCAAAAATACCAATTAAAATTTCCAGATCAATCAACCTATTTCCAGTTAAATGTTCTGAAATATTACTTTCATCATTATTTACCTGATTACATGGCTGCAGCTTTAGTGAACAGGCGGTCATAATTTCTTCCATGCATGAAGCAGTTTCAGTGCATGTATTTTGGTTTCCATGAAACTTTCTTTTACGGGGACGATATGAACGACATTTACCCATGATTTCAGGTAAAATAAATTTAAGATTAAATTAAAATAATTTAGATTCTAAAAATAAAGCAAAATATAGAAAAAAACAGGATTAAGATAGGCGTGGTAAATTTAATGTCGAATGTAAACAAACACACGGAATAGTGTTAGTCTTAAAATTCCGTTGCCAATCGTTTGCAACAAAATTGTTTGAAATAATTATTAGCAAACTGTGGCTTAGTAAACAGATAATTAAAATTTTGGTTTTTGAAATTCCATTTTAGGGAAATAATAATTAAACACTGCATATGTCGCTCACTTCCGGTACAGATGACATTACTTCCAGTTTCGTTTTCAACTACTATGACTTATTAAAATTGCTATATCTAGAGTTCTAATTTACATAAAATTAAAATAAAGACTGTTTTGGAATCTTAAAGGTTGGGGCTTTGTTTTACAATCATAAAAAAATTCGACATTTTTGTCAAAAAAACACTTTTTCAACCTAGTCGGATACCTTAAGTCAATATATATATAAAAATGAACAGGAGTCGTGATAAAATACATATTATATAAGCCGCTATTCACCACTTCAATAGGTATTTCATGTTGTTCTATGATCATATATTTACTTAGTTCTCTACATCTAAGTATTAAGTTTTAAAATGTATTTGAAAATATTCTTATAACTATTGCCTTTACATATAATTTCTAAGCCAGAAGTATATTTATTATTTATGTCTCTTAATTTTTTTAAGGATTTTTTTGTACCATTGGATTTTCTTTTATAAAAAAAAAAAATGTATAAAATTTTACATTTATGCATTTTTAAATACTTTGCTCAATTTTATATTTTTTTCTCACATTTTAAAATACATTTTTATATTTATATATATTTACTGTGTGTTTATATTTTTAAAATTTTAATATACTAACGAATGTGTGGCGCAGTATAGCCAAACTTGGCTCTTGCACCAAAAAATCAACAATCAATCAATCAATATATTATTTACGTCTCCTTAATTCCTTCCTCCAGAATCAGTTGCTTTAAAACCCATTTTTAGCGAATCTCTACGCAACAAGAGAAACATGTTTGCCAAATTTTAAGTCTCTAGGGGTCTAATTGCTCAAAAATATAGAATTACATTTTGTAGGGTGAATAGCGCTTCCGTGATCCCTATAATTAATCAATTTCGGTACAAAACTCGTTCAATACATACCTTTACTTACCAAAAGAAACATATTTACCTAATTGCTTTGGTGTGATGGTTGAAAAAAGCGACTTTTTGTGTATGACGCCCCCGCTATCCCTTGGAAGTCTATTTTCTAAAAAATCTGTTCTTTATAGGTCTCTATTCCAAAAAAAGAAACATAATTGAAAGAATTGAACTTTCGAAGTCGATTTCTTCAAAATGTGTCTATAACAGATCTCTACTTAAAAAAAAAAAAAAAGAAAAGAAACATATTTGCCGTATTTCTTGCCTGTAACTGAAATAGTTCAAAAACAGGAATTATAATCCATAAGGTACACACTTGGGAGTTAATTTTCGTTAGACAAATACTTAGTGGATCTTTACTCAATAAAAGGAAAATTAATATCAATTTTCAAAACTGTATATCTAATAATTCTGGAGATCTCATAATGAGTGAGTGCGTCTTCATATTTTTCTCTCTCTCTTATATATATATACATATATTAGTTATTTCCGGTCATTTTTTTTAAATATTAATTATTTTATACTACTAAGATTAAAAATTATTATCAAATAATACAAAATTCTGACTACAATAACGAGAATTTTTTTTCGATATAACTTTATTACATTATGTAAATTAATAATTAATTTATACATTTTTCAATATAGTTAAAGAAATGAAAAGATGTACTTTAGCGACAGTTTTAGGATACTAAACAAATATTAAGATATCTTCATAATGTTATTATTTGGTATTAGATTTTTCCCAAATATTAAAATTTGTGTAATATCAGATTAATTAAACATCTTATATATACTACATTTTAATACTTCGATGATTGTTTTAAAAATTATATGCTTTTTAAATAAATTTTCTTCATATTCTTTTTTAAAAAGAATAGGATTACACGTGAAACAAAATAAAACAAAAAATGCTACATTGTGTTAATGCTGGCTTCCTAACTTAGCTCCTAATTAACCTCAAAATATTCCCAACGACATTTCAGTTGTTTATCTCATTAAAACTTCTCAAACAGTGACACAGTTTGGGCGGGTGAAGTTTACATATAAAGTTTATTATTCCTGATCCTATCTCTACAGTTAGAATGGCACGTCAAAGTCTTCTATTAGAAGTTAAAATATTAAACGCATTTGGTTGAATTTCGGGCGAGTAAAACTGAAGTTTTCTATTTCGCATTATCTACACTTCAACTTTGCCTGAAGCGATTTCTCAAATTCATTTCTTACGCTGGTGATTGATTTCAACACTACTGTAAATTCCAACACATTCTAAATTTTAATTGGATATAATGTTGCGTATATATATAGGTGACTATATACTGAATTATGGCATGAATTTATTATGCACTATTACTATGCACTAAAAATATTTTTAATTATATAATTAAATTCTTTGAAAAAAATATTTAAAAATAGGCCATGTTTTGAGT
>BMAV01027967.1:0-22055 GCA_019973955.1 Trichonephila inaurata madagascariensis | reverse complement strand
TTCGAATTTGACCGTTCTACAGTTTATATCAGACTACAGCTGGTACCGTGATTTTAAAGTTAAAAATGGATAATTTTTATGCTATTTAGTGTCACTTGATTAGAAAATGTATATAAAATTGTTTTAAGAATAGTATTACAATAAAAATTATTTAAGTACAATATTTTGACAAAATGTGTGTTTTTGAAAAATGCTTCTAGTAAATAATAATATTTTGCCTGTATATACCCTTGACCTTCCTATAGAGGCTCAACTAGAATTTTTGAAATATATAACTTAGAAGTGGGTTTATCCATGTTTTACGACAACAGAGGGGAGCAATTTTAAGAAAAAAACGCCTATAATTATTTCAAAGGGTGGTAACTCTGAAAATAATGTGAGTTTTTCAAAAATTCTAGTTGAGCCTCTGTAAAAAGGTTTGAGCTATATACAGGCAAAACATTAAGATAATAGAAGCTTTTCCCACAAAAAGGAGAACATTTTGAAAAAGATTATTCTAGTTAACTTTTGCCAAAATATTGTATTTAAATAATTTATTTTGTAAAAATGTCCTTAAAACAATTTTATACATGTATTCTAATCTAAGTGACACTAAATATCATGAAATTATCCATTTATGCCCCTCAAAATCATGGTTTCCCCGGAACGTAGTCGGATCTTAAATGATTTTCATTATATTGACATGTTCTGTTTTAATGTGGCGTGTTTCGTTTTACAGAATTGAGTTTATCCGTCATTATGCATCAAACATAGACTTAACTTAAAACAATGTGGTTTTAGAATGCCATGTTGGTAGGATAACAGTTGTTTCTGAAAATATAATCGAATTTTATATATATATATATATACACTGGTGTGCAAAACTTAAGCAAAGGTGGGTTTATTGCCATAACTTCACGAAAAATCATCTGAGAGACATGAAATTCTGAAATGGGGGAGAGTATTATGTACGTAAAGGATGACGAAAAACATCGGCGCTGAAAAGGAATACAACGCATACGGTATGGAATCAAACAAAACAAGCTTTATTGAACGCATAGTATCGTGACTCATGACTGTCTATCCAACAGGAAGAACAAAAAAGCAGTGGTTCCTTAATATGGTATATGCCCTCCCCACTACAATGGTTGCTTTGCATCAGAACCAGCTGGTGCAACATTTCTTGAGGTAGGAGTGCTCCCTTCCTCAATCAACATCTGTTTGAGTTGTTGGTTGTACCGAGATGTGAGCGTGTGGCAATACGTTCCCCAAAGCATCCACACATGTTCGATGGGATTTAAATCTGGGAGCACGCTGCCAATCCATTCGAGTGATATCTTCACTTTCCAGCAGCTCCTCAACAGCAAGAGTACGATGTGGCAGTGCATTGTCATCCATAAAGATGAAGTCTGGGCCAATGGCACCTCGGAAAAAGATGCACATGGGGAAGAAGTACCTCCTCACAATAGCGATCCCCGGTTACAGACCCTTCGAAATGGGAAGCTCAGTTCCGCCATTCAGCATAATGCCAACCCAGACAAGAACTCCAGGACCACCGTAACGATGTCTTTCCTTGATGTTACTGGGATAAAACCGGGTCCCGATCTCTCCCAAATCAAAACGTTGAGAATCGCTTCTGGTACTAAACCCGACTCCCCTCCGTAAAGAGAGCACGCCCTCCTTTGGGATCAGTTGTCCAGTTTTTGTGCTCTCTGTCCCACTGTAAACGGTGGCTTCGGTGGCCATCTTTCAACGGGAGGCAGGGGTTCGGGACGGCGGGTGAACAGGCCCCTTTGGAAGGCGTCTGGCTACAGTAAACCTCTACACTTGTCGACCTGTTGCTGTACAGAGTTTCTGAGCAATGGCGCTTGCAGACTGCTGTCGAACTTTTTCGCCTACAGGATGATATATCGGTCATCCCTGCAGTTGTCGCCCCTCGGGCGGCCACCCCAAACCCTTTTCTAACGGCTGTACCTGTGGTTTGGAACGCTTTCCAAGCGCGCGAAACGACACTGTTGTTGATTCCGAACTCTGCAGCTACACTGGTAACAGTACGCCCCTCCTCCAGCTTTCCGATCATTCTTCCACGTGTGAAGTCATCCAGGGTGATTTCTTCTAGCCATATTTCACGAACTGACTCACTGGCACTTGCAGAGAATATGATGAATTGCGTCTCCGTCCTTCATTTCATTCTACCAGAGCAGGGGCGCCGACATCACGCGTTTTTCGTACGCTCACATCGCTTCTGACGTTTTGTTCCTGATATTTGCATACGTATGACGTTTCTACTGACTTACGTGTTCCCCTACTGATCTCCAGACCTCCTTTTCTGCAATTTCATGGCTACCTGCTAAATTTTTACATTGTTGCTTAAGTTTTGCCCCACCAGTGTATATATATATATATATAAATCGTGGCCGGAAAAATAAAAAAGGCTTTTATCGTGATAAACATCATTTATTTGGGCATGCTTTGTACAGATGTCAAAATACAAGAGAGGGAATTATTCAAAAAACAAGTTTTTATGTACAGGGAAAGACTGGGAAAAATGCACTATACAAAATACAGTATCGTGTTTAGGCGAAGGGAATAATTAGTTATTTATAGAAATGGCATCATTGCTTTTGGAATATTAAATCGCGGTTAGTAAGGCGCTTAAAACAATAAATAAACTTATATTTTTTGGAATCGCCAATAAATCTATCAAAAGTAAAAGGTCTAAAAAATCAGCAGTAAATATACCAACATAATGTTTTTAATGCCTTAGAAAAAGAGAAATTGAGTCGCATTTCGAAATAGGGTATTAGGATGTATGAATTAGATGTTATAAATAAAGAAGATTCGAATTATGTTTAGATATAAATTTAAGTTATTATATATATATATATATATATATATAAGCTAACCATACATCCTGGAATAGCCCGGCTAGTCCTGGTTTCTTAGGGTTATTTGAGATAATGTCAAAAGTTTTGAGAATTTTATGACTGGTGAGGATTTTTTAGACCTTTATATTTTATATGGCGTATTTGAACATTTTCTTACGGTCCTGCATGTCTCAACTTATAGTGTAGCAAGTTCTGATGTCGACTCTGATGAATGTGTAGCTATCAGTCTCTCCTCAACTCTTTGCTTGGTCGTTTGGCAACACAACAAGGACAATGGTTTTATATTGCTTTCTTACGTCTTCACGTTTTCAATTATTTTATCTCTGTTAGTTTTTCCTGTGCAGCGTGGGTGTGAAAAAATACAAAGTCGGTTTGTAACACTAACTTTTGATAACTCTGACAGTAATTCTAGTAGTGTGAAGAAGGTGAATGACAATGTTCAAAGTAACAGACTTATTTTGTGAGTTGATCGTTCAGCCCACATTGAACACAGTTAAATACAAGCAGCATGTGACTCTCTACCCTTGAACATAGAATTTATTGTTATAAAAATTTACAAATCTTTTCACATATACAGAATTAGAGTAACGAAACACTTAAAGAGCTCTATGAATTTACGGACACAGATTAAAAAAAGAAGTATTGTCTAATAGCATCACACAAAAACCCGGCGTTTTACACTCACTTTCCACACAAAAAAATAAGATCGAAATTTGCGGGTGTGCGTTAGGTATTGGGTGCTGCAGCAGTGTTATACAGGCAAATATGATATTCGTAGCATCGAAAAGCTGCGCAGGCATGCGTACCAACACATTCGCGTATATTACCGGGATATTTAAAAAGAAATGACATAATCCTAGGAATTCAAAGGGTTGTAGTCGGTAGAAAGGCCCAGTACATCGTGTATAGACCTAGTATATTTGCAAAAATTTTTCGTAAAAAGATGAGCTTTATATTTGAACATCACTAAAAAATTTTAAAAAATACAGCTTGAGAAAGTATAGGTGCGCGTTATATGCGCAGAAACTTATGGTATTTCCTGCAATTGAAAGAATTTTTTTCAGTTTTGATGACCTAAATTTCCTTTGTAAAATGCCCAAAATTATTTATTCCTGAGTTTTGCTTTTTTTAAAATTTCATATGGTAAAGTTATTTAATATATATATATTACTTAATGATGTAGTTCTGAAATCAGAAGCTAATTCTATTACAGCAGCAAAAAAACATTTCAGACATGTTCATAATTGTTTTGTAAATCTCACGAAAGAGGGGAACAAATTTCTATAACATAATAAAGAGTACTATTATGCACTCTAAAATAAATTACTGGTGTTCAGAAAAAATTTCAAGTGCATAGGCTGCTAATTTTTATAATTCTAAATGCGTTTGAATTTTCACTGTTTGAAATTTCAGTCAGTGTTAATGAACTGGAATTGCGTGCTCTTGATTTAGGTGCGTTCAAGTTTTAATGAAATTATTATGATTCCATACTATTTACATGACCTCTGATGATCGTAAATTGTTGAATCAGGTAAATCAAAAAATCAAAGGGTAAATTCAAGTTGTGAAAAGTAGCAAATACTCCATTATTGAAGAGACGTGAGCAAATTTCTGCTATATATGGCAATTCAGAACGCTGATATTTCTTGTTATATTCTTAAAAGGGTTGGTCTGCTGTATCTTTACCTTCGTCTACAGTTGAGAGAGGTATTTCAGCCATGGAGAAAGTTTAATCTGAGTGTGCTGTAGATTTTTCAGTATTCAAGCTGTTAAACACATCTAGAAAGCAAAATACTAGAACTTCTTGTTACGAATTTTTATGTAATTAAAAATAATCAAACCATTTCTGAAAAATAGTCACGTGTAATCACTGGCGTAGCTCGTTCTGAGTAGTGGGTCCGTATCAAAACTCCTTCGGGGTCCTTTTTTAGAAAAGAAATCCCTGTTAGTGGTACTGTACAGATTATGTTGGGGCCCCAGTTTGGGGCCCCGTATCATTACTACAGCTGATACGTCGGTAGCTACGCACCTGTGTGTAATGAAAAATACAACTAAATAAATCGATTTTAATCTTTCAGTAAATTCAGATTTTGAAGTGTTTTCAAAAATATGTCCTGAGTTGGGCTCAAAAAAATTATGGTCAGCCTATACACAAATGCATTCATAATGGAGTATATAAATGTATGAAATTATCCCTGTATATGTACATATATTATATATACATACACAGGGAAAATTTCGTTCTGGTTTTAACACATTATGTGTCGGGGAAAATCTATCTCAACTGTTATCCTCTATTAGTATACATTAACTAATTGGCTTGGACAAAAAATACTATAATACATTTATTTATCTTTTGTGGTTTTGAAAGAGGAATCCTATAAATAATCCTAGGAATCATAAATACTCTTGCTTACACGTTTTTCCTCGCATATGTTATATTTTATATTAGCGTTATAAGTTTCATCCAATTGTTGTAGGTTGATTGCTCATGAGACAAGTCAAAAATTTTCTTAACCTGACAACTTGCCTGAGTTGAAAACGCCTCCAAAAATTGATACACATGTATAATTGTTTCTGAAATAAGAATAACCCAAAATTATCTTTGTCTACATGCAACTGGTTTAGAAAGCGTACGGCTTCGAGATACATTGTCACAATAATTTTTTGTAGTTACTGATGCCTTAAATACAGTTAGCTAAAAATGAAGTTGATAGATTTTTTTTTGTGATAGGCATTAGTAAACAGAAAATGTATATTTCCTTTACATGATATTGAATTAGCGATTGTGATTGTGCTCTTGGTTAGTCCAGTGGTATCAAAGTGCGCAAAGGAAAATCTGTCCTAATTTGGGCAAGATAATTTCGCGAGGCTCTCTGGTGGCTAAGAGGGTTTATAAAATAAAAACAAATTTTATTCATAAAGAAAAAAAACCAAACTTTTTACTCATATTTATTTGGCACGTTAAACAATAATGAAAAAAAAAGAAAAAAATTAAAGAAACAGAAATTTTCTACTTTAAGTTTTGCTGAAATCCTTAATTATTGGTTTGAAATTTATCTTAAAATACTATATCTGCTTCAATAGATAAAACTGCCAAAGCTGAAAGTTTTTCCTGGCCCATTGTATTTCTTACATAATTTTATCAATTTTGGATTTTGGCGTTTCAACGCAGAAGCGGTACATAAAGGTATTATTAACAAAATTCGAAAGACAATGTAAATATTAGGGAAAAGTTCTTTCAAATCGTTCTCTATGACATATAGGAGCAGATGTTTCACACCTGTAATGATGTTGGGATCATATTTTGTAATTCTTCATATAATTCGTAAGGTTGTCACTGTTTCACCTACTTGCAGGACTGTGTGTACATTTTGACCTTTTTTCAGTATTTGCTCTTTTGGAATATTTTTTAACTTGTTTTAGTCAGAGAGAAAACCAAAATTTTCAAAATGTTGATTTCAAGACATGAATCCATACTACTTATCCCAGAATCAATCATGGTATTAAAAAAGTCTGTTTCATAGCGGCTTTTGACAGACTTTATAGGTTGATTGCCGCCTTCATAATCAAACATTCTTTCCTTTTTGGTTACCCTTTTATTTTTAAAATCTTTTGGCAAATCATGATCCCTTTCTCAATAAACTTACGAGCGTCAGACATGCATTTTTCGAATTCAGTTTGTCGATACTATTTGATCCAGCTACAAAATATACGCAAACACTCAAGAATAATGGCAAACAGTTTGTACAGATTGGTTATAATTGCTATGGTATTGACACGCGTTAATAACTCATGTCATGCAGCATGTAATGATACACAAATCGTTGACATTTCATTTAAAATCGCTGAGTGTGTCGGATTGTTCCGTTTGGTTTTTAAAGTTTTCTATGCATTCAACAATATCATCAAATTGCAATGAAGCGGCCTTCACCGCCTCAATTCTGCTTTCCTACCTTGCGTCTGATTAAGACTTAATAGTAAGCTTTAATTTATCTTTGATAATTTTCCAGCGTTTTCTGGAAATTGAAAATAGCAACAACAAAAAAAAATCTTCTGAACAAATCCAAAAATTGTTTTTGTCTGTGTAAAATACTATATACATATACTTTTAAGTGTTTCTAATCACAGCACACTTCCTATACCATTTGAGTTGTAAACTGCAAAGGGAAACAGAAAACTTTATTTTTAGAACTTGAATAAGCCAACCAGCAATGATATTGAGTGTGTGTGAGTTTCACCATTATTTAGTTTTCTTGAAAAATGAAAATTGAAAAAAAGTGTCTACGATCATTATCTTTAGGAGAATATTCATCACTGTTATTTAAATGCTGTGAGGAACCACTTTGAACTATATCGTGATCGGTGAGCATCTGTCATGGGAAACGTAAGCAATCCCTGGTCAAAACTGGAAAATGCTTGTTTCACTACGTCACTGGCATCTCTGTTCTCAGGCGAAGAACTAATCTCAATCTCTTCTTGATTGTAACTCATGTTACTCAACGTGAGCACAGAAATCTCAGCGTCAGATTACGATCGACAAGCTTTTGATCCTATTTTTATTTCCGATTTTCGTCGTTCAGTATGAATAGTCGGTGCATCTGGAGTAACTTTCAAATTCAATGGCAATTCAGATACGGATAAATGTTGTTCTGAAGTCGAATGAACCGAATGATTTGAATCTATACTACCAGATTCTCAATCTGACCGAGAAATTTAATCATACCTGAACTATAAACCTGGTTGGATACACCTCTCTTTCCACTTTTCTTTCTTTTTCTTTTAGCTGCATCAGATTCCCATTTTCTCTCTTTATCTCTATCTCTCTTAGTGCCTAAGTCTGACATGATTGATAAATTATGAAAAATGCCCAGTATAACTATTATTCATTCTCACGTTAAATACTTTTAAAATTTATAATATGATATAGAAACATGAAGTGAGACTGCGTCTGGGCATGCGATACTTTAATTGGCTTTCTAATTATGTGAAGTCTCGAGCTATGCCCCGTCTCTGACCGGGGACTCTCCGCGATAGCAACTTAACTCCAGCTAATGTTGCCAGTCTAAATATGAGCGGAAACGACAAAGTTGAGAAATTTTTAATAAAAGAAAATGGAAAACAATATTTTTACGAATTATTTATTCATATACTATCATGCACCGATAAATAGAATATCTCTTTCTCTTCTTTAAAAAAAAGTCATATAAACTTTTAGATATTTTTTGGCGAAAAACAGGTAGAGTTGAAAAATTTCTAATTTATTACTATAAAAACCCTGCGGCGTGCAATTTCGATTTTTCCTTACTTTTCGTTTGATTTACATATTTCGGCTTTGAGGCGCGAGTGTCGTATAAATGGCCCACACCACCTCTGGTTGTCGGCCCTATGAATTTTCTAAAAGCTAAAGAAAAGTAACCCATTTAAGAGATATAGTAAATGGTTTACCTAATTTCTAATTATTTGGTTGGTAAACATACAAAATGATAGAATACTTCCCTTTTCTATCTTTTTATCCAAGAAACCTTTATATATATATATATATATATATATATATATATATATAAACCATTTGAAACGAACAGGTATGCATTAATTTCCCTATATAAGGGAATTTTTCAGAATGAGTGTTGTTCTTTTATAAATCAAGTTTGTTGAATGCAAAAATGATATCCATTTTTCACAATTACTTGTGTTAAACATTTACTTATTTAATCAAATTACTTCGACTAAAAGAGAATGTACACACCAGTTAATATATTTTTGAAGGAACAAAAGCTTATTAAGATGACGCTGTTATCTCAATAATTGGTAGACAAATAATAAAAGATCGATGCAGAAATCAAACATGCGTTTAAAATCAAAACAAATTATCCTGAAATAGTAACATGTATTCAAAAAATGTAGTAGTGAAATGCATCTTTCAGGACATAGACAAAATTCAAATTAAACTTAAAAAAAAAAAAAGGGGGGATTATTAATGAAGTATGGAAGTCAAAGTACGTATTGAAGGAAAACTTTGTAAGTTTAAGTAAGTAAGTTAAGTAAGTAAGTATCTTAACAATTTTCATTTGTAACAACAGCATCGCCATGGCTTTTTTTCTCGCACAAAAGTGAGTGGGGAAAGAAGGCATTAAAGTAAAGTCAAAAATGTCGCCTTTAGTAATGCCTAAATACCACATTCAAACAGCGAACTGTGGGCCACAGCGTTTGCCCCACCATCAAAACGTGGGATTTTGACAGTGACGATTCCGTTGTTGTGTGCCGATTGACAAGTAGTGTCAACAGGAAGCTGTCTCAAAATGTCATCACCTGTCTCGTTCAAAGTATTCTACCATTTCAAACAAAGGTATGAAATGCTCCCTGCCCACACGCCCCTTTCCTCATGCGCTAAGTATTCAGTAGCCTGTGTGAGGGGCTCAAATAGGTTGTCTTTGTCATCAGGAGAAAAATTCAGATGTATTGTTTAGCCGAGATTTTTTCCCCTTAGAATTAAAATATGTTTACATTTGAAGGGAAAAACAATCTCTGTACTAAATTGCTATAAATCTAACTTAAAAGCTAAACAATACGCTGGAATAAAACAAGACATTCCAGGTCAAAGTAAAATGGCCGCAATAGTTAATTCTTAGGCTTACGACTAAGGTTGCAGAATTAAAAATTTCCACTGTAATTGAGAGGGCAGTACTTGAAATAATATAAAGGGTATATATTCTACATAGATGAACCATTGCTTAGTGATATTAAAAAGATTCATTTTGAATCTTCACTCGAAATATTAAGAGGAACAACAGTACTAACAGAACTAAGTATCTTCTTTATTAAATGATGAATCTGTGTGTATAAAATTTGGCTTATTAAGAGTCATTTAAAGGAGCTTTTTACCTTTATTAAATAAGCATGAAGATTTCTTGTTAGTTGGCTTGCAATCCTCAACATCAGGGTATAACCTTTATATATACACTTGGGGATTGACCTTTTTCAGTTTACCGTTTTAATATTATTGAAACCCTTCGAACAAAGAGCAGGGGGAAAAATGCGATAGTAAAGTTTTATCCTACTCCAATTTACACAAAATCATCGAATCTTTATTTTTATCACAATACATATGTCTTACAAGAGAATACTAGTAAGGTAGCTATTTTTTTTCTTCAAAAATATAGTTTATGAATAATAAACAAAAGCAAGCAACAATATTTAAACTATGAGAAATTAATAAAATAAACTTGTTAACGTAAAGTATTTTTATACTTCTAGAATAATTGTTGAAATCTACATCCTCTAATGTCATCTTCAAAATCCAATCTGTTTCAGTATTTTGTTTTTGTCGCAGCATATAAAGGAAAACATTTTTCTCATTAATAAGCTGAAACAAATGACATTAGATGTTTCAAAGCTCTTTTCGCAATTTCAAGATATTCTTTATGAATGTCAATCCAAAAATACATATTATCAGCTTGACTAAATTTTAGTTTCAACTGAATGTAAGTCTATAAATCAGTTTTTGTTCTCATTCTTTTATTGTGAGTTTGGAGGAGTCACAGTCTTGAAAGGGATTTTGGATCCAAGAAAACTTTTTTGAACTGAAAACTATTCAAGAAAGTTTTTTTTGTGGATTTGATAAATAATGTACCAATCTCATTTTTATATATACTTTTATCAAAAAACATTTTTTTCTATTAAAAGATTATGCAAATTTGGAAAGCATCCAATGTTTTTTTTTTTATCTTTCAAAATACAATCTGCCCAAAATTTCAATTTTAAAAGAGTGACGTCAATTTTACTTTGTACCTTAAAAATAGTAATATCCTTGTATATGTTGAACGCATTGAAACATATAAAAACAACAATTTTCTGAATCCAAACTGCATCATTTAATTTTTTAGATTAACTCGAGAGAGATCGCGTGGGGTACAAAGTCACCTCAGGCTCACGAAATCTTTAATTCCGGGGAAAATGTAACCAATAACCCAGAGTTTCTCAAACTGTGGGGTTCCCCCCAGGGGGCATGATAACATACGGGGGGGAGGAGCATATTAAAAAGTCGAAAATTTTAACAGTTATTTTTTAAAAATATTAATTTCCTAAATTAAAAAAAACAAAATAGATGCTGACAAAATAAAATATAAAATAACCATTTAACTGATATAATACACTTATAAATGTATCAGTACTGCGTAGCACACACAGAAATTTTTCAAAGGGGGTTCAGGTTGAAAGTCCACCATTCTTGATCATGCCCCTTTTTAATTTTGTGTTTTGGGAAAAAAAAACAGTAAAAACAAATTTTCGAATAAATAATTATAGCATTAAAAAAAAATTTAATCATTAATAACAAATTTTTAAATTTAAAATTTTACGTATATATTAGAATTATAATAAATCGAAAAATAAACGGTTTTGGGGGTGTTCCCCCTGGGACCCCCTTGGTCGCCACTGGTACTGCACAATGTATTTTATAATCAATTCATCAATAGTAAATTAAGAATTTTAATAATTACCAGTAACCCCATAGGCTTGTCACACATATAATTATATGCACAAATTAACAGTCATCTTGATAATTTGTTGTAGAGTTTATAAATTAATTCCTTAACTGCCGATTAAAAGTTACGCGATTTGCTCCCCAGTGCCATCGTTTACCACGTATGCGGGCGTATGTAATGTTTTGGTGTGGGGAGGGGAAGGGAATAAATAACCAAATCCTCTGAAAAAAAACCTTCGCAAACACTGTCAAGGGTTTTTTTAAGATTCCAAACCTCGGAAGTTTTATGTTGGCATGGCAGAAAATAACCGAAGGACTATAAGATGGAAATTAATTTTGCTGGGAGAAATTTTTTAAGTAACTTGATTGTGAAAAGGGGCATTTGAAAAATTTTGAATAGGGGGTCCAAAATTGTATTGTGTAAAAACTGTCAGAAACTTGATTACTTTGGGAATATGAAAAGGGAGAATGGTTTTTCTTATAGCTTTCGATTACTGTTGGAACCGTTGGAAGGATTTGAAAAAATTATAATTGCAAAAAATTTTTTAAAAATTTAACTTAAATTTTTAAATTTCTTTTTTGGAAATTTATTATAATATTTCCCTTTTTAAGTTCAGATCTTCTAGAGGCTAAACCCAGAAATTTTGAAATATATAACTTAAAAGTGGGTTTATCCATGTTTTACGGCAACAGGGGGGAAAAATTTTAAAAAAAAAACGCCGATAATTATTTAAAAATGGCTGTCACCTGAAAAAAATTTCGAACTTTCAAAAGTCATAGTTGAGCCTCTGTACAGAGGTCGAGCATATACAGGCAAAATATTATTATTTTAATAGAAGCATTTATCACAAAAAGGTGAACATTTTGAAAAGATTATTCTAAGTTAATTTTTCCAATATTGTATTTAAATAAATTTTTTGTGCAAATGTCCTTAAAACAATTTTATACATGTATTCTAATCTAAGTGACACTAAATATCATGAAAATTATCCATTTATGCGCTCCATTTTCCGAACGTAGTCGGATACCTTAAGGTACTTAGGGTGGCTAAGTCCCCCGAACGTCCACATTTATACCAAAATATTTTCTATGAACGGGTTACATTTTCTCCCTGAGAGCTACTTAGTGTTTTTGATTACTGTGTTTTACGACTCGTTTAAGTTTTTTAAATGTAAATGAGCCGAATGTTAAAAAAAAAAAAAGAAATGAAGATCTGCGATCTCAGTTGAATGAAGCTGAAACTCCACGAAAAGAAATTGATCAAGCAAATAAAGAATCTGATGAAATAATGATAATAATCATGATAGAGTGTAAGTAAATTTGAGAGAAGTGGTGATTATGAAACGCTTGAGTTGAAAGGAATATTTTCAAAGGCTACCTAAAGAACTCTACATAAAAAAAGATACGAAGCCAAGAAGATCATCCCCCCGTAAAAAAAGTCACGGTAAAAAAAAGTTCAGTTCGCGTTTATTTGTCGATCTTTAAAGCAGTGATTCCCAAAGTGGTTATATAAAACACGGGGGTCAGAAGCCCCACGGGGTTAAAGCCGGGGAAAAATAATTTTGGGGTCCATGAAGTGAAAGGGGGGGGTCTATGATTGGGTTTTATTAAACCAGATCTGACTTTAATATTTTTAAAAAATTTGATCTAAGGGGAAAAACCAAATTTTACCAATTTCACTGGTTTATTTACTAAATTTAGTGAAGTTAATTTTGGTTACTGGGACAGCATACTTTTTTATTAAGATAAGGCCTTTTCCCTTTCCAGAATTAAGCTAAAAAAAGTATAATATTAAACATCAGAATTTTTCAATTTGTCCAAACAATCTGTCAGGTTTTTTTAAACCCACCTTCCACAAAAAGCCCTTTACCAGATTTTTTAAATATGTTTGGGATTTCTTTTGTAATAATTTCCACAGTAGACAATGAATTCATATAGTCACATTGAAAAAAATGTCATATTACAATAGGGGGTTGACGAATATGCCCAACGAAAATCTTAAAAAAAGTTTAGAAACGTATGTCAGCAATTTTAGCTTTTAAAAAACCTTTATTTATCGCGAATTATGGAAATCGAGGAAAGTTTTTTAAATTTCTTTTCCCAAAGGGAGAAAATTTAGTTTTGACAATCTAAAACAAAAAGGGGGGAAAAATTTTTTATTTACAACAAAAAAGATTTAGGGTTTAAAACCGACTAGATTGATATTAAATGGTGAAAAAATTTGTTATTGAAGCACACCAGATTCATCCCTCTCTTTAAAAGCGTTTGTTTGTCGTTTGTTATTTTATGTAATAGTTATTTTATATATATTTAATTCTTTAACATGTGCTTTTAAGTTTTAATGCAATACAATTCACTACTACATTACAAATTTTTTTAAAGAAAGTAGTAGTATCAGCTATCAAAAAGACATTTAAGCTGATAAATTTGCAAAAATTCAATATGAGGTAAGCAGGGGTCTACCCGAAACCGAAAAACATGGCAAGGGGTCTATGAGACAAAAAGGTTTGGGAACCTCTGATCCAAAGACAATAAAACTACAATGTGTCTGTGATTTGTGTCCTGTATTTAAGTCACACGCATTTGAAATATTTTAGTACAGTTTGAATTTCTTCTCAAATTATCAAAGAAAACTCTGTTCTTTAAAGTTGGTAAGTATACTTTTTTTTAAAATTAAATTATTCACTCCAATGACGATTTTTTATCGTGTACAATAAAAATAATTATAAAAAGAAGGATTGGGGTGACTGCATCACCCTGCGTGTCCATTAACGTTAGTATCGACTAAACGCCTTGTCCCGGGTAGATTGAAGTAATATTTAAATTTATTTTTAGAAGCAATCTGCCTTTAAAAATCCGATCTTCTATAAAAATTAAAGGTTTATTGAAATTTTGGCCTTTGATGAAACAAATAGTGATCCCTTTAGAGCCTTTGTCAGTGTTCCCGGAAACCCTAGGTTTCACGGAATATTTGGTACCCCCATCTTACTTGAATCTTCTATTTCAAATGCATTGTAGAAAATGTGTTATTTAATGCATAATGCAGGGTACAGTCTGTGACTCACAAGGTTTTATGTGGCAAACTTTTTTTATTCTTATCCAGCATGGCACACATGACTATGACTCGTTTAAAGTAAGGTTGATCTTAAAGCTCATTCACATAAGAATCAATAAATGGAAAAGGAAAAAATATTAAAATTTGATATTTAATGTTTAAAAAAAGCATCAAACTGTTTTTTATTGTGAAATTTTTATATGATGTAATAAAGGAACTTGTGTGTGTGTAATCCAAAAGTAATTTTTTTTACGATGCCGTTAAATATATTTTAAGGTTATGCATCTTTTTTAACCACAAAATATAAAAATATTTAGAATTTAAAAATGAATCTTTTGTTTTAATTAGAGAATTGAATTTGATTAGTTATATATTAATGACGTACTTTGAAGCTACACGAAGTGTACTGGAGACGGATTTCGAAAGTTTGAACTTCGGTCAAGGGATGAGGATGACATCTCAAACACCCTACTATACATATGTCCATATCACATCAACGATTTGTAGGCTGTATAGGTTTAACGGTCATCAGATCCTTTATACATCAGGTCTTAAATGGTGCCGAGACTCAACAGAGAAACGTCAACCAGGAGCTCATGACCACTTTCTTATTACTGTCTTTTATTTAGGAAGAGATGAGTGGAATTCTACCGCGAAAAGCTATTGACAGGCGTCAAAAATGCTTGTGCATACACATGCATACATACCTACGACTGAAAACATCCTATTTAAATAAGCTTCACTTTTAGCTGTAGTTACTAGCTTACGGCCTCTTCCAACTAATTGCTACCTTTGTATGGGGAATTTTAGTTATTTTCGTGCCACGAATCCTCTTAATGTAAGCAAGCTGAAAATTATTCCATTGCGATAAAACTATTCACACTCAGTTGTGAAATACTCCTGATCTGTTAATGACTGCCCTTGTTGCAACTTAAATAACAGAAGGGGAAAGTAAACTTTCACCGAAAGTTAACAATAACTCGTCGCTTTTATTGACAATGGAGCCTCCCAATTGGGAAGGGGAAGGAATGGTTGCCCCTTTTTCTCCCGGAAGTTAATTCGATAGAAAGGGGTTGGAAAGTGAGCTACTTTGTTGGAACCCTTCCTTCAACTATAAATTTTCCCGGTTTTTTCCGGTGTTTTGGTGCTATAGGTACGGTGGTGGATCGAAGGGGAGGATTTATAAAGATTTAAAGTACGAGAACATTTTTTTTTAAAAAAAGAAATGGTGACACTGAAAGTGTTACGCCTGACATATTTTTTTTTTTGTACGCCCGAAGTAAACCTTTCACATAAAAGGGATCGTTATCTTTGAAAACAATTGTAATAGATGAATTGTGACTGCTGGTTTGAAAAAGAGTTCGAATTTGCGACTGAGAAATAAAAGGTTTTCTCCTGATAAATTAATTTTCAGGGGTTGAAACTTTAAAAAATATGACCTTAATTTGTCTCAATTTTTTTTTTCCCAGAAGAAAAATGTTTATTGTATGTTATTTCTTATGTTAAACATTGTATTATTTTTTATCTTACATAGAAAATACCTTTTTTTCCCCTTACTCATTCATATTTGAATCAATCTATCTTTATCCTGTTAAAATAATTTGAATTTTTGCCACTTTACTTTAATCCCAAATTTATGACGGTTTAAAAGAAAAAAAACGGTTTTGTATAAAAATTTTTTAAATTGAAGGTGCAGGGGGATTTTTGAAGACATATATGTTGTATTTACATTAGATAAATACTAAATACAAATACGGTTACATAAATATTCGAGCATTTTGTCTATCTAAAATTTTTTTACGGGAAAAATCCTCCGGGTCCCCCTGCTCAACGTCTCTCAGTTTCATTCGTCTTTTGTGGTAAAAAAATTTTCCCATGCGATTATATTATTATGAAACAAAAAAAATTTTTTATTTTATTAAATTATTTTCAAAAAAATAGCACATCATAACAAATTTTGACTTTTTTAATAATGCACACTTCAGCACAAATTTTTTCTAAAATCAGCATTTTTAATGGTTGGAATTATATGTACACATATAAATATTTAAGAAAAATTTTGATGGGGTATATAAAGAATAATTTTTTTTACAGCTTTTTCATTTTTTCCCTTTTTTTTTTTAAATTTAAATTTTTCGATTTATGTTGTTTGAAAGTTTTATCATAAAACTAACCGAACAAAATCAGCAATTTATTTTAAAATTTAAGCAGTAGAATAATTTAATGGTGTGCTTGTATTTAAGGATTTCTTCGTCCCAAAATAGGTGTCGAACTAAACGTAGAATGCATCTTCTGAGGAAAAAAAATTTCGACTTCTAAATTTTAAACTTTGGTATTTGTTTTTCAGTTTATTATTTTTGTGTTAAAAATTAAAATATTCCCTAAATAAGCCATTTTTATTTTAAAGTAAAAGGATAACTAGGATAAAAAGATAACATATTTTTTTTCCGAAGAATATCAAATCAGATAAAAAAGCTCAGCATGATAAATATACTGCTTGAAAGATATTAAATATTTAAAGTAATGAGTACTTATACATTAAAAAAAATCCTTTAAAATCAATTTACGCGAAATGTTAACGATTGAAATTTAATTAGTTGAAGTATGTATTGTTGGAAAATAATAAAAAATACAAATGCACTCTTGAGATATTTTTCTACAACTTAATCAATTTTTTCCCCTCCTCAATTCGAATTTAAAATATGTTTTTTATTAATCACATTTATTCTTCAGCAATTCGATGTTCTTTCGGAAGTACGTTGTTCCAGGTAGAAATATGGGAATATTAGGTGGTGGCGCCATCTATCGTTGAAAATAGAAATGTTTTAAGTAAAACGAATCGCACCTGAAAATTATATTCACCTTTATAAATACAAAAAAGCTTATAAATCATATATTTTAAAAAAATCTCTAAAATATTTTTTGTTAAGAAATACGAACAAAAAATAATATTTTTCTTCTGAACTTCAAAAATTACGTATCTTAAAAACTTTATCAAAATCTCCAAAATTTAAGAGCTATGCTCTTACCTAGTCTGTTAAGGAAATTTTCACAAAATCAACCACAAGCCGAAACAATACCATTTGTTACTTTATAAAATTTTTAAATGACCGATGATGTACGAGAGATGGCATTGAGATCAAAAACAAGAAAAACGAAAAAACAAAGGGAAGAAAATTTCTAAAAACCTATTTGAAGTATATAACAACAACAAAACGACGCACGAAGAAGGAGTTGTCCGATTGTAATAAAATTTAGTATGCAAAGACATTTCAACCGAAGATGCAAATGATTAAAATTTGGTGTCTAACGAATGAATAGCGGGAGTTAAGCGCATGGGAACTGCGCACTAAAAGCGGGGTTTTTAAAGAAGCGATTATTAACGATCAAAAAAAATTTCTGTTGCATTGCGATTTGGGATCCCTTTTGAACAACTAAAAAAATGCCCGCCGTAGGTTCGACCCTTTACAAACCCCGTCAGAGTTTGGGGGTCGTATCATTGGACTGAAAGACGGAGGTTGAGCAAATCGGAAAATTTGCTCGTCATAGGGGTCGAAGCAATGCAGCCATTAAAAAATGCTGGCAAGAATGGGTGGACAATTTCCCAGATTTCAGCGTCGTGATGATAGTGGTTGCCCCAGCGATCAGGGACAAATTGATTGTAAAATCAACTGTCACAACCGATTCATCGTTATCAACCATCAGATACAACCCGAAAAGAGTGTCCAACATGACCATTTACAGACGGGATGAAAATTTTCGCCGTGTACCGACCCCGCCTCCCGCAATTCCCGCCGTACACGTTGAGTAGATTACGGTGATGCTTGAATAAATCGGTTTCATGTTTAAGGGGGCGTATGTGTTTTGAAAAAATCCCCCGTCCATCTGTGTCCTGACGATAATCGAAGACGTGTTGGCCCAGGGGGAGTACCCATCCCTTTCACATTCAACCCCAAAAAGACCCTTAAAAAAGGGGATGGTCAGGGTGTTTTTTTTAAACCAGACCCCTTTTGGCGTTTTGAGGCAATTACAGCACATCGGGACGTCGCGACATTCTGAGAACTGTTTTGTTTTTTCCTCTTGCAGCACCCCCGGTCAGCAAGATAATGCCAAACCACATACCACACGTTTGCTATGAACTTTTTCGCTTTTCCACTTCCTCAACCGGAATCCCTCCAATTTAGCATGTCTGGGATATGATAAGAGGCGGTGCACACCAGGAATGTTGATGACTTGGCCCGACAATTGGGCAAATTCGGCAAAAATACCGCAGGAGAAACACGGTGTTTATCACTTATGCCACGTCGTGTGGCGTTGCTTTTAGGCTAGAGGGGGCAACTCCTTATTGGCTCGTTACTTTGTTTTAACTCTGAAAAAATCATTCAATTTTCAAATTTTAATCTTTTTTTTTTCTGAACGTAATCTTTCTACCCACCAATTTTTGTCTATATCGGACAACTCATTCTTGGTGCATCGTTTTTGTTTTTTTTGATATAAATGAACGGGAAAATTTTTAAGAAGTTGCAGTCCTGATGTTTTATGAAAGTTTAGCCATAGTTTTGTTTAGGGGCGTAAAGGAAAGTTAATTCCATTTCTTTAATTTTCATAAATTGTAAACAGATGAGACTTCTGAATTTGTTTAACGCGAGATTTATTTTGTTTTTGGAAAAGGATATTAATGAACGAGGCGATGTTTTCAAATTTAGATAACTTGTTTATTTCATGTTCGGCTGCTCTGGGGGACGCGTGTACCCAAAGGTAACCGGAATGAAATGGATGCACGGGTTCCAATAGTTGAAAACTGACGCAGCGCAGATTGGTTTTGGGTGCCTGCCGAGTAAGCACTTTTCCCGCAATTACGGGAGGTCCCGCACGGCAGATCGCAATGAAAAGCATACGAGAATGAAGGTTGAGAAACTTTTTAAACAGACAAACTAAGTTATAAAAGAGGAAATTTTCAATCATAAAAAATCTCTTCAAATATATAAGCAGATTTTTGGGAAACAGGGTAAAATTGTTAAAATTTTATTTTATTTCAGTTCAAAATCCCCAAAAAATTTTTTAATTTTTTTTGGGGAAGGCATACAAAAAAAAAAAAACTTTTTTTTTAAAAATTTTTTTTAAATTGAAAGTTCGTTGGACCCCCCAAATTTTCTAACCCTTTTAAGAATTTTTTTTTCCTATTAAAAAAAAGGCAAAAAACCCTTTTGTTTTAAACTCAATTTTTCGAGTTATTTCAGCAGTTGGAAGTTTTTTTTTCATTAGTTTGTATTAGAAAAAATTGGACTTTTTTTAAACAAAAATTTTTTTTAAAAAAAACTTAAGTAAAAAATTTCAACGATAAATGGTGAAAACCATTATTAGACCTTACAGGTGCAAATGAGTCATGAATGTCGTGTGCGTTTTCAGTTGGACAGGAAATTCCTTTTTTAACTCTTTCCAAACTCTGGGGATATTTTAAGATTCTTACGACAGCGATACATTTGATGACAGACTGCCTCTCAGTGCAACTGAAGTTCAGGAAATTGCTGATTTATCGGAGCCAATGTATAGTGATTCTAATGCAGAAATTGATAATGAAACACTTAGCAAAACTGTTACATTTTCTAATGTATTACATTGTTTGGAAACTGTGAAAGCTTACCTCTCTCTTATGCAACAGGATGCAAATGACGCAATATATTTTTCTTTGCATAAAGTAGAAAAGGAACTCTTTCGAATCCAGAACCAAAAAGATTTTCAAACATCTATTAGTCAGTATTTTAAAATTTCTATTAACTGATGAGAAGTAATTCACTTATATTATTTTTAGTTGTTAAGTAAAAAGTGTACAATTTCTTACTCTGAATACATTTTGTGCAGTTGCTTAGAGAATTTCAAAGGGGTAAATGAAAAAATTTGAATTTTGTTTGGATCCCGATGCTAACTAATAACCCAAAATAACTAGTAAAATATTCGGTCCGCATGATTCGTTTAATCGAGGTTCGACTGTATAGTGTTACCATACATTGAAATAACGAATAACTCAATAGTTTGAGTTAAACAATTTTATAATGTACCGATAGATAACAACGCTAAGGTGAAAAAAAAAATCTTTATACATTTTTTGTTTTTGAGTAGATTCATATGTTAGGCCCGATTCTATCCAAAGAGAGGGATGTTAATAAATATAAATTACATAAATTCTCCTCATATTCGTGCAATGTATGTACAGTCGTACTAAAAATCCTGAAAAAAAGTTCGTTATATGGAAAATTCGTTATATAGAGGTTCATCTTTCAAATTCCTTTATAAACCACATAAAAAAAAATTTAAATCCATAAACACTGTATATTAAAAAAAGAAATTATTCACACCTTTTTGTAAATTAATATATATTTATTTTATATATTTCTATAAATAAATTAAAAAAAACGCAAGAAAAGTTTCCTGACGCCTGTATCCACTTCCGAAGAATTAAATTTTTTTCTTTGATGCTCAAGCACTTTCGTTTTGACATTTTCGAGCTACAAGAAGTGAAGTTACCAGTACGACTGATCAATTCTACAAATGAGCGGAGACTAGTTCAAGGACACGAGACTTAACTGAGGGTGAAAGGGGATATCGAACATGTTTCCAATAAATTGGACAATGGGAGGAGGGTTAAAGGTTGCACTTTTGGATGAAATACCCAAGATTATATTGCTCTCGGCGAGTTAGGCTCCTAATAAAACCAGTTCAAGATTTATGACCACCATAAAATGTTCTAGAAGAGAGAATAACTTGAAAATGTTCAGAAATACTTTAAAAATAGGGAGAGAAAAAATTGAATCACAAGGTTGGTCAATTTGTCACTATTGGGTATTTATCACTATTCAATCACTATTGGGAGGTTATTTTACTAAGAAAATTGTGAAATGTTCTTGGTTCCAGGAAAAAATTCGCTATATAGAAAAATTCGCAATGTAAAGGTTCGTTATATGGAGATTTAACTGTAATTGAATTTCATCAAAATGTGTAATTTTTATTAATGTTATGTTTATGTTTCTGTGTGTGTGTGTGTTTTATGGAAAAAAATATCGAAACATATATTTTGAGGAATATTTTAAACAAAAAATGACTATACAGTAAATTTCAATCATAATTAATATATAGTATCATTTATAATGATGACAATTTCAATAAAATTTATAACAAATGTTTAAAGACTAAATACAAACTGTTACAGTCTACAAATAAAAAATAAAATTAATATTTTTAGGTAGAACACATATGGAGGGACTTAATGTTCATGTTTTGCTATAATATTTAGTTAGTATATTTTTGAGTCTTAAAATCTAATTGTACAAATTAAGTATGTAATTACTTTCTGCTGCCCTTTTAAGAAGGTATATACAGTTATAATAACCACACAACAACAAATAACTGCACAAATTTTGCAGTAAATTATACTTTTTTACGAAAAATGATTTTAGAGTGCTAAATAAAATAAAACAAACATACTTAAAACATACTAATTTGTGTTGTATTATACAAGTGCTAATTACAATAGACGTTTATATCTCTATAACAAAAACACTGTGATTTCTTGAATCAGAGAGAGTTTTATGTTTATACCATATCTCTGTATTAAAAGCCTTAAAAACTTATCTAGAGTCCTTTTCAAAAA